>JAKSZT010054568.1:4808800-4983596 GCA_026826555.1 Tolypeutes matacus | reverse complement strand
AAAAAAACCCAAAATTATGGGGATGGAAGGAACAATAGTAGAGATTATTAAAAAATACACTAGAGGCATACAACAGCAGATTTGAACTGGCAAAAGAATAAATCAATGAACTAGACAGAACAATTGAAATCATACAATCAGATGAAAAGACAGAAAATAATAGGAAAAATTGAGCAGTGTCTTAGGGATTTGAGTGAAAGCACAAAGTGTGCAAACATACACATCATGGATATCCCAGAAGAAGAGGAGAAGGGGAAAGAGACAGAATATTTGAGGAAATAATGGCTGAAAATTTCCCAACTCTTATGAAAGACATTAATATCCATGTCCAAGAAGTACAATATACTCCAAACAGAATAAATCCAAATAGACCTACTCCAAGACACATACTAATCAGAATGTCAAATGCCAAAGTTACAGAGAGAATGCTGATGCAGCAGGAAAAAAGCAATTTGTCACATGCAAAGGATCCTCAATAAGTCTAAGTGCCAATTTTTCATCAGAAAACATGGAGGCGAGGAGGCAGTGGTAGGATATACTTAAGGGACTGAAAGACAAAAATTGCCAGTCCCCAATTTTTATCCAGCAAAACAGCCCTTCAAAAATGTCAACAAAAGTCCCCCCCCCATAAGAATTACTAAAGGGAGTTCTTCAGGTTGAAAGGAAAAGACAGGACATAGTGGCTTAGAGTAGTATGAAGAAATGAAGATAAACACTAATAGTAAATATAGTATAAATGTAAAACTCAGTAGTACTGTATGCTTAAAATACAATTCTAGTCTTTAATTCCTATAAGAGTTTCAGTATGATTGAATAATAAAAAGGCATATTTCCTCATAATGGACACACAAAATATAAAGTGGTAAAGTGGGACAAAGGCAGCATAAAGAGGGAAAAGAGTGATATGGAAGCAGAGAAGGTGTATGCTAGTGAAGCTAAGTTGGTATCTTTTCAAATTAGTAGGTTATAGATGTAGGTTGTACAATATAAACCCCACGGTAACCACAAAGAAAGTATTTTTAAAATATACAGAAACAAAAATGAGAGAGGTGTCAGATATATCACAAAAGATCAAATTACAGAAAAGGAGGTTGCAATAAAGGAAAAGAGAGACAGCAAAAGAATCTGGCATATAAAAACCAAAGGACAAAAGGGCTGAGGTTTGTATTGTTTTTACGGTCATATATATTACCCAAAAAACAAAAAATATGGGGCTGTATAACACAGTGAAACTTACTGTAGTTGATGGTCTGTAGTTAATAGTACAAGCTTAAGAACGTTCTTTCATGGATTATGACAAACACCAATACAAGGTGGTAATAATAGAGTGGTATAAAAGGAAAAATACACCTAGTGTAAACTAGGGACAATAGTTAATAGCACTATTTTAATAATCTTTCACCTATTTTAACAAAGGTAACTGTTAAAAATAGTATTATTATTTTAAAAAGTGTTATCAATTGTAACAAAAATAATGCAGGATGTTAGTGTCGGGGTCTTGTATGGGAATCTTGTATTTTCTGTAAACCCACAACTTCTCTAATAAAAAAATGGTTATCAGGACTGGTCATATCTGTGGGATGGGGGGCACTGCTTGAAAAGACCCTGAGTGACAAAGGCAGGCAGGATTTTATATTTTATGTGATAGATAACAAGGAGTAGTTAAGAATTTTTGAATAAGAAAGTGACAAGTAGGAAATGGACCTTTATTATTATTTGTGATGGTTCTGCAATTTTTTTAAAAAAAATTAACATATTTTGTTGGTTCTATTACAAAAATAATATATTCCAGTTTTGAAATTCAAGCAATAGAAATATGTAAGTATTCTTTACTACTCTTTAGCCTACATATCTGAGGCATAGATGCAATTAATTCATCGTTCCCCAATTTTTCTATGTTTATGCAAACATAGATTCATAGCATGTACATATACAGAGATGAAACAATTGTTGGGATCCTGATATGTTTGAGAGTATTTTAAAGAAGTATTTTTCTTTACCTAGAACCTTTTTGACTAGGATCATCAGTGTAAGAGAAGTTAGGTTATGGTACATTAGGCAAGGGTTGATGTCAGTAACATCCCTTTAAGATATTTAATAAGTATGACATGTCACAAGCAAACATTTTACTGGCGATACTATTAGGAAGTCAAATCTATTATAGTGGAGGAGGGAAGAGTTGTCAGGATTGAATGGTGGAAATCAAATGGATTAAGTAAATTTGGGGAGAATATTGAAGTTAATGAGTCCTTATGGAAGAAGTCAAATTAAGGAGGAGAGAATTTCAGAATATTAACATTTTAATTACCTCAGTAGTGTTGTGAGACAAGAACACTAGTGTGGTTTTACCAAACGTGGCAGAGGAGGAGATCACCAAAACCAAATGCACGTGACCACGCCGGCTAGCCTTAAGCAACGTGACACTGACACTACCCCTCCCCCCATTAAAATAAATTTATATCAGGGAAATTCATGGACATAAAGAGATTCAGGGAAACACATGGTTCATCTGAGCTTCGGGAAGATCTAGGAAGGAATTTGGAAGGACTTCTGGAACAAAGGATGAGATTATAAGGGGAAACATTTGCATTAATTGAAAAAGTTGAACTGGGCTTGGAAATTCCGTGGATGCAGATGCTATTTTATAGCCCCTGCTTACTTTGTTTGTGGGAACTGTAAAACAGTCTGGGTTCTAAGGTTTTTTCTCTCTTGGAAGCTAATATGTTAGCCTATTACTTGTCATGGATACTTGCAGAAGATGCGAGACTCTTGGGTCAGAGACAAATGATTATTTCTTATGGGACAGCAAGCAGTCTGAGCATCAGCATGTTTGGTTTGTTTCTTCTTCTCCTCAAGGTAAATAGAGGAGACATGGAGGATATAAGATGGATGCTAAGAAGGCAGTTGGTTTTCATTGTAGCCAGGGATGGCTACATAATTTTCAGGTCCCAGTACAAAATTAGAGGCAGGGAAAAAGTATTGTTAAAGGTATTAAAATATAAAGCTTTTTTCTTTTATTCCTTGGTCTCTCTCGACTTGTATTGTTTTTTTTTTTTTTTTTTTTTATTTGCTAGTTAATATCATTCCAATTAAAGAAAAATAAAATTTTAAATTATTAGCATCATCTTTATATTATGCAAGGCCCGTTTTAAATTCTCTTGCATGTGGAATCACTGAAATTACACAGTTTATATTCTGTATATATGTGTTCTGTTCATACGAGAACAGTGGAAATGCTGTCAAAACTAACTCAATTAGTTTATTTCACTTCTTGATATGTGTACAATCTATCAACATTCTCTACCTTCAGCTTACTGATGAGTACGGAAGGACTCAAAGGAAAAGGAACTGTGAGTTTCCCTATCTTTCCTTTTCCTTCTATGCCATCATTTTCAGTGTAAGTGGCTAGCTAATACACGGAAATAACACAATTAGGAAAGGGGGATACGATCAGTTTTCTTGGTTGTTTCTATTTCTTAGAATGCCATTTCCTTTGTGTGTTCTAGAAGTTCTGATGCAAATGGAAAGAATGGCCCCTTGGACCTGTGTTATCTATTCAGCCATAGCTAGAACATACTTAACTTGTGCTGTCCCTGAATCTTGCTGAAATCCCACGCATTGTGAGCCCACCGCTATGTGTGAGTAGGGTGGCCAGCAATGGTGGGCATGCATATTGCATGTATCTCCTCTTCACATTCATGCTGCATTGTCCCATCAGGCTTCACTCACAAATACAAGTTCAAAGATAAAATTATTAAGAATTTCAAGATGGCAATTGAAGAGCATTAAACCAAGTGCAGGGCACTTCCAAATGCAGGGTGCCATGCAGCCACTCAGGCTGCCTGCCAATAAAGCTGGTCCTGGCTACTGCTGAGGGACACTGAGCTTAAAAAGCCTACCACCTTTATATCAGATAGCAAGCAAGCCTGCTCATTGAAATACAGGGAGACATGACCTCATCGTTAAAGGTTGCTTGCTGCAAACACAACCCTGAGAAATGGCCTGCAGGGAAAGCTGTCAGGGTGCTGCATTTTTGGCATAACCAGCAGGAGCCCACTGGAACACTCAGGGTTCACTGCAGATTTCCTTTCTCAATAAAACTCATGAGGACAAAGACTTTTCTACATGTCAAAAGGGTGAAACTAGAAATTTCCTGCTTGGAAATTGTGTGACTTCTACAAACCTTTGGTAACTCCTCACATTGTTTGTGGTATAAATAATTAACTAAATTTTATGCATACATTTTGACTTGCCTGACCCATTTCCCTGATGCTTGGAAGGAAACTTTAGGGGTAGGATTGGGGCGGGGGGAGAGTGCACAGGTATATTTTCTCTGTGAAAGTGTAGGTTCTGACAGATGTGTAGATCATATAGGCCCCTGTTTCTCAGATTGAATCTGGGTCTTGAAGGAACTAATTTGTTGTTCATTCAACAAATTTAATTCTATCATATGCCAAGCGCTATATTAAATGCTGGAGATATATTTGTCATCTAGATAGAGATGGTTTCTGCCCTCAAAGAGTTTACATTCTAAGGGGTGAGGCAGTTAATTAAGTAATCAAGAAATAATGAAACAAAAGTATGTTGTAAATTCTATGAAAGATGATGAAGGTGCTTCGATAGGAAACATTTGGCTCAGAGGGGTGGCATAGAGAGGTGATGAGGGAAGGCTCGCTGAAAGGCTGGTATTTATCTAAGACCTGGAGGACAGGAGCCAAGAGCAGGGCTTTCCAGGCATAGGGAGCTGTGGGGGCAGTGACCCTGATAGGCAGGAGCCTATCCTAGTCTAAGACCTGCCAAGTGACATTCTGGCTAAGCCTAGTAAGTGAGGAAGAGAGAAGAGAAAAGGTTGAAGAAGAGTCTGGATAAAACTCTCCCAGGCTGGATTGCAAGATTAACCTTTGTGGTGACTTCTGGTCACATGCTACCTCTCTTCTATACTTCAGTGGCTATGACAGTGGCTTTGGGGCTGAGCTCTTAGACTTTTACCAGAAGCGTCCCAATGTAGTAGAGGATATGGAATCCTTAGAGCTCTCACTTTATGAGCTGCATCTGTAGATTGAATAGAACCGTGAACTCTGCCCTGGAGGGGCTGGCATTCAGCAGGCTTTTTGGAGATATTTGTTCATTGGTTACCCGCTTCCAAACACTGCTACAAAGATTGGACCTGTGTGTCAGCCTGCCTTAGAATTCCCCATAGATCTAAAGTTGGAAGGAGAGGGTGATTGCAAAAACGAGTAAAGATTTAGAAAAGTAAATGCCAAGAAGATCTTTTCTTGGTCAAGGTAGCAAATTAGTGAGCAATATAGGAAGAGAAATGGGAACACAGTGATATGGTCGTATAAGAAAAGACATTATTTTGTAGGAAGCCAAAGATCACATTTATTTTAAGAAAAATAATGAAGATGAGATCATTTTTGTAAAATTTTGTAATATGGTTCTTTCGTGCCCTCCCCTCATTTCATTTTTCCCATCTCATAAATGCTCCCTTTCTTTGGAATCATTTATCCTGTCTTTCGTTGACATAATTTTGTGGCCAATTGCCACTTTGAATCTAAAATACTGCTGCCATCTCAGCCTGAAGTGCTGTGTTATACATCATATTATACGTAAAACTCTATGATGAAGACTAGCAATCACTTCAAGTATAATCCTTGGCTGTTTCCTGCAAGTTGGGGCAGAAATGATATCTAGGACAAACTCAGTGGACCAACGAGGAAAGAAAGCATTTCAAGATGTTGGGAGAGGGGAAGGAACAACTTCTTTACCTTTGTCTTCATGATACTGGCGGTATCGTGGGTGCACATGAGACACGGGTGCTTTTGATCAGCACTGGGTGGAGGTGTCTTCTCTGCTGACCACCTCTCTAGGTACCTCGGCCCAGCCGTGGGTTCTCTTTTGGTGCCGTTACTTAGTAGTCTATGGTTAACCTTCTTAGGGAGTGACTAAGAAGCTTATGAAACTTTTCAACTAATATTATGGAAGAATTAATTATGTAAACCTTGAAAATCCATGATGGAAGTATAATACTTATGACTTGAATCTTTTATGTTTATTGAGACCGATTTTATGGTCCACAGCATGGTACATGTTCTGGGCATACTTGAAAAGAGTTAGTGTTCTGCTTTGGTCGAGTGGAGTGTTCTATAAATATCAATTCGGTCAAGTTGGTTGACTGTGTTGTTCAAGTCTTCTATATTCTTGATGTTTCTCTATCTATTTGTTCTATCAAATTTTGAGAGAGTGTTATTGATATTTACAGTTTTAATTGTTATAATTGTCTCTTTCTCCTTGCAATTCTATTGGTTTTTTGCTTCATACATTTTGAAGCTGTGCTATTAGGTGTATAAATGTGTAGGATTGTATGTTTTCTTGATGAATTGACCCCTTTATAATTATGAAGTTATGTTTTTCTATTGCTGGTAATAGCATTTTTTTCTGAAATACACTTTGGTATTAATATAGCAACCCTAGTTCTTTTTCCTACAGTTATAGAAATCCACAACAAAAATTCATATATGAATTTTTGATCTGCCTACAGCAGATCACTGACCAAAAATAGAAATGGCTTTTAGTTACAGTTGATTTTAGCAGTTTTATTTTTTTTTGAAGTTGACAATATGTAGGATAAATATGTTAAAATAACAACAAATAGTATTATCCTTCAAATTAGAAAGACTGTCATCAAAGCATCATTGCCTACTCTTTTATAGTTAAAGGTTGGGAAGATGGACGAGGGAGGGAGGGAGGATTGATTTCCTTTATATGATGACCAAATAACCTTTGGGAATAAGCAGTTTTAGAGATGGCTTGGGCCTTGAGTAGGCACTGCATTTTCATTTCTTGGTTTGATTGGTACCCCTTGCTAGAGCCCAAAGCATGTAGCACTAGCTCATGGTTCAGCAGGAGATGCTTCTATGCTCTTTCAGCTGATATTTTTCAGTTATTTGCCTTTTTACTTTATGTTGTGATTTCAAAGGAAAAAATCTGCTATATTTTTTTATGGGCAAAGAATCGAGCTTTCCTTTGACTAGTATTAGCATGGTAGACCTGTATCCTTTTGCTTGTAAGTTATCTGTATTTTTATTCCTTAAATACATTTTTTTCTGACCACATATAATTATGTCTTGATTTCTATGCAATCTGACAATCTGTGTTTTTTAATCAGGGTCCTTAGACTGTTTACATTTACATTTAATGTGGTTATTGATGTGCTTAGGTTTATATGTCTCTCATCTTGGCTTTTGTTTTCTGTTTGCCTCATAAGTTTTGTTCCATTTTTCTTATTTTTCTGCCTTATTTTTGTATTAATTCCATTTTTCCTCTTTTGTTGGCTTATTAGATACAAGTCTTTTATTATCTTAGTGGTTTATAGTTACATATTTAACTTATCACAGTCTACTTTCAAGTGATAGTATACTTTTACATATAGTGTAAGAAACTTACAGTTTTAAATACTACTATTTTTCCCCTCCAGCTTTTAAGGTATTAAGGTTGTGTCCATTTTATTTCATATTTATATATTTATACTATAAAATCCACACTGCATTCATTGCTATTTCCTTTTTAAACAATTATATATTTATTTTTTATTTTCAAACAATTTTGAGATATATTAACATACCATACAATCCATCCAAAATGTATATTCAGTAGCTTTTGCTGTAATCACAGAGTTGTGCATTTATCACCACAGTCAAGATTAGAACATTTTAATTACAACAAAAGGAAAACGCCCTATATTTTAAAGAGAAGCAAATAAGAAGAAAGAGATAAGATATATTTTTCCACGTAGTTGCTATTTCCATTACTCTTTGTTCCTTGGTGTAAATCCATATTTCCATCTTATCATTTTTCTTTTGCTGGAAGTACTTCCTTTAACATTTCTTGTAGTGCAGGTCTGCTGCTGCTGAATTCTTCCAGTTTTTGTATGTCTGAAAAATTATTTATTTTACCTTCATATTTGAAAGGTATTTGTGCTGAATTGAATTCTAGGTTGGCAAATTTTTTTTTTCTGTCAGTAGTTTAAACATATTGCTCCACTGTTTTCTCACTTGCGTTATTTCTAATGAGAAATCTGCTATCACCATATTTTTCTTCCTCTCCACTTAATGTGTCTTTTATCCCTCTGGCTATTTTTAAGATTTCCTTTTTATCACTGGTTTTGAGCAGTTTTATGTGCCTTGGTGTAGTTTTTAATATATATATATATATTATATATTATATATATATTATATATTATATAATATATATATTATTTCTATTAGAGAGATTCTGAACTTACAAAACAATCATGATCCTATGTGAAATTCCCGTACAGTACATCACCAATACACTACATTGTTGTGGAACATCTGTTGCAGGTTATGAGACAATATCATCAGACTGTTACCACTGACTGTGATCTATAGTGTACATTTGGTATGCTTTTTCCATACATCCTCATTATCAACACAGTACATCTTTGGTGTTGATGTAGGACTATTACAGTACTGCTGTTAACTAGAGTCCATAGGCTATATTAATTGTATTTTTCCCATGCGTCTCCACATTGTCCTTGGTGGTGTTTTTTTAAAATCAATTTTATTGATACATATTAGTAAAGCATATAGTTCCTCCAAGGTGTACAATCAATAGGATTTGCTTTAATCCCAAAATTGTGCATTCATCACTTTGATCATTATTAGAGCATTTTCATTATTTCAATATTAATAATAATAAACAAAAAGACAAGAAACAAACAAGAAAATCCCTCCCCTCTCAGTCTCTCCCTGCTTCCCCCACTGTACATAGCTGCTGTTTCTGGCTGTTCTATCCAAAGTATATAATCAGTGGCTTTTAGTATAATGCCAATATGGTACATTCATCTTAAAAATTCTAGAACAATTTCATTACTCTAAAAAGAAGGACTCCAAACCCTTTAGCATTCCTTCCTCAGGCCTGCATAACAACTAGTCTTCCATCTTCATGAATTGATTTATATTTACATTTTATATAAATGGAATCATACAATATGTAGCACTCTGTGTCTGATCTCCTTCACATAGTATAACGTGGGTGTTTTTTTTTTTTTTGTCTGATATTAACATTGTATAGTATTACCTTACATTTGTTCAGCTTCAAGGAAAAAATGGTCTTATATATACAATTCTACCTGTATTCATATTTCACATAATATATTTATATTTCAGATAATATATTTAGTTCATAATAGGGCAGTCATACAGTATTTTTTCTTTTGTGTCTGGCTTGCTTCACCCAACACAGTGTCCTCCAGGTTCATCCATGCTGTCATATGTTTCCTGACTTCATTTCTTCTTACTGCTGCATAACATTACATTCAGTAATGTTACTCCACAGTTTGTTTATCCATTCATCAGTTGGTGGACACCTGGGTTGTTTCCAACTTTTGGCTATCGTGAATAACGCTGCTATGAACATCGGTGTGCAGATATCTATTTGTGTTACTGCTCTCAGTTCTTTTGCGTATATACTTAGCAATGGCATTGCCAGGTCCCATGGCAAGTCTATATTCAACTTCGTTAGGAATTGCCAAACAGTTGTCAACAGTGTCTGTATCATTCTACATTCCCACCAAGAGTGGATAAGGATTCCCATCTCTCCACATCCTCTCCAACATTTACAGTTTTCTGACTTTTTAATAGCAGCCAGTCTAATAAGTGTGAAATATCTCATTGTAGTTTTGATTTGCATTTTCCTAACCTCTAGTGATGTTGAACATTTTTTCATGTGTTTCTTCACCATTTGTATTTCTTCTTTGGGCAGTTGGCTTTTCAAATCTTTTGCCCATTTTTCAATAGGATACTTTGTCTTTATTGTTGAGTTGTATGATCTCCTTATAGGTCATGGATATTAAACCCTTATCAGATATGTGATTACCAAATATTTTCTCCCATTAAGTCAGCTACCTTTTCACCCTTTTGACAAAGTCCTTTGAGGTGCAAAAGTGTTGAATTTTGAGGAGGTCCCATGTATCTGTTTTTCCTTTTGTTGCTCGTGCTTTGGGTATAAGGTTTAAAAAACTATTGCCTACCACAAGATCTTGAAGATGTTTTCCTACATTTTCTTCTAGGAGTTTTATGGTTATTGTTCTTATATTTAAGTCCTTGATCCATTTTGAGTTAATTTTTGTATAAGATGTGAAATAGGGGTCCTCTTTCTTTCTTTTGGATATGGCTATCCAGTTCTCCCAGCACCATTTGTTGAATAGACTGTTCTGGCCCAGCTGAGTGAGCTTAACAGCCTTGTCAAAAATCGCTTGACTGTAGATGTGAGGGTCAGTTTCTAAGTTCTCGATTCAGTTCCATTGGTCAATCTGTCTTATGCCAATACCATGCTGTTTTTTTTTTTTTTTGTTGTTTGTTTGTTTGTTTTTTAACCACTGAAGCTAGGTAATATAATGCTTTAAAGTCAGGAAGTGAGAGTCCTCCAATTTCATTCTTCTTTTTTAGGACATTTTTTGCTATTCAGGGTCCCTTACCTTTCCAAATAAATGTGATTATTGGCTTTTTGATATCTGCAAAAAAAGGCTGTTGGGATTTTTATTGAGATTATGTTGAATCTGTAAGTTAGTTTTGGTAGAATTGAAATCTTAACGATGTTTAGTCTTCCAATCCATGAACACGAATGTCCTTTCATTTGTTTAAGTCTTCTTTAGTTTCTTTTAGCAATGTTTTGTAGTTTTCTGAATACAGGTCCTTTATGTCCTTGGTTAAGTTTATTTCTCAATATTTGATTGTTTTTGTTGCTATTATAAATGGATTTTTTTCCCTGATATCATCCTCAGATTGCACATCAGTAGTGATAGAAACGCTATTGATTTTTACATATTAACCTTGTATCCTGCCACTTTGCTGAACTCATTTATTAATTCTAGTAGCTTTGTTGTGGATTTTTCAGGATTTTCTAGATATAGGATCATATCATCAGCAAATAGTGAAAGTTTTACTTCTTCCTTTCTTATTTGGGTGCCTTTTATTCCTTTGTCTAGCCTAATTGCTCTAGCTAGAACTTCTAGCACAATATTTAATAATAGTGGTGACAGTGGGCACCCTTATCTTGTCCTTGATCTCAGTGGAAAAACTTTCAGTCTTTCAGCATTGAGTACAATGCTAGCTGTAGGTTTTTAATATATGCACTTTACCATATTGAGAAAGCTTCCTTCTATTCCTGTCTTTTGGAGTGTTTTTATCAAGAAAGGACGCTGTATTTTGTCAAATACCTTTTCTGCACCAATTGAGAGGATTGTGTGATTTTTCTTTTTCAATTTATCAATGTGATTTATTATGCTGATTGATATTTTCTTGTGTTGATCCACCCTTGCATATTGGGATAAAACCCACTTGATCGTGGTGTATAATTCTTTTAATTGCTTTTGGATTCTGTTTGCAAGTATTTTGTTGAGGATTTTTGCTTCTATATTCATTAGAGATATTGGTTTGTAGTTTTCTTTTTTTTTTTTAATTAATTAATTTTTTTATTGTGGGTAAAAATCAAAATTTTCACAATACATACCAATATTTGTAAAATGATATATAAATATGTATGCATATATGTGCATTTGCTTACAAAAATGTTATATATATATATATATATATATATATATATTTTTTTTTTTTTTTTTTAAGAGGTGCTTAAATTACCTAAAATATTACACGGAACCTACCAGGATTCTCATGTTCCCCACCTCCCACTGTAGTTTTCTTTTTTGTAGTGTCTTTATCTTGTTTTGGTATTAGGGTGATGTTAGCTTCATAGAATGAGTTTGGTAGCATTCTTTCCTGTTCAATATTTTTGGAAGAGCTTGAGCAGGATCAGTATTAGTCCATCTTTGAATGATTGGTAGAATTCACCTGTGAAGCCATCAGGTCCTGGGCTTTTCATCTTTGGGAGGGTTTTGATGATTGTTTCAATCTCTTCACTTATGATTAGTTTATTGATGTCCTCTATTTCTTCTAAAGTCGGTGTAGGTGGTTCGTGTGTTTGTAGGAATTTGTCCATCTCGTCTATATTTTATAGTTTTTTGGCATACAGTTGTTCATAGCATCCTCTTATGATCTCTCTTATTTCTATGGAGTCAGTGGTAATGTCTCCCCTCTTATTTCTGATTTTATTTATTTGTGGCTTCTCTCCTTTTTTCTTTGTCAGTCTAGCTAAAGGTTTGTCGATTTTGTTGATGTTCTCAAAGAACCAACTTTTCATTTTGTTGATTCTCTCTGTTGTTTTTTTGTTCTCGATTTCATTGATTTCTGCCCTGATCTTTACTATTTCTTTCCTTCGGTTTGGTTTGGGATTAGTTTGCTGTTCTTTTTCTAGTTCTTCCAGTTGTGCAGTTAGATCTTCAATTTTAGCTCTTCCTTTTTTTTTTTATGTAATCTTTGGAGGCTATAAATTTCCCTCTTAACTGCCTTTGTAGTGTCCCATAGGTTTTTATATATTGTGTTCTCATTTTAATTCATCTCAAGATATTTGCTGAATTCTCTTGCAGTTTCTTCTTTGACCCACTGGTTGTTTAAGAGTGTGTTGTTTAATCTCCATATATTTATGAATTTTCCCTTTTTCTGTCCATTATTGATTTCCAGTTTCATTCCATTATTATCAGAGAAAGTATTTTATATAATTTCAATCATTTTAAATTTATTGAGACTTGTCTTGTGACCCAGCATATGGTCTATCTTGGAGAAGGATCCATGACCACTTGAGAAGAATGTATATCTTGCTGTTTTGTGGTGTAATGCTCTATAGACGTCCGTTAGGTCTAGTTCATTTATCATATTGTTCAAGTTCTCTGTTTCTTTATTTATCCTCTGTCCAGATGTTCTATACAAGACTGAGAGTGGTGTATTGAAGTCTCCAAGTATTACTGAAGAGACATATATTTCTCCCCTCAGCTTTGCCAGTGTGTGCCTCATCTGTCTCGGGGCTCTGAGGTTAGGTGAATAAATATTTAGAATGGTTATTTCTTCTTCTTGAATTGCCCCTTTTATTAATATATAATGACCTTCTTCATCCCTTATAACAGTTTTGCATTTAAAATCGATTTTGTCCGATATCAGTATTGCTACTTCAGCTCTTTTTTGGTTACTATTTGCATGGAATATCTTTTTCCAACCCTTCACTTTTAGCCTGGTCTGAGGCGAGTCTCTTATAGACAACATATAGATGGGTTATATTTTTTAATCCATTCTATCAGTCTGTCTTTTGATTAGGGAGTTCAAGCCATTAATATTCAATGTTATAGCTGTAAAGGCATTACTTACTTCATCCATTTTGACGTTTGGCTTTCAGTGTTATATCATACTATAGTCTGTTTTTTTTCTTTCTTTCTTTTTTTTTTTTTTTTACCCTTTTTCATACTCTTCTTTTCTACACTCTTCTCCAAGTTTCTTGCCTTTGTTTTTTCCTTTCAGGCTGCAGCACTCTCTTTAGTATCTCTTGTAATTCTGGTCTTTTGGTAACATATTCTATCAGTTTTTGTTTGTCGGTGAAGACTTTGAACTCCCCCTAATTTTTGAAGGATAGCTTTGCTGGATACAGAATTCTTGGTTGGCAGTTTTTCTCTCTCAATACCTTAATTACACCATACCACTTTCTTCTCTCCTCCATGGTTTCTGATGAGAGGTCAGCACTTAAATCTTATCGAGTTTCCCTTGTATGTGATGCTTTGCTTTTCTCTTGCTGCTTTCAAACTCTTCTCTTTATCTTTGATATTTGTCATTCTGAATAGTAGATGTCTCGGGGTAGGTCTACTCATGTTTACTTTGTTTGGGGTGTGTTGTCCTTCTTGAACATCGATATTTATATCTTTCATAAGGGTAGGGAAGTTTTCAGCCATTATTTTTTCAAATATTCTTTCTGCCCCTTTTGCATTCTGTTCTCCTTCTGGTAGAACATAATACATATGTTTTTGTGTTTCATATTGTCATTCAATTCCCTGAGACCTTGTTCCATTTTTTCTCATCTCTTCTCTTTCTCTTCTGTCTTTTCCAGTTCAGATGTTCTGTCTTCAAAATCACTAATTCTGTCTTTGAGCATTTCAAATCTGCTCTTATGTGCCTCTAATGTATTTTTAATCTCATCCATCATGTCTTTCATTCCCATAAGGTCCATTACTTTTCTTTGCAGACTTTCAAATTGTTCTTTGTGCTCACCCAGTGTCTTCTTAATATCCTTTATCTCTTTAGTCATATTTTCTTTCAATTCTTTAAAATGATTTATGAGAGTTATGTAATTATCATTGATTAATTGTCTCAAATCCTGAATCTCAACAGGATATTTGGTTTGTTCCTTTGGCTGGGCCATCTCTTCCTGTCTCCTAGTAGGGCTTGTAATTTTTTGCTGATGTCTAGGCATCTGATATGTTGTTGAATTTTCTCCGATGGCCTATTGTTATTATTTTTTCATAGCTCTTTGATATTTTGGTTCAGCTTATCCTAAGTCTTTAAAATTGCCTAGCTTAAGTTACCAAAATCCATGCCTGGGACTCACTAATGGGGTGCAGACTTTCTCCCAGGGGTTGGGTAAAGAGAGCTGTAAAAGAAGTTTCTCGCCATGTAATTTCCAGACTGGCAGATGGCACTTGTTGGCTCACATTTCCACAGAGATGTTTCTCAGTTTTCCTTTGCTGTGGTCTGGCTGGAGCAGAGATTCAAAGTGGGCTCCCTGACTGAATTCACTGAAGAAAACCCCTGACTGCCCCTCCCTTTTCCCTTTTAACAGCTGGAGGGAGGTCTCTTCTCAGTCAGCTTAAATGCGCCACCGGTTTTGGGGCTGCTGAAGATCTCTGGTGTGGGGGAGGGGTGCCCTTCCCGGCAAGTGGGGTTTGGTGACTCACAGTTTGTAGTTTAGGCTTCTTTGTCTCTCTGTCCCTCAACCTCCTGGGAGTTGTGAAGTGCTGTCCTGGTCTGCTGACCCCTAAAGCAGGTCCCCCTGACAGCTTTAGACTTTTTCTCTATTGTTTTTGTGAGAGCGCTGAGCCTTATCTACTAACTGGTGCCATGTTCCCACAATTCCCCTGGTGTAGTTTTATTCATATATATTTTTTGCATTTGGGTTATTTGGAGTTCTTGGATCTGTGGGTTTATAGTTTCATTAAATATGGAAACTTTCTGTTATTTTTTTTACAGTGTTTTTCTGTTCCATCCTCCCTTCTCTGACTCTGAAATAGAGGTAAGTTTTCAGTTTGGGTGGGAGTTATTCCCATTATATTGTCTGGCCCCTTACCTCTGACCTAGGGCCTCACCTATACTTTCTTGAATTAAAAGTCTTTCTTTAATTGGCAGATCATTTACAAATATCAACAACTTCAGTGCTCTTGCAGCTTCCTTTCTCGTTCTGAGATTTCTTGTGCGTTTTGGTAAGTAGATAAAGGATAGATGAATTAAGTACTGTTATCTGACTTACATTTTAACTACTAATCTTAACTTGGAAGCAAATTTATATAATTTTCCTGTTCTGATGTTTTTTTCATTTAAAACTAGAACTATCCATTGCTACTTTAAATATTAATAATCCATCTCATGTGGAGCTAAACTTAGAAGGCTAGAGTAGAGAAAGTTGGAGTAGATCCACTGGATTCTGATACTGTAAAATATGGTTTGTTTTCCTCTAATTTAAAATAATTCATTTAAATTCCATAAACATCTATGGCTTCGATGTGATAAAATTAAACTAAGTTCCAGTAAACATCATCCTGCAAGCTATAATATGTATAGGTATCAATTATTTATAAGTGGGAGTCACTAATATGTACATGGTGATTTCTCATTAACACTAACAACTTCAGAGCTGTTGAAATAGTAATTTAGCTGCTTAGTAAATGATTAAATGCAAAGAGTGTTATGTAAAATGTTTACTAGGAATTGGTAAATGTTGCCAAGTACCAATGATTCATTTCCTTAATAACACAAGGTTTTTTTTTGTCAGGACTGAATTCAGTACTGGTACAGAGACAGCATAGCAATGTGGGAAGAACATAGGGAGGTCTGCAGGTCTAGGTTTGGACACTATCTCTACTACTCAGTAATTATGTAACTGAACAACTTGACTTCTGGGAAAGATCTGCTTTCCTTCTGTAAATTGCCCCAGTTTACTTTGTAGGATTAGTATAAATAATAACATACATACATGGTGCCTGCCTGTATTTACTATTGTACGTGGTTGCACTGGAATGTGTCTGGATATTGCTTTTCTTTTTGGATAAGAGGGTATTTTTTTCCTCAAGAATATAATACTCTGTAAAGAGAAACTGGAAAAGAGCAATTAGGTGTGTGGTCTTTGGTGCAAGACTTTTGAGGGGAAGATGAGGCAGCCTTTGAGGATGATTAGTTTTCAAAATTCCCATTATTTGTTTCAATGAAGAATAAATCCAAAGGGAAAACTCTAGAAACAAAATGCCTAGCTAATAGTTTTGTACAAACTTAGTATTGAAACTGAGAACAACTTGTTTTGTTGTGCAATGTATCTTAAACCAGGGAACCCATGGTGTGGTTAAATAGTATCACAGTGAGAAGTGGGCATGATTTTCTTTTCTGGGTTCAATGGCTTCATTTTTTCTGTAATGTTTGAGATGTCAGTGAACCCAGGATAGATAACTTGTGGTCAGGAATTAATAGAAGATAGGGGGTATAATACGGGAAGATAGTGGAGATAATCTGAAATCAATATATAGAAGAACCAATTTAAAATAGCCTTTTTTTTTTAGCAGCAGAGCAAGAAAACCTAGCAACAAAACCTGGGTTGACTATTGACTGATGAGTGTACAGGATGAACAAGAACTAATTAACAAATTAGATATAGAAACAAAACAAAACAAAAACCCAAAAAACAACAGCACTGAGCCAGATGACATCTCTTCAAGAGCCTTGAAGAATATTAGAAAAGATGGGAATGATTTTGTTATTTGGTGTGATCTTGCTGCACTTTAAAATCATGTGCCTGTGGTGAATTAGCTCAGACTGCTAGCTCCCTGCTGCAAGAGTGAAGCTGGAAGAACTGAAGGGAATATATAACGGGATAGAGGAAATAACTGTGAGAAATGGAGGGCTGTTTCCACCTAGTGCCTTAATAGAGAGATGGTGGCTGCAGCCTGAGGCAGGGAGTGTTAGAAGGATGAATCAGAAAAAGATCACAGTTTGAGTTCTGCTGTTGCTTTAGGGCAGTCGCTGCCTTCCCCCCACTGTGTAAATCAGTGACACAGGCCCAGACTTCTGCTGCTGCTCTGCAGTGCTTCTCTCTTTAGGAGAAGACTTTCGAACATGGGTGGTGATTGACTACCCAGGACCCTACCTCTCCAAAATTTCAGGCAAGTGAATTACCAAGTAGGATGTGCCTCTTTGCAGTGCGGCTTCTCCCATGTTGTGGTGCAGGTACACGCCTGATTAAAGCGTTGTTCTAGGGGGTGGGTTAACCAGCCTATTCAATGGTCCCCAGTGATCCCTGCCTCCTGGTCTTCAAGCCCTTGTGTGGTTCTCTTCTACCCTGAATGGGGCTGACCTGGGTGGCCAGTGATGCTGCGTGATTTCTGAGGCTAGGTCGTGACAGACACGGAGGCTCTGCCTAGCTCCCCTAGCTCACTTGCTCAGGTTGAAGCCAGCTTCGCAGGTGAGCATACCTATGAAGACGTCCATTTGGCGAGGACACGAGGCTTCCTGCCAGTAGTCAGCACCACCTCGTCAGCTAGACGAGCGAGCCACGTTGAACGTGGATCCTTCTGCCCCAGTCATGCCTGCACATGGCTGGGCCCTGGCTGGTATCTCGACTGCAACTTCCTGAGGGGCTCTGAGGCAGAACCACACAACCAAGCTGCCCCTGAATTCTTGACCGACAGACACTGTCAGGTGATATGTATTTACTGCTGTTTTAAGCTGTTAAATTTGAGGTCATTTGTTATGCAGCAATAGAGAGTCTGATACATGCCTAGGTGAGACTAAGGTGAGTAATTGGGGATTTTTTTGATGCCTGGGCTTTCCACCTTAGGGTTCATTCCTTCTCTTTGAGCTATTCAAGGCTGACATAGACTAGGATTTGGATTTTAGCTCTTCCTTACTATTCTTTTCCTTCCTGGAGAATATTTGCTCAAAGACCAAAATAACCATGCATTTGAGGATAACTGCTTAAAAAGGAAAACAAGGAATTGGATTATAAAAACTATCAGAAATGGAAGGGCAGGACCAAGAATTTAAAATAAGTACATGACACATACTACAAAGAGATAAAGATATTAGAAATATAAAACAAGGAAAAGATTATAAGATATACCAAGTAAAATACTCTATTATGTTTAGAAAATATAGATTTGAAATAAATACTACAATTGAGTAAAAATAGTAGAATAGAAAAAATAGAATGGATATAGTTAATTATTTGGAAGAGAAGATTGAGGATGTAGGGAAGTATAAAGAAGCAGAAAATATGTATGAGCAAGAAGAAAATTGTAGAAGGATATGTACAAGACTGGCTAATCAGATTACATGAGGAAGATGTGAGTGTGGAAAAGGTGTGTTGATGGGGTGAGGGGCTTTTCTATCTTCAGCTGTGTACTTTAAATTATGTGACTTGCTAGAACAAGCATATATTACTTTCATAATTCAAAATCATATATGCTGTGTAGAAACAAGAAATTCTTTATTTGGAATTAAGTGAAAAAATAGAAGGCTAATGATTACACATACTTAATTACAAAACAGTTGAGTAAACTAAGAGTGAGAAAAAAAAGTCATCATGCTCATGTACCTTGCTTAGAAATTGAAAGCACATTAGCTATTAGGTTACGTTTTAGAATCGAGTTCCAAAGCAATCAGTCCTGAAAACCACGTGTCCTGAGAATCATCCAGAAGGTTTTCAGAAACTTGACAGAAAACATCCTTGTACCTTTGTGTATAAGCTCTGCTGTACCTCTGTTTTTTCAAACTTCTCTTCCTCCAAGAAGCTGTAATCAAATGGAGTAAGATCCAAAAAGAGCTAAGAACAAACTTGTCAAGGTGGTGGAAATGTTTCATATGCTGATTAACCAAAAGGCTATTCTGCTTATAAAAACTCTAACGATGATAGACTCAGTACAATTCAAGATATTACCTAGTCAACTTGAAGAGTGTAAAGGAATTTGAGGGCTGATTTCCCTGAGAATTCAAGACCCTTTACATGAATCAATATTTGATTTCATTTATATAATGTTCATAAATACATAAAAAATGACCATATATTGTTTAGGGATATATGCGTATTTGGGAAAACCGTAAGGACAACAGGGAAAGATATCTTTATTGAGGATAAGTAAATAGTTACTTTTGATAGGAAAGTGAGTGGAAATACAATCAGGGAAAGCAAACAGGGGGCTCTGAAAGACTTGGTAATGTTACATTTCTTAAGCTCGGCTATAGCTTACATGGGTCTTTATTGACTTCTTTTATATCCTAATTGAGGTTTTATATATATTCTATTTAATGTGTAAATGATTTTATTTAAAAAGTTGAAAAGCATACAGGAAAAATGAAATGTTTGCCACCCAATGTCATATTCTTGATATCTTCAAGTATGGGCGTATCTTAAAGAAGCCTGCGAGCTCCGAGTCCTGGAGGGTTGCCAACTGGAGTTTCAGGAGGAGTCTATAGCATAGTGGTTATGGGTATGAGTTTTCACATCAGACTGCTTAGGTCCCAATGCTGCCTCCAGTGTTTTAGGCAAGTTTACTTTATCCTGGTAAGCTTTATTGTTTCCCATCTCTAAAAATGAAACAGAGAGAGTAATATTGGCTGCCTTTTATGAGCGTCGTGAGTATCAAATGAGATGAAGACGCATGGAACGTATTTAGCACAGTGCCTCAAACCGTGGTAAGCTTATTGGTAAGAGCTCGTTGTTTCAGTTTATTTTGCATACTTTTCAGGCACCAGTGCCATTATGTAGAGCAGAGCCATTCCAGGGCCCCTGCCTGAAGGAGAGGAAACAATACACAGCCTCCTTCAGTGTGGGGAGCCTTGCAGCCAAAGAATAAGAACATCGCTGAAATAGGGAGCAAGCTAACAGCGATGTGCAGGCGGGCTGATCCACTCCAAAGCCAGCGGAGGAGGTTCTTCCTCCTAGCAACCAGGAAGTCCAAACTCGCTCCAGATCACCACATCTTATACTGGCCACTCTCTTTGAAAGGAATTTCAGCATCTAATGTGGTTCTCACAGTAATCCTGTGATTGTAGCAAGTAAGGAATATTAATCTCTATATTCAGAGGAGATCCCGGATCTTATGGGTTTTCATTGATCCCTTGTTGCTTTGGTACTAAAGTCATGAAACCTCTACAGTGCTAACACTATTTTGAACACTAATTTTTTTGTGCTCAAAAGGCATTTAATGCTTTCTTTCAACGAATATCCATTGGATACCTATTAGGAGTTATGGACTGTGAGGATATAACAATAAATAGGCCAACAAAAATTCCTGTCCTGATAGAACTTATAGTAGGGGAAGGCAGACAATAAACAAATTAAACAATAGTATGTTGGAAGCTAATAAATGCCATGGGGGAAATTAAAGCAGGAAAGAGGGGTGTGTGTGTGTGTGTGTGTGTGTGTGTGGTGGGAGAGAGGGTGGGACTCAACGATAAGGACATATTTGAGCAAAGACCTGAAGGAGGCCTGTGAATTACCCACGGTGAAGGTCAGGGGTGGGGGTGCTTTCCATACAGAGGGACCAGCTGATGTAAAGACTTTGCCGTGGTCTCCTCTATTTGAAAAGCAGCAAGGAGGCCGGTGTTCCCGGAGCAGAACGAGAGAAGAGGAGGAGATGCCAAAGGGATCCTGCGGGGCCAGATAATGAAGGCCTCGTCCGCCACTGTTGCTTGGAGTGAGATCGGGAAGCCAGTGCAGGGCTTTGAGAGAGGACTGATTTAATCCAGTGTACATCTTAGAAGGTTCACTGTGGCTTCTGTATTGAGACTAGAACTTAAGGGGGCTGGGAGGGAACACAAAGGCAAACCATCAAATAAAACTAAGTGGGTTGCTCACTTGCTTTTCTATATATATACTATATATATGTTGTGCCAGGGAGAAGACTAGGAGTGAACTCCTATGTAACTTCTGCGAAATCGGAAGGGTTGGCTTCCTCGAGGGGAGAGCTGCTTCCTTTTGGCAGATAAGGAATATTCCTAGGTGATGCAGCCGTGCCTTGCTCCTGTTAGTGGTGACTTGGTAACAGGAAGGTCCACTTGCTGGCTCTGGCCCATCTGGATGTTTCTGATGCAGGTTTTATGAGGTTTGCGTAGAGTTTCTTCCTTTCGTTCTAACTTAAGAGTTCCCCAGTTGGGTTGAGTTCAGGTTCTGGTTTCACGGCTCTGTTTGGCTGGGAGAAGCTAACAGATAAGGAAGCTATGAATTCTGAGGGGTAGGGCACATGGAGCATAGTACTTGGGCAGGACTGTCCTCCACTGGACAAAATCCTTAGGCAATTCAGGCAAGCGCAAGCACCATACAGAAACCTGCCACATGCACGCAGAGGTAGATACCTGGTGAAAGCTTAGAAGACGTGTTCACATTTATTCTCAGGCAGTGATATTCTTTTTGCACAGCATTCTACGCTGTGATAGTTGTATCATTAGTCTGATCATTTCAAGTTAATTCTCTCCTGCTTTTCCTATGGCTTGCTCTATAGTGTAGGTTTAGAGCAGAAGGAAGGGCGGCTTAAAGAGATTGGTCTAAGACGTTGCAGGTTAAGAGGGAGAGGAAAACAGACCACCTCTGGGGAAGAAGTGCAGTTAAGTACAAATGGAGCAGGTCCCTTTGGATAAATGGCTACTTGCACCTGTTGCATGGATGGTGAGTAATTTCCAGGTGGCCCACACTCTGCTGGGTAGCTGGGGGTACAACACATGCCTGCCCCAGAGATACTAATATCTCTTAGGAGAGATGACATTGACACGTGGCATGGTTAGTTAATGGTGTCAGAAACAAGTTGATAATTTCTGATTTTTAAAGACAGTGGGAGTTGAGAGAACGAGGGGAGTGCTGTGATCTGAGAGGGTAGGCTGCTCCCACATCATCTTTCACTTGGAGTAAAATACGGCTTAATACGGGAAAAGCTGGATTCTCTGTGTTTTTGTAACTGGAATACTGTGTGAATATAGGTACCCGATACAAGAAAGTACAAAGACATCATCACCAGTACAACCGTGTCTTCTGGTCACATAGCAGTTGTGATGTTTCCATCTAACTTTTAAGAAAATATTAGTAATAGACAATAGTCTGTAGTTATTTTATAAGGAACATTGAGGACAAGGATTAGTCCTAAATGTTTGAAAGATGTTTGGCCATAATATGGGCAGTCTTCTGTCCAATCTATGGGTGGTGGTGACAGGGGGATTGCTAATGAATAATTTCCCCCTATTAGCCACGTACCTTTGCAGTTATTAGCAGAAATAAAGAAACAGAATAACACAGCAATTCATAGTATCTATTCATTCATGAACTTATAATATTGACTTCTAATACCTGATAGCCCTTTTAGAGCATTTTGTTTTATAATATTCTGCACATAAAGTTTTGTATTCTACTTCTCAGTTAAGTAGCTCACATATGTCAGTACTCTCTCACTGTCTTGATATGCTATAGCTTCCTTAATCTTTCTGCACTATTAAGCATTTGGTCAGTGTATTATTTGGTATAGCACTAGCTTTTGTAATAAACAAAGCACACAAATTCATTGGCTTAACCAAAGGAAAGTTGGTTTCTTGCTCATGTAAAGGAACAGTGCAAGTGTCTGTGGATTAAGGGACCCAGGCTCTTTCCATGTCTTGGTTTTTCCAAGCCCCAATGTATCTCAGTTCTCTGCATTCATTCAGCAGATAGGAGAAGAGATATTGTAGAAGGGTGGACAGTTCCTGGCTGGGTAGCTGCTTCCCAGCTACAGCACTCTTCTATGGAGAGAAAGCATCATTTTTGGCAAACATGTAGCTGATCTGGGTACATACAATTTTTAATTTTTGTCAATACTCTTAAACATCTTTGTGAAAATGGTTTTCTTTTCTATGTGAAATTCATTTATTTGGGATATATTTTTAGAAGTGAGCTTACTGGAGATAAGATTTAACAATAACATAATAGTAAATTATGCCTTATTTAATAAATACATTAAAATCACAAGTCATATATTTATAAAGTTATTGGATATAAACCATCTCCAATTCATTATTGTTCAGCATGCACTGAAGGTTATTTTTTGCTATCTTTCTTCCAGGGTAGGGAATATCATGAAAACAACAGATATATTTACATTGTCATATTTAACTATAAAAAGCTATATTGATATTATATTTTATTCAACACAAAATAAGAATGAACTAACAACAAAACAGAGACACGTACTGTTAGACTAAAATTATTTAAGTAATACTTGTGATTTGAAAAGAAAATCAGAACATGTATCCAATACTCTTTATTTTCTTCTTCTTTATTTATAGGTTAAAAAGAAAGCTATGATTTAGACCTTGTTTAATTTAGAATGAGCCTACCCCAAAGCAGGAAAGATTCTTTCTACACACATATTGGAAGTTGCTACTTATAAAAGTTAATTGTTTCTATAACTACAGATGAATTCAGATATGTACATGATATTGAACAGGTCACCAATTTGAGTTTGTTTTTCTATTTTGTGTGAACTAAAACAGTAAAACAAAGAAATTGCGTTGCTGTGTAGTGAAAATTAACAAGTTTAAGAAAGAAACAATGGTGTAAGAAAAATTGCTACCATAATAGTTTTTGAGGAAAACATCCTAAACTCCCCAAATTTCAATTTATAAACCTCTCTCTCTCCCTCTACCAGCTATATGGGAAAATGTTTTCATTTGTTAGTTATGGGAAGTTTTCCTTGAATCATCAAAGCCCCCAAAAGTCGCCAGGACCCAGAGAATCCAGAGATTTAGAGATAGTCTTGAATTAGTGGGAATGTGGTAGTGTAGCACCTACCACCCGGCCCAGTCCCAGCCACGCTGCCTGACCTGCAGAATGGTTGTACTTCAGGTGTCCGTGGGTCCAGAGGGCTGTGTGTCACATGGCAGTCAAGAATCTGCCGTGCTGCTTCCTGCACCGCTGGACCGGGCCTGATGCTGGGCTCCAGGCCAAGCTTCTCCCACTCTGCCCAGGCTGCTGCCTGCGGACGCCACTGACCTGGGACCCCCATTCCACTCAGGTCTCTAGCTGTGCTTTCCTGACGTTTACTCTTTGATTTTTTCCCTCTAGTAACACTTTTTAAATGTATTCTATTTTTCTGTTTCACAGTGATAGCATTCTTCTAGTAAGTTACAGGATCTTTTTCTAGACAGTTTGTGGTTATGTTTTGTTTTGTTTGCTCATTCTTGATTAAGAAGAGATTTTTCACCCCTAGGCCCTTAGGCCTAGCACTAGGGTGAGTGATTTCTCCTGGTTCTTCTATCTTCTATCTTGGTTTTGTTAAAAATGTTTTTTATTAGTTTCTTTTCAGAACTGAAAAATGTATACATGCACATGGTAAAAAATGTAAAGCAAGAAGTAAGACTATCAAGGAAAGAGCATGGGATTTTGAAGTGAGATATACTTGGCTGCTGCTCAAGTCCATCGTTTACCAACTGCATAAACCTGAGTAAATTACTTAAACTTTCTGGTCTTAGTTTATCAATCTGGAAAATGGGTATGAAAATACCAAATTTATAGCCTATTGTGAGGATTAATGTGAAAGTAAGAAAGTATTTTATGGTAAACTGCTATATAGATGTTAATTACTTTTAATTGTCACCAATGGAACAGATTTTAGCACTTAGTCACACCATATATTGAGGTTAGGGGGAGATGGTTTCACCTACTTAACTACCTTTCATTTATCTATTAAAAAAAATTTTTTTTTAAACCTCAAGTCAGAATTTTTCTTGGAACTATAGAAAGCTTGCATTCATAGTTGGAGAAAACCTTTGGACCTAGCTATGAAAAATTAAGAGAGTCGGCCAGAGAAATAAGAAGTTGGTCATGTGCATGCTAAAGGGGAATCTCTCAAATCATAATGTTCCTTGTAGTTGTTCTTTCCAGAACTCTCTTCATAGATGAGCTGTGTGTGCACGCTTTTTAAAAAGAGGCTCAGGAAAATGAGAGCCTATTACACATTCTTCTGTTCTATATGAACTTACCGTACTTTTGAAATCATTTTATAGTCACACGAATCTACCTCATGAATAGTTGCATGGCATTCTTTTATATAGATGTCATTATAATTTATAAAAACCAGTCCACTATTGATTTTTCTCTTATTAATAATCTTGCAATAAGTACCATATGCCTTAGCTCATACCTAACAATCTATTCATAGCATAGAAACCCAGAAATACTGGACCAAAGGGCACGGGCATTTTATATCAGGATGTGTATTGCCAAATTGCCCTCCGAATAGGCTGCATCAATTTTTCCTACCACCAGTGAACAAAAGCCTAGGTTTTCCTTGGTATTGCAAAAATCATGTGCTTCCAAGCATTGTGATCTTTGCCAAACTCCTGAATTAAAAAAAATTATTTTAATTGAAATTTATTTAATTATAGCTGCAGTTGAATTTTTTTTAAAGTATGTATTACCCGTTTCTTTTTTTTTTTTTTTAATAAAAACTATCTCTTCATGCACTTGCCCATTTTTCTCTTGGAGTTTTGATCTTATTAAATTGATTTGGAAGGAAATTTTATGTTTATTTTATGGAAATTATCCTTTATTATATATGTTGCAAATATTTATTTTCGATTTGCTATTTGTCTTTTAATTTTGCTTATGTTTTTCCCATATAGAATTTTTAAATCATCGTATGTAAATGTATTGATTTTTTTCTTTTATGATGTCCAGTTTTGGGTTTTATCTACTCCAAGATGCTTTCTTCTTATCATTTTACAAGATCATTTTTTTAAACCTTTAAATTTCAGTTTCCTGGTTTTGATAATGCTCTATAGTTATGTAAGATCTCACCCATTGGGGGAAGCTGTGTGATTTTTACAACTCCTTGTGAGTCTATGAAATCTTTCTTTCAAAATAAAAAGTTAAAAAATAATAAACTTAAGGCAAAATGTGATTAGTACCTTCCCTCCCCCTCAACACACAAAACTCTTTAAATCTTAATGATCCATCTGGGGTATATTTTGGTTCAAACAGTGACTTTTCCCCACATGGCTAGTCATTTCCCCCCATAAATTAACTGAAAAGAAAAATCATCTCTCTTTTTGCTCCTCATTGATTTGAAATGCTGTTTTAAAAAATAACGTATTAAATTCTCATATATATTTGGGTATGTGTTTCTCTCTTGTATTTTGTTACTTTAATGTTCATCTGTTCCTGTGCTGGAATGAAGTTATTTTAATTACTTTAACTTTACATTTTAATATCTGTAATTGTGACTTCTCTTCTTATTTTTCCTTTATAGTTCCTATTCTTGCACATTTTTTCCCCATATTGTCCTGGTTTGAGTCTTTTGTGGATCCCAGAAAATCATGTTCTTAAGTTTACCCATTCTTGTACATGTAAACCTATTTTATGTGGGACATTTTGGTTAGATTCCGTTAAGGGACCTTTTGGTTATATCACTCTAGGGCCTTTGATTGGACTTCCTCAGTGAGGCTGACCTAGGCTGGGTCTCCACCCTCTTGCTAGAGTCTCATATAACCTGAGAACTGAAAGCAGAAACACACAGAGAAAGGAAGCCACCATTTTTACCCTGCCATGTGAGAAAGGACTCCAGGATTGCCTACAGCCACAGAAAGACAGAAATGCTTTGTGTGAGAGAGAGGCTGGAGGCTGGAATCAGCGGAGCAGCTTGAAGATGAAAGAGAAGGTGAGTCTGGATTAGAAAGCTGGGAGAAGCCTGCAGACCTGCCATTTTGCCTTGCCACGAGCTGGCAGCCTGCCTTTGGTGAGAAAGCAAATGATGCCTTGATTTGGACATTTTTAAGGCCTCAGAACTGTAAGCTTTTACAGTAAATTCCTTTATCTAAGCTAACCCATTTCTAGTATTTTGTTCCCAGCAGCTTTAGCAAACAAAACACATAGGAACTTTGGATTCAGTTTGTCTGGTTCCTCAAATAATCATTTTGGATGTTTTAAAATCATAGCATTAAATTTGTTTATTAGTTTATAAAGATTTGGCATTCTTACAACTATTGATACAAAAAATAGGCTTTATTTTTTTTTTCACTCTATTCACTTAGTAGTTTTTTATCCATCATTAATGTCTTAATTTTTTTTTTCATTTTGTATGACTTGAAAATTTGTGAGGCTTAATAATTTTAACATTTTTGTTATTGTTGAAATGGACTTGTTTTATTGTTTTCTCTAACTGGAAGTGATTAACCTCTATATTATCTCACTGAATTCTGTTACTGCTTCTAATTATTTTTCAGTTGATTCTTGCTGATTTTAGTTGATTTTTGAACGATTCTTTAATAATATTACCACTTTCTTTCTAATGTCTAAACCTCTTGCTTACTTCCATTCACTAATTTCAGTGGCTGGTATTTCCTAAACAGTGTTAAATAATAGTAGAGACAGTGGCCATCCTTTTATTTTAAAGACTAAAGTAGTTATGTTTTTTTTTCATGATTAGGAACGGTACTGATATTTTATTTTAAATATATATATATTTATGTTAAAGGACTATCCATCAATTTCTCTATATGATGACTACATTTAAACCAACCACTTTTTCAGCAGTTATAGGGATGATCAGTTGCTTTCTTCTTTGGTGAATCATAAGAGACCTCTACTGCCAAGCTAATCATAAATTTCTGGGATGAAACATAATTGGTTGTGGTGTATTCTTCTTTAAATGAGCTAGTGATTCTATCTGCTAATATATGTGTGTATATATATAAATAATGTACATAAATACACGTATATATGTATAATTTAAAAGAATTTTTTTCTTTTAATGGGTGAGTCCGTACCATTTAACATTTTTGATATGACAAATAACTTTGTCATCTTATGTTATGCTTTCATTTTTAATGCTTTTCCTTTTTACATTAAAATTTTTTTTTGCTCTTTGGCCTATAGCTATTTATAACATCTTCCTAAGATCTTGAATTTGAAGGCTAGTTGTTGACAATTTACATTGCCAGTTTAGTGATTCAGGAAACTAGGGATTAGTGAGGGAGCCAGACCCTGGGTTGTCACAGCAGGGTAACTCCTTTTCCACATATTTTTGTTTTCTGTGTTAAAGGCACTCACCATACTAAGTCTTAACTCGTATATATTGACCAATGATAAATAGTAGAACAATAGAAGGTCTCGTGATGCTTAGGTTCATGTGCCAACTTGGCCACCTAATGGTGTCTGGCTGTTTTGTCAAGCAAGCACTGGCCTAATTGTTACTCTGAGGACATTTCATAGACTTAAATCATTAGTCAGTTGAATGCATCTATGACTAATTAAATTTACGGTCCATTGAGGATATTGCCTTCAGCAGTGAGAGGCATCTCATCTAATCAGTTGAAGGCTTTAAAAGGAGAAGTGTTGATTTCAGCAGTGAGAAGAGAGAATTTGCATCTCTCCTTCAGACAGCCATCTTCTGTGGGGGAATTCATAGAAAACCTTCATCAGAGTTCCTGGTTTGCAGCCTGCCCTATGGAATTTGGACTTGTGTACCCCCATAGTTGCATGATATTGTTTTATAAAGTCTCATAATATTTACAGAAATCTGTGGATTCTGCTTCCCTGGAGAACTCTGACTGATACAGTCTTAAATAGTTTATTGGGAACATTCTTGTATGAAAGTGCCTGGTTGGGTCCTGTTTGGCTTCTCTAATCCAGAATTGATGCACAGGAAATTTTGTAACCACTGTTTGCACTAAGTACTTGAAGAAGACAGCTTTGTCTGCTTTAAGTGCCAATGAGATCTGTTGGGTTTTCCAACAGTGTGCTCTCAGGTAGTTTGATAAAACAGAAAAGAGCACCCACTCTGCCCTTGGATAATACTAATTTTCCCATTTGTATAATGCTTTACAATTTCCAAAGCACCTTTACATAAATATTATCATTTAATTCTCCTAAGAGTCTTTGGAGGTAGGTGGTGTTGTTCCTGCTATACACACGTGGAAACAAATTCACAGACTTTAAGTGGCTTGTATAAGGCTACAGGATTAGCAAGTGACAGAATAGGGACCATCCCTTAGGCTAATGCTGCTTCTAGCAGTTGCCTTTGGAGTTTTGTGACTCTTTCGGGGCAAAAATGGATTCTACCTGAACTGGATATCCATATCCAAATGAAAGAAAGAAGACCCCTATCTCACACTTTAAACTAAAATTAACTCAAAATGGATCAAAGACCTAAATATAAAAACTAGAACCATAAAGCTTCTAGAAGAAAATGTAGGGAATCATCTTCAAGATCTGGTGGTAAGTGGTGGATTCTTAAATCTTACATTGAAAGTATGAGCAATGAAAGAAAAGATGGATAAATGGGACCTCCTCAAACTTAAACACTTTTGTGATTCAAAGGACTTTGTCAAGAAAATGAAAAGGTAGCCCACTCTTTGGGGTAAAATATTTGGAAACCACATACCCAATAAGGGTTTGATTTCCATGCTATATAAAGAGATCATACAACTCAACAATAAAAGAGCAAGCAACCCAGTTAAAAAATGGGCAAAAAAACTTAAACATTTCTCCAAAGAGGAAATAGAAATGGCAAAAAAGTACATGAAAAAATGTTCAATATCACTAGCTATTAGTGAAATACAAATCAGAACTAAAATGAGATATCATCTCATACCTCATAGAATTGCCATTATTGAAAAAGAAAAAAAAAACAGAAAATAATAGTGGGTTCTATTTTGGAATCTGTGCTCCTGAGAGTGACAGAATTAGACTCAAATAAGTCCTCTCTGCACATGGTTCACCAGTCCCTTCTATTCAAACCTACATGTGATGCTGGAGTTTCTTAGGTATACTTCCAGAGACTGGAGCCTCCCGCCTACCTATGTGCCAGGTGTGCATGAAATCTAGGTGGAGCTGCAACTCCTACCCTACAGCTCAATGGACTCATCCAAGTCACCTGGTGAGGAGACAACGATGGGAAATGGCCATCCCAGGGAATGGAGAGGGCCTACATCTGCAGGCAGGATCATCCCACCCACCATATCCATGGGATATAAGCCCTCTCTCACTTGGAGTTGGAGTGGACATCACCATCCCAGTCGCCTCTGGATTGGGGGAAGAACTATGGACTAAAGTGGACTTGATGGTATTCTCTTGCTCACATATGGTGATTCTTGCAATGCAAGAAATTATAACAATGAGGTGGAGCCAGTGGCCACTTGACAGTTTTTGGGTAGGGAGGGGATGAGCAGTTGAAATACAGGGGCTTCTTTGGGAGTTGGAGGTTGTCCTGAGTACTGTTGTGGCAATGGATGCAGGCCATTTTAAATCAGCACACACCACTCATAACTGAGTGGGAGAGAGTGTGGTCTACAGTGTGAACTGTGGTCTATGGTTGGTGGCAAGGCCCCAGGATGTGTAAGTTCATTGAGGTTGGTGGGCCACACTGTGGGAGATGTTTATGTTGGATGTGGTGGGAGGTGTGGGAGGTGGGCAACATGGGAATCCCAGTGGGTTCCGTGTAATATTTTAGGTAATCTAAGCACCTCTTAAAATATATGTATATATATATATATAAATAACATTTTTGTAAGCAAATACACATATATGCATATATATTTACATATCATTTTGCAAATGTTTGTATGTATTGTGAGAATTTTGATTTTTACCCATAATAAAAAAAAAAAAAAAATAGGTACTAGAGAGATTGTGGAGAAATAGGAACACTCCTTCACTGTTGATGGGAATGTAGAATGGTGCAGCCTCTGTAGAAGTCAGTTAGGTGGTTCCTTAGGAAGCTAAATATAGAACTGCCATATGATCCAACAATCCCTCTACTAGGAATATATCCAGAAGAACTGAAAACTGACACATATTTGCACACCATTGTTCATAGCGGTGTTATTGACAGTTGTCCAAAGATGGAAACAACCCAAGTGTCCATCAACCAATGAATGGATAAACAAAATCTGGTATGCACATGTGATGGAATACTATGCTGCAGTAAGAAGAAATGAAGTTGGGACACATATTATAACATGGATGAACGTTGAAGACATGCTGAGTGAAATAAGCTAGATACAAAAGGACAAATATTGTACGGTCTCACTAATATGAATTAAATACGAAGACTAAATGCATGGAGTTGAAACCTAGAGTATAGATTATTAGGAAACAGGATGAGGGCTGAGAAGGGGTATTATATGGGAATTCTTCACATTTGCACGATTGTTTTGTAAGTTTATAACTTCTCTATTAAAAAATAAATATGTATAAAACTGGACTCAGTGCATTCCGTAATTAGTTGTGCTGATAGCAGGTGTGTGGGTTTAGCCGAGATGAGTGGCATAGGAGATCACATGGGGAGAAATGACTGTCGATGGTACACAGGGGAATATGAATATGACCAAAGGGGTTCGATTACTGCATCTGCACAACTGCCATTATGAATACTAATGATTTGTTAGCAAATAATTTGAGTACTGTGTCCAAGCATTATGTTTAGCATGTAGTATATGTTATTGTATGTAAGCTATATGAATATTTTTAGCTTAATTTTACAGTTGAGGAAACTGTAGCTTAAAATATAAGTAATGTGCCTAAGATTACAGTAGAAAGTGGCTAACATCTGGTCTACCTGATTCTAGAAGTCTGGGGAGAAAGGACTGATTGAGTAAAATGGGATTAAATCTGTTTATACATCCTTTTGTATCCTTCCTTTCCTTGAGTCTTGACTACTCTTTATAAATTTGCACATGACACGTGATCTGAAGACACGTTTTTTGGTAGTTTTCTCCTTCTCCCCACCAGACACCTAGTGCTGTCACCTGTTCTGTCTTTTCTTTGTCTTTCTCCTCTGTCCAGGACCTGGCAGCAGGCTCTACACATAGCAGACATCACTATTGATTGCCTGATTGGCTGAAGGCTGAGAACCACTGAGTTGGTGGTTTGATGCTGGCGTGTATTTTAGAAGGACTTGGTTCCTTAGTCCCAGCCTCCCATCCTTCTTGTTTTTATAGATGATGACTATTTTTAATGGAATCTGAGTGGGTGGATTGGAGATAAGCCAAGGCTACAATCAGGTCGTGTTAGTAATCTTCCCAGTAGAAGGATATAAGGCCCTGGAGGGTAAGGACCCCTGTAAAATAATTCATCCAGATTCCACAGGAACGTGCTAGTAAGCATTACTATGTATAAAGAGCATTGTTAAGCTCTTTATGTCTTGAATCCTTGCAACAATCCTGTGAGGTTAGAGGTATTATTTTCATTTGGCAGATGAGGAAAGTATGGATAGAAATGACTTTCCTGAGATCACATTACTTGTTAATGATAGGATTGAGAGTTTAACTCAGATCTCTCCGATCCCAAATATAGTTCCTTTCATAAAGCTGGTGGGTGAAACATTAGATGTGTGTGTGTGTGTGTGAATACTATTTTTAGATGCATTAATTTTGATATTTGGGAATTTTGCTTTTGGATGCTTGATTACTAGTGATGCTCAGCCACTGACTGAGAGCATCCTTCTCAGGGTTCTTTTCAGCTACTTAGCAGGTTGTCCATTCATGTCTGAGCAATTTCCCTTCCTTTTTGATTATGTGTTTGATATTGCCATGCTTGGGAGGTTCCTAGTGGACCCATGTTCACTACACCTTCTTGTTCTCCTACTCCTCTAGTCAGTCCCTTTTCAGTTTTATTTGCAAGCATCTTTTTCACATGGAGTCTGTCCAGTGCCAATCCTTCTTAGGGTTTTTGTTCTGAACTTTCTATTTTCACTCTACACTTCCCTCCACTCTTCAATCTCTTCTCCCCACCCTTCTCAAGCAATTTCATTCACCTCGCCTACCACCAATTAGTGACCATGCTCAAAGCCATATCGCCAGACCCCATATCTCTCTCCTGAGCTTCAGATCTGGTCATTAAAGGACTTATTAAGAATCTTCACCTGAGCATTGCATAGGCATTTCAAATATAGCATACTCTTCCTTCTATTTTCACATCATTCATTTCCCCTTTTATAGCTTTTTATTTTGAAATAATTAAAAACTTACAGGAAATTTGCAAACATAATACAAAAATAATACCAAGAACTTCAATATAATCCTACCCAGATAGCCACATTTATCAACTTCAAACGTTTTGCAGCATTTGTTATATCATTCTTTGAATTCATCTATCTCTTTCTATCTATCATCATTACCTATCTAGATATGTATTTTCTAAAACATTTAGAATTCGCTTCATCCTGCTGCTTTACTATTTAATACTTTCAGGTATATTTCCTAAGAACAAGGATATTCACATATGTAATACCACATTAAGTACAATAGTTAAAGTTCAGAAATATAGCATTGACATAAAACATATAGTCTATAACCAATTTTTCCCCAGTAATGACCTTCTGGGCATTTCTCCTCCATTATTAGTCCCAGTGCAGGATCATGTATTGCATTCAATTATCATTCTCTCTTTTTTTTAACAAATCAATTTTATTGATACATATTAATAAAGCATAAATCCATCCAAAGCGTACAACCAGTGGTATTCAGTGTAATCATATACTTGTGCATTTATCACTTCATTCATTCTTAGAGCATGTTCATTATTTCCATAATAATAATAATAATAATAATAATAATAATAAACAGAAGACAGAAACAAAATTCATCACCTCTCAATCTCTGTATGCTTCCCCTACTGTACAGAGCTGCTGTTCTTTTTCCTTCTGTCTAGTATATTTGTATTTATATTGTGTAAAAACAGTCTTATATATGCTATATCCCCCATCTTTGTGTTTTACATGAGGTTTTACTATTTTATACAGTCCCATGTTACAGTTTTTAGCTTTCTTTCTAGTAATATTCATGACCTTAGACTTTCCCTTTGAACCACTGTCATACCCATAAGATAGCTCTGGTAGTTACCAACACCATGATATGCTTTCACCATCTCTATCCATGTCCAAAGATTTACAAACAACCTTTTAAACAACTCTGCACAGGCTAACCCTCAGCTTTCCCTTCCCTATCCTCATTCTATTTTCTGGCGATCTGTATTCTATTAACTTCATGAGTTTACACAATAAATTTAGTTCATAATAACACAATCATACAGTATTTGTCCCTTTGTGTCTGGCTTGCTTCATTCAATATAATGTCCTCCAGGTTCATCCGTGCTTTCATATGCTTCACGACTTCATTGCTTCTTACTGCTGCATAATATTCCATTGTGTTAATACACTACAAATTGTTTATCCATTCATCAGATGATGGAAACCTGGGTTGGTTCCAACGTTTGGCGATCATGAATAGTGCCTCTATGAACATCGGTGTGAAGATGTCTGTTCGTGTCCCTGCTCTCAGTTCTTCTGATATATACCTAGTAATGGTATTGTTGGGTCACATGGTAAGTCTATAGTCAGTTTCCTTAGGAACTGCCAAACAGTCCTCCACAGTGACTGTACCATTCTACATTCCCACCGACAACGAATAAGTGTTCCTATCTCTCTACATCCTCTCCAGCATTTACAGTGTTCTTTTTTAAATTTTTAATTTTTTAATTTATTGAAATATATCACTCATACATGAGCATACATAAACAGTAAGTGCTTGGCAATAGTTGTGAACTTACAAAACAAATATGCATAACATCATACAGGGCTCTCATACTCACCCTACCACCAATACCCTGTGTCGTTAAACATTTTTAACTAATGACTAAGAGCATCCTCAAAATATTACTACTAACCAAATTATTTTCTCCCAACTATTATTATTATTTTTATATCATTTATATATGAACATACATAAACAATAAGTGTATAGTCAAAGTTGTGAACCTACAAAGCAAACATTCACAACATCATACAGGGGTCCCATACATCAACCCCCCACCAACACCTTGCATGGTCGTGAGACATTTGTTACAAATTATCAAAGAACATCATCAAAATCTTACTACTAACTACACTCACCATCTTACATTTGATGTATTTCCCCCCTCATCCACCCTAATATTATTTTTTAAAATATATTTTTATGACAGAAGTTGTAAATCTGCAAAACAATCACGCACAAGTGCAGAATTCCCAAACAACACCCCTCTATCAACACACTACACTGTGGTGAAAGATTTGTTACCGATTATGAGATAATATCTGATTATCACCAGGTCCACAGTGTACATTTGGCACACATTTTCCATACTCCCCCACTATCAACACAGTACATCTTTGGCATAGATGCAAGAATATTGCATTATTACTGTTAACCCCAGTCCATAGGTCACTCCAGTTGTATTTTCCCCATGCCTCTCCACATTCCCACCACCCTGCAATAGTGATGTACATCTACTCTAGCTCACAAAGGACACTCTTGCATCTGTACCATCAACCACAATTCTCATCCACCTCTGGGTTCACTGTGTTAGTCAGTCCCTAGATTATTCTCAAGCTTTCTGTGAACTGGTATTTAACATCCCTAGACTATGATTTTCAGCCACATCCCCATTTATAAACCAGCTGTTACTGACTATAATGTGTTACCATCAATTCTGTACATTTCCACATGTTTACAGTAAAGCTAATTAAAATTTCTACATACATTAAACATCAGTAGTCCATCTCAGTCCTCTTCTAATCTCCTTTAAGAATCCACCCACCTACCACCAGGTCTTGAAGATATTTTCCTACATTTTCTTCTAGCAGCTTTATGGTTCTTGCTTTTATATTGAGGTTTTTTATTCATTTTGAGTTAATTTTTGTAAAGGGTGTGAGATAAGGGTCCTCTTTCCTTTTTTTGCTATGGATATCCAGTTTTTTCAGCACCATTTGTTGAATGGACTGCTCTGCCTGAGCTGGGTGAGTTTGACAGGCTAGTCAAAAATCACTTGACCATATATGTGAGGGTCTGTTTTTTAACCATCAATTTGGTTCCATTGGTCTATGTGTCTGTCTTTATGCCATACCGTGCTGTTTTTACCACTGTAGCTAGGTAATACAACTTAAAGTACAGGAATGAGAGTCCTCCAACTTCACTTTTCCTTTTTAAGATGTTTCTGGCTATTCAGGACCCCTTACCCTTCCAAATAAATTTGATAATCATGTTTTCCACTTATTTAAAAACTACTGGTGGAATTTTTATCAGGATTGCATTGAGTCAGTACATCAGTTTAAGTAGCATTGACATCTTAATGATATTTAGTCTTCCAATCCATGAGCATGGAATGTTCTTCCAATTACTTAGGTATTTTTAAAATTTCTTTTAACAATGAGTTGTAGTTTTCTGAATACAAGTGCTTTACATTGTTGGTTAAGTTTATTCCTGAATATTGGGGTTTTATCTGTCATTTTATTTTCATCACTCTTTTAACACTTTGTTACCTTTATTGATATAATCTTCATTTCTAGACTCTCTTCCAGGCCTCTCTCTCCTGTCTTTTCTTTTCAGGCTGTAGCACACCCTTTAGTATTTTCTGCAAAGCAGGTCTGTTGGTTACAAACTCTCTCAGTTTCTGTTTATCTGTGAATATTCTAAACTTGCCCTCATTTTTGAAAGACAATCTTGTCGGATATAAGATTCTTGACTGGACGTTTTTCTCTTGCAGTATCATAAATATATCATACCACTGTCTTCCTGCCTCCATGGTTTCTGGTAAGAAATCAGTACTTAATCTTATTTGGTTTCTCTTATATGTTATGCATTGCTTTTCTTTTGCTGCTATCAGAATTCTCTCTTTGTCTTTGGCATTTGACATTCTGATTAGGATGTGTCTTGGAGTTGGTCTATTTGTATTTTTTCAGATGGGAGTACATTGTGCTTCTTGGACATGGATATCTATTTCCTTCAATAGGGTTGGGAAACCTTCTACCATTATTTCTTCACATATTCCTTCTGCCCCTTTTCCCTTCTCTTCTCCTTCTGGGACACCCATTACATGTATGTTTGGACTTTCCTTGCTGTCATTTATTTCCCTGAAACCTTGTTCAAGTTTTTCCAATCTTTTGTATGTTCACTTTCAGAGGCCATTTCTTCAAGCTTACCAACCCTTTCTTCTGCCTCCTCCAATCTGCTATTATATGATTCCAGTGTATTTTTAATTTCATTTATTGCACCTTCCATTCCCTTAAGATCTGCTATTTTTCTATGTATGTTTTCAAATTCTTTGTGCTCATCCAATGTCTTCTTAATATACTTAATGTCTTTAGCCATCTCATTGAATTTATTAAGGAGATTTGTCTGAACATCTATGATTAGTTGTCTCAACTTCTTTTTGTCATCTGGAGGCTTATCTTGTTCCTTTAACTGGGCCATATCTTCTTGTTTCTTGTTGTATATTGTAATTTTTTGTTGGTGTCTTGGCATCTGGATTACTAGAGTATTTATTCTGGGTGCAGTTTTTCTCTTTAGTTTAGGGCTTCCTGCCCTTCTCCCTTGCTGGTTGTGTAGTAGGAGCCAAGGATGTAGTTGGTGCTTTAAGCTGTGGAGGCTCAAGCTGCCCTCGTTGCTCCAAGGACCAATGAAGTTTCTCTCTACTTTCTCCTTTGTCAGGGGTAGGACAGAGCCACAGCTGTGTGGAATAATCCAAGTCATGCAGGCCTAGACTGTAGTTGCCCAGAGAGACTGATGAAGTTTCACGACCCTTTCTCCCCTGTCTGGGGCAGGGGTGGGGCTGCAGGTGTGGGCAGCAATCTATGCAGTGCAGGTCCAAGATGACGCACAGTTGCCCCAATAGACTTCTGATTAATCAGTCTGTGCCAGCTAAATGTACCTGCAGTTACCTGGATAGGCTGGTCCAGGGCCCGCCAGCTTCCTCCCTGCTAGAGGTGGGGCTGAAGCCTAGGCCAGGGCTGCAGGTCAATGTGGGTGAAAGAGACCAGCCTGTACTGTCGCTGTGATTTTCAGTCAACCTGGCTTCCCCTCATGCTGGGGGTGGCATCAAATTGGCAGCTACCGGCCTCCTTCAGACTTGGACAGGCTCAAACTTTAGCTGTTTTTAGGGTTATACTTAACCAGCCAAATTTACTAATCAGTAGCTGAAGTCAGTGGCCAACCATCTCTTCCTTCCCCTGTTTTTGGGAACTGGAGCTTCCAATTCCTGCTACAGTATAGCTCCTGGGGTGACTTGTGCTGCCAAAGTAGTATGGTCACCGGCCTCTGCGGCGTGGCCTGTAATTTCCCAGAGAGGCTGGTGCAGCTCCCCCCAGCTTCCTCCCTGCCCGAGGTGGGCCTGCGGCTTAGGCTAGAGCTGCAATCTGATATAGATGGAAAGAAGCCGGTCCCTATCAGCACTGTGATTTTCAGTCAGCCCCACTTCCCCACATGTTGGGTGTGGAGTTAAGATGGTGGCTACCAGCCTGTTTCTGACTTGGACTGGTTCAAACTTTAGCTATTCTTAGGATTATAGTTTAGCCCGCTGAATTTACTAATCAGTAGCTGAAGTTGGTTCCCAACCGTCTCTTCCTCCCCCCACTTTAGGAAAGTTGAGCTTCCAATTCCAGCCTCAGAACAGCTCCTGAGGTAGCTTGTGCCTCCAGTGGAGGATGGGCACTGGCCTCCGGGGCGCGGAGGGCGCTATCACGAATCTTCTCTGCAGATGGGCAGTCTCCTCCTTCCATTCTTTCAAGGATGTTACAGAATGCACTTCTGGTCTTGTGGATCCCCCAAACATGCTCCAGATAGCTCTGGGTGATCACCAACTGCCCCGTAGCAGGAGCTGATTCTAGGAGCTCTTTACTCTGCTGCCATCTTGTTGGTTGTCTGAACTTCACTGTTTTTAAGTTGAGATAGGCATCAACTTCAAATCATCCAAAACTAGCAACCCCAGCATAAAACAGAAGTCTTTCCTCTTAGCACTACTGGCAAATCCCAGGAAAGTCTGATGGGCCATATTGACCTTGAACTCATCCCTGGCTACTTGCTGTAGCTAGCACTCCTGCCACACTCAGTCACTGCCTAAGAGCAGTCCAAAGAGATCCTGGCTTTACAGTTTTCTGACTTTTTAATGGCGGCCAGACTAATAGGTGTGAAATGATATTTCATTGTAGTTTTCGTTTGCGTTTCCCTAATTGCTAGTGATGTGAACATTTTTTCATGTGTTTCTTCACCATTTATATTTCTTCCTTGGACAATTGTCTTTTCAAATCTTTTGCCCAGTTTTTAATCAGGCAGTTTGTCTTTTTATTGTTGAGTTGTATGATCTCTTCATATATCATGGATATTAAAGCCTTATTGGTTATGTGATTGCCGCATATTTTCTCCCATTCAGTCGGCTACCTTTTCACCCTTCTGACAAAGTTCTTTGAGGTGCAAAAGTGTTTAATCTTGAGAAGGTCCCATTTATCTATTTTTTTCTTTTGTTGCTTATGCTTTGGGTATAAGGTTTAAAAAACTACCACCTACCACAAGATCTTGACGATGTTTTCCTACATTTTCTTCTAGGAGTTTTATGGTTGTTGTTTTTATATTTAGGTCTTTGATCCATTTTGAGTTAATTTTTGTGTATGGTATGAGATAGGGGTCCTCTTTCTTTCTTTTGGATATGGCTATCCAGTTCTCCCAGCACCATCTATCATTATCTCTTTAGGCTGTGTCTCTGTTTTTTAAATCTTGGTAACATATACACAGTATAAAATTTTCCATCTCAACTGCTTCCAAGATTACAATTCAGTGGAATTAATCACATCCACACTATTGTGCTGTCCCTTACCAAAACCTTTCCATCACCCCACATAGAGACCGTGCACCCATTATGCATCATTCATTCCCCATCCTCACTCCCTTGATAAATTATACTCTGTTTTCTGTTTCTGTCAATTTGCATATTATAAATATTTCATGTAAGTGGATAATAACTGTCCTTTTATGGCTTGACTCATTTTATGCAACACGATGTCTTCAAGGTTCATCCATGTTGTATCATGTATGAGAACCTTATTCCTTTCTATGTTTGGATATTATTTTTTTGTATGTATATACCACAATTTCTTTATCCATTCATGTTGATAGATACTTGGGTTGCTTCTACCTTATGGCTACTGTAAATAATGCAGCTGTGAACATTGGTGTACAAATATCTGTTTGAGACCCTGTTTTCATTTTCTATTGGCTATGTACCTAGAAGCAGGTTTGCTGGGTCATACGGTAATCCTATGTTTTTGAGGTCTTGAGGAGCTGCCCAATTATTTTTTGCAATGACTTACTTCATTTTACATTCCCACCAACAATGTAAGAGGACTCTTATTTCTCCAAATCCCCACCAGCACTTATTTTACATATTTTAAAAATTAGAGCTATCCTAGTGGGTGTGGGATGGTTTCTCATTGTGGTTTTGATTGTTATTTCTCTAAAGGCTAAAGATGTTGAACATCTTTTCATGAACTTATTAGCCATTTGTATATCTTCTTTGGGGAAATGTCTGTTTGAAACTTCACTCATTTTTTTAACTGGGTTGTCTTTTTTTTTTTTTTTTTGGTTGAGCTGTAGTTGTTCTTTATACACTCTGGATATTAAACCCTTATGAGATATGTGGTACACAACTATTTTCTCTCATTCTGGAGGATGTCAATTCACTTTCTTGGTAATGTTCTTTGATACACAAAAGTTTTTAATTTCAATGAACCCCAGGTTATCTATTTTTTTCTTTTGTTGTTTGTACTTTTGGTATAATGTCTGAAAATCCATTGCCTAATAAAAGGTCTTGAAGAGACTTTTCTTTGTTTCCTTCTAACAGCTTTGTAGCTTTAGTTCTTGGTGTCAGGACTGCAACATCCATTAGGAAACTGCATATATGTGGTGTATATAGGGCACTAACAAGGTTTACTTCAAGCAGTTTTGCAGAACTTGTCAGAAATCTTATAATCCTTACCAAGTGGAAGAAATTACCTGCCAAGTTTGTAAACAGCCTAGATGCCCCTGTCCAGTAAAACTTCACCATGTATAACCTAGAAGGCCCCATCATCAAGATTCGTGTGAGAGATGCAAAGGCAAATGCCTTTCCTGTTACAACACTGTCAGCCTCAAATATATCATTTAATTGATTGTAACATAGATCCTGCTGAACCAGTGCTGTAGGAATACACATGTCAATGCACCATCTCCTTTCCACCTCCGCCTTCTCAAAATACTTCATAAAAGGGCTGTGCATTTTGAAAAAGCCTTCAAATAAACGTATTGCAAAACAAAAAATGTTGATCTATTTTGAGTTAATTTTTGCATATTGTAAGAGGTGTAGGGGTCCACTTTCGTCCTTTAGCATGTGAATATCCAGTTTTCCTAGCACCATTTGTTGAAGAGACTCTTTCCCCATTGATTGGACTTGACAGCCTTGTCAGCATGTAGATGTGAGGGCTTATTTCTGAGCTTTCAATTCCATTCCTTTGGTCTATATGTCTGTCCTTTACCAGTAACATACTGTTTTGATTACTGTAACTTTGTAAGAAGTTTTGAAATCAGAAATTGTGAGTTCTCCAACTTTGTTCTACTTTTTCAAGATATTTTTGGCTCTTTGGTGTCCTGCCCTTCCATATGAATTGATTAGTATTTCCATTTCTGCCAAGAAGGCTATAGGAATTTTGATTGGGATTGCATTAAATCTGTAAGTCACTTTGTGTAGTATTGATATTTTAACAATGATAAGTCTTCCAATCCACGAGCATGAGGTATCTTTCAGTTTATTTAGGTCTTCTTTAGTTTCTTTCAGCAATGATTTATTGTTTTCAACAAACAAGTCACCCAAATCCTTGGTTAAATTTATTCCTAGACATTTTACTCTATCAGTTGCTAATGTAAATGGAATTGTTTTCTCATTTCCTATTTTAGTCATTCATTGCTGGTTTATAGAAACACCCCTGATTTTTGTGTGTTGGTCTGTGTTCCCTGTCACTTTGCCAAATTCATTTATAAGTTCTTGCAGCTTATTTATAGATTTTTCAGGATTTTTTTTTTTTTTTTTACTGGGAGGTCCCGGGGATCGAACCCGGGTCCCTCCATATGGGAAACGGACGCCCAACCAGTTGAGCTACATCCGACCCCCTTCAGGATTTTCTCTATATAGTATCTGCAAATAGGGATAGCTTTACTACTTCCTTTCTGATTTGAGTGCCTTTTATTTATTTTTCTTGCCTAATTGCTCTGGCTAGAACTTCCAGTACAATGTTGAACAGGAGTGATGAAAACTTTCAATTTCACCATTGAGCATGATGTTAGATGTGTGTTTTCCATATATACCTTTTATCATGTTGAGGAAGTTCCCTTCTGTTTTAGTCAGCCAAAGGGGTGCTGACGCAAAGTACCAGAAATCTGTTGGCTTTTATAAAGTGTTATTATTTGGGGTAAAAGCTTACAGTTACAAGGCCCTAAAGAGTCCAACTCAAGGTACCGTAAGAGGTACTTCCTCACCAAATGTTTGTTGCCACGCGTTGATGCAAGGTGGGCGATGTCTGTGGGGTTCAGCCTTCCTCTTCCCTCTTACGGCTCCGTGGTCCCAGCTTCTTCCTAGCTCAGCTGTAGGCTGGCATAAGGCTCATCTCTCAGGGTTTCTCAGCTGTTCTCGTCTCTTCAGCTGCAAACTATTGGGCTCATCTCTCTTCCCGGGGCCTCTGCCTTGTCTGTGTCTATGTACCTGTCTCTTTTCCTCTGTGTTCTTCTTCTCTAAGTATTTACTTCCATGTTCTTGATTGAGCATCTGTTTATATAGCCCTCCAGTGGGTGGGGACTCAACCGCTCATGCCCTAATGACGTGGTTGAATCAAAGCCCAAATCTTGATTTAGTAAAGTAAAAGTGAAACCTCTGAGTTTAATACAATCAAAGGGGCATCACGCCCAGAGGAACAGACCAGTTTACAAACATAATCAATATCTCTTCTTGGATTTCATAAATAATATCAAATTTCCACACCTTCCATTGCTAGTTTTCTGAGTGTTTTTTTATTGAGAAAGCACCTGTGTCAGCACATAGACTTCACTAGGGTGGGAAGAATCAGTGTGAGCATTATGGCATGCTTCATGCTGTATCTTGTGTAATAAATTCTTTGTCTCTTACCCAAGAGCCTCATATCTTTTTCCAGCACCCAGAAAATGGGGCTGGCTAACTTGTTAGCTTGTAAGAGAGGTAAGGTATCAGCTCCCTCCCCATTTCTTCACAATTGCAATTACATGCAATTACATTGAATGATTTTTGAGTGGTACACTAACCTTGCATTCCTTGGTTAAATCCCAGTTTGTCATGCCATGTTTTGATATATTGATAGATTTCATTTGCTAATATTTCTTTAAGAATTTTTGTATCAATGTTCATAAAGGAAATGATCTTAATTTTACTTTTTTCTTTTAATATCTGTTTCTGGCTTAAGAATTAGGGTATATGACAAATTTTATTTTTAAAAGATAAAGCACAGCTTATCTCCAGTTCTACATGCTCTTCACAAACTTGACACCTTCCCATCAAGTGGTGGAGTCCAATTTCTCTCTCCTTTAGTTTTGTTATGCTTGTGACTCATTTGTAGCAGATATCAAATGGGGCAGAAGTAAAAGTGTATGATTTCTAAGTTTAACTCATAAAATAGGAAATGCATTTTAAGAGGTTAAAAGTAGGAGAATGGGAAAAGATAGTTTATGTAAATACTAATCATAGGGATGATGAAGTGACCATATCAGACAAAATAGAGTTAAGAACAAAAACTACTCTCAAGGATAAACAGGGACATTTTATAATGACACAAGTGTCAGTTCATCACGAAATTAGAATAGTCTATATGTGCCTGGGTCTAGTCAATTAACTTTAAAATACATGCAAGATAACTTACAGAAGTGAAAAACAAAAATTCAAAGCCACAATTATAGTTGGAGATTTCAACACTCTTCTTTTAGTAAATAGAATAATTGAGCAGAAAATCAGTAAAGATATGGAAGATGTGAACAACACTGTCAGCCCTTTCTACCTAAGTGACGCTTATAGAAAACAGTGCCCGACAAGAACAGAGTACACATTCTTCTCAACTCATAGGCAACAATCACTCCACCAAGCCTTATTAAATTTAGAAAGACTAAAATGTTGCAGAGTATACTCTCTGACTCAATCAAATCAAATTAGGAATAAAATACAAAAAGATATCTGGAGAATACCTAAAGAATTGGACATTAAGTAGCATACTTCTAGAAATCCAAGGGTCAAAGAAGAAATTTCATGGGAAATTAAGAAACATTTTGAATTTAATGACCATGTAATCACAGGATACCTAAATTTATTCTGAGCTTAGTCCAGAATGCCCTTTTTCACAGGATGGACTAGAGTTAAGTAACATTTCCCTGGAGGCACTGATTGCCTGCTTGTTCTATTGGACCGGTTTGTCCAGAGGCAGCCCTGAAATATTCACTTATGGTATCATCTCATTCTTAGGCTCCCTCCATTCTTTAGAGAATTAAAGGCTGCCCTGACAATACTGGATGGTGTTGGGAGAATTCTTTTGGCCAAGCAGGAAAGTGAAGAATTTATGTGAAAATCAGTTTCCTAGGGGATGGGCCAGCATTCTACTGGATAGATGATCAGAGTTCTGGTTTTCAAACTCATGCTACCAACCCCACTTTTTGGGAGTTCCATGGGATCAGAAACTCCTCTGCCTCCTTCCCTTGTTGAATAACAGAACTGGGCTCACCTGGCTGACTGTGATAACCAGAGCCTAAATAAATAAACCAACATAAATGTTGGTTTCACATGGTTTAAGATAGAGCCCTGACATTACTTGTCAGGAACCCCACCGTTCAGAGTACAGATGTGCGAACCCAGAGAGGCATGATTACCCATGGGCTCTGTCCTTTAGGGTCTCCCTATATTACAATGGGGAAAGAGGATAAGCCATTCACACAGATAATAAATTGCGTGTGGGGTGTGGAATGTGATGAACGAACAAGGGGCTATAGAGCCTCAGAGGAAGGAGAGTTTGTGTCCTCTTAGGGAGGCATAGGAGGCTTAAGGGAACAGACAGCAGGTAAGAGATGCTCTGAAAGAGGAGTGAGAACTTTCAGAGAAAGTGATAAAGTATAAAGAAATTGCCTAGATGTTCCATTCCGGTAAGGGGCAGGTAGTCCCTGGGATGCGAGTCCTGCGTCTTTGGGGGATTTAAGATATGCATGTCACCAGAACACACCTGGAAACATAATGTGATTACTCCGTAAAGGCTTTTCTTGGGAAGAAGAACATGAATGGGGTTACGTAGAGTCTGAGAAGTGTATATTTATTGGGGCCTGAAAGATAGGCGTGTAATGACTCCTGTTGATATATTAATGAGAAGAGAAGACCAGAGGGCTTTCAGGGTCTTTCAGAGAGATATCAGAAGCAACAGGGGCCTTCTTTTCTTGAGAAATCTGAGATTCTGATTGTGTCTTTGAAACAGGCCTCAAGTATTTTTTTTCTCAAACCCTGACCTTTTCCTGGAATGCCCTTCATTTTCTCTGTCTGTTTATATTCTGCCTATCCTTCACTTCCCAACCAAAGTACATCTTCTGTGATATCTTCACTGAGTCCCCAACTGATTGGGGATTGAGAACATCACACTGATTCCCCAATGTGATGTTCTCATCTTGTGAACTCCTGTAGCTTTTTAAACCTCTTTTACCTATAACATGAATTGTGTACTTCCTTGCGGCCTCTAGATGATTGTATATGTTTCATGTGCTCTAACGGAATGCAAGCTTGATGAAGGCAGGATCCTGCCTAATTCTTTCCTCTGAATTTCCATTACTTATCATCATGCTGGAAACATATTAACCATGTAATCTGTTGAATAAGTAATGACTGAATGAATATTCAGATGGAGTATTGTCTTGATCAGTGGTTGCATTACTATCTCCTAAGGAGTGTTTTGGGAATTTGCTGGTGGTGCTGGGGGGAGGCTTTGGTTATGGTAATGATCGGAAGGTCACGGGCATTTACTGGACATGGACCAGCTGTGCTGGAAATCTGGAATGCATGTCATAGTCACGTGCAATGAGTAATTGTGACTCACATGATTTTCAGATGACCCACCATATATTCAGATAGGTGAAAAACATGCTTATAATTATTTGAGTCTAGAAGCAAATTCCATTCTACATATAAACACAATGCTTATATTTGTATCATTTTAATATACACTGATTTTTCCAGGATTTTACTATGTAAATTGAAGGAAATTTTTATTTGGAATTTTACCCGGTGTTGCTCATGATTTTGGAAAATCCTATCACTGAAAGCAACGCTGTCTATAACAACTGAATTACTAATACAGTACACCTGCACTGGTTTCTATTTGTAGAGGTCTCACTCATCACGCAACCATCTGACTCCATCTGCACGGCCAAGCAATCACTTATTAAAATATATACTATTTTACTATAAATTACTTTTTTTTTAAACTCCTCTTTCATATTACCATTAGAACATTTTATTATTTTTAAATTGTGCATAGGAGGGTCAAATTTTCTTTTAATATCATGTCAGGATCATACAAAGGGCAGCAGGTTTGATAGGTTGAAAACTGCTGCTCCAGACTGTCAAGTTTCTGTCCATGGGCTATGGAAAACTTGAGTGTGGAGTGTGGGATGTGAAGAACGAGCAAGGGGCTATGGAGCCTCAGAGGAAGGAGGTGCCATTCCAGAAATTTGTCTACAGCGTTCTGGATAAAACTAAACCTAATTCACCTCAGTGGCTCCAATTCACAGTTAAAAGGTGACATTTCAACATAGTTTGATGGCTGTCTGGGGGAATTGTTTGGAATATAATCTCTGGAAATCACATGATATCTTCAAATTTTCCACGGTGTTAAGATGACTAAATCATTTAATCCAGGATAAATCCACTCTTTAAGTCCTACACATTTTCATTTTCAGGACTTCTCTCATGATTTCTGTAGAACTGGTAAGTTTATCTTCTATAAGAATAGTGGTTCTCACACTTCAGCATTCATTAAAATCACTGGAAGGCTACTTAAAATACAGATTATTGAAGCCTGTCCCCCAGTTTCTGATTAAGTACAGCTAAGGTGGTGCTTGAGATTTTGCAATTTTAACAAATTCCCAAGTGATGCTGATGCCCCTGGTCAGGAGCCCATCCTTTGAGAACCACTTAGAAAATACTAGAAACTAATATGCATTTATTTCCCTCTGCCTTATATTAAAATGGATTTAAAGCAACTGTTATGCTTTTGAAGGATATGAAAGAAGGATGTGAAAGAAGAAGAAAAAAATAGAACCTGGAATGAGTCTAATACAAAAATGCAAATCCTAGGGTCTTGTACATTTGCTGGGGAGAGGGGTGCAAATATAGCACTAAGATTTTTTGAAAGTCTTTCATACCAGGTCTGCTGCATTTTTATAGGGAAAAAAACCACAAGCCCATTCAGAGATTTTGTTTGGGACAGAGTTCCTATGGCCAGCCTTACGAGGGCAAGTTGAGTGCTTTATTATAATATCCTTTTTTTTTTTTGAGATTTATTTATTTATCCTCCTCTGTCCCTGTCCCCGCCCCTGCCCCTCCCCCCCCCAGTTGTTTTGCACTTGCTGTCTCCTCTTTGTATGTTCTCCTGTGTCTGCTTGTCTTCTCTTTAGGTGGCACCGGGAACTAATCCTGGGACCTTCCGGAGTAGGAGAGAGGTCCTCAATCTCTTGCGCCACCCCAGCTCCCTGGTCTACTGCGCCTCTTATTGTCTCTCTTCTGTGTCTCTTTTTGTTGCATCATCTTGCTGTGCCAACTCTCCTGCATGGGCCAGCAGTCTGCATGAGCCAGCTCTCCGCTTGAGCCAGCTCGCCACACAGGCCAGTTTGCCTTTCACCAGAGGGCCCCGGGAATTGAGCCCTGGACCTCCTATATGGTAGACAGGAGCCCAATCTTTTGAGCCGCATCTGTTTCCCTTATAATATCCTTTTAAAAGATAAGCATGCACACACGCACACTCACACATGTTCACACTTATACAGGGTGGATTGAGTGATTAATAGGTTCACCCTGTGCTTCAGTTATGACAATTGTATCATAGCCACTTAATTTTTATGATTGTAAGTAGAATGCGTTAAACCAGTTTTGCTTGCTGCATCAGTGTGGTTCATTTTTTTACCTCTAGATCCTAAACTGGAAAATAAACTAGGTGGTAAGTGGAGAAAACTGCCAGCTTAAACCTTACTCTTCCCAAAGGAACAAGGCAGAAGAACATTTTGTTTATTGTCCTTTATATAAAAAAAAAAAACTCGTTAGGTCTAATAGTGACTCTTTCACACACAACCAAACTACCCTTTATTTCTGATTGTCTCCTACGGCGTTTATCTTAATGTTTTTCCCCATGTATAATTTCCCAGAAAATTTAGTACTTAATATTCTAGTGGTTTTCAGTACATGTTTTGTCTCCCCACTGAGATAGTAAGTGATTCAAGGGCAAAATCTATGCCTTACATCTTTCTTTACCTTACAGTGCTGAACTCACACGAGATGCTAAATAAATATCTAGAGAAGTAGTTCTTCATGTGAGGTGAAGGTGAGAGAACACATCAGAATCACATAGAAAGCTACTAAAAACTAACACACCAGCTCTAACCCATAGAAATGCCCACCATATTTCTTAAGATAATAGACTTTGAAAAGGTGGATTAAAACTCTCACTGAAAATATTAATAAGAGGAATAAATATTGAAAGTGAAGAGAGTAAATTGTTGAAATACATGCATGGTGTATTTTATATAGAAAACTCTAAAATTATCAGAAAACAATTAGAAATAGTAAGAGGGTTTGGCAATGTTGCAATACACAAGAACTTATAAAAATCAACTGTATTCCTTTATTTCAGCAATAATCATCTAGAGAATAATATATTAACAATAGGTATAAATATATAAATTATCTAGAAATTAAAGAATACAGAAGATCTTTACAAAATATATTTAACATAATATTAAATTGCGTAAAAGTTCTGAGTAAATGGAGAGAAACATCATTGTTCATGGTTAGGAATGGCTTAACATTACATATAAATCAAATCTCCCAAATTTAACTTATATTATGTCTATGGAATGTTAGTGTAGAAAAAGAGGAGCAAGGAGAAAAAGGAGCATATGTGTAGATACCAAAAGAGTAAAGAACTCATAAACCAATGCATGTTATTATGAAAATTGGTGTATGAAAAGGGGAACACCACAAAACTCTAATAGCCAAGTGATGGATTATTTTGTAGCTGATAGTAGGAATACTGACTCATTAGAAGAAAACAAAAGCTGAGCTCTACGCTAAATCATATAAAAATTTCATTCTTTGATTTATTTACTTGAATACCCTAATACAAGCCAAGTACTTTTCTAGGTTCTGAGAAAACAGTGAGCAAAGGAGACGAAGGCCCTGATCTAATGCAGCTTTCATCCTGGTGGCATTCTATGGCTAATTAACACACATATACACAGATCTTTATACACACACACACACACACACACAAAGTGGGAATTGTGAGGCATTCAACTTTGTTCAACTGTTCTTTTCCAAGAATGGTTTGACTTAGGGCCCCTTGTAATTCCATATAAATTTGAGGATGTGCTTTACCATTTCTGAAAAAGCCTGCTGGAATTTTGGTAGCAATTGTATTGAATCTGTAGATTGATGTGGGAAGTATTGGCATCTTAACAAGATTAATTTTAGCTACTCATGATCATGATTGTCTTTCAATTATTTAGGCTTTCTTTAAAAATTTTCAGCAATATTTTGTAGTTTTTAGTGTGCAAGTCTTTCACCTCCTTATTAAATTCATTCCTTGATATTTTATTCTATTAGTTCCTATTATGAATGGAATTGTCTTCTTAATTTCCACTTCAGATTGTTCATTGCTGATATATAAGAAACACCACTGACTTTTGCATGTTAATCATGTACCCTGCAAATTTCCTGAATTTGTTTATTAGCTCTACTATTTTCTTATGATTTATTTGGTATTTTCTATAGAAAGGGCCATGTTATCTGCAAATAGAGATAATTTTATTTCTTATTTTCAAATTTTGATGACTTCTATTACATTTTCTTGCCTAATTGCTCTGGCTTGAATTTCCAGTAGAACTTGAATAGCAGTGGTGAAAGTGCAACTTTGTCTTGTTCCAGATCTTAGGGGGAAAGCTTTCAGTCTTTCAACATTGAGTATAATTTAGCTGTGGAATTTCCATAAATGACCTTTATTGTATTGAGGAAATTCCTTTCTATTCCTAGTTTTCTGAGTGTTTTTATCACTAAAGTGTGTTAGATTTTGTCAAATGCCTTTTCTCCATCGTTTGAGATGATTATGTCATTTTTCCTTTCATTCTATTAATGTGGTATTTTATATTGACTGATTGTTTTATGTTGAACCAACTTTGCATTCCTGGGATAAATTCCACTTTGTAATGGTTTATAATACTTTTTTAAAATTAGAGAAGTACCCCTCTTGGGTGCTCTGTTGCATGACTTGAAGTAGATAATCCTTTGCCCAGGCTGCTTCAACTTAATTGTGTCTTACACTGCTTTAGCTTTCTGCAAGCTGCTTCTGCCTGCAGGGTAAGTTCTGGGTTGGTAAGCATCCTTTGTAAGGCAGGACTGTTATTGAAAAACTCTCTCAGCTTTTGTTTATCTGGGAATATCTTAATCTCACCCTCAGTTTTGAAAGATAGTCTTCCTGTATATAAAATTCTTGGAGGGCAATTATTTTCTTTCAACACTTTCTAAGTATTTTGGCCTGTTGCCTCCTTGCCTCCATGATTTCTGATGAGAAATGGGCACTTAATCTTATATGTAACACATTGTACATAACATATTGCTTTTCTCTTGAAGATTTCAGAGTTCTCTGTGTCAGTGGCATTCAACAGTTTGACTACCATGTTTCAGGGCATGATTTTCTTTGAGTTTTTCCTCTTTGGGCTTTGTTGGGCTTCTTGAATGTTTATATTCATTTCTTTTGTTAAATTTGCAAAGTTTTCTGCCATTAATTTTTGAATATTCTTCTGCCCCGTTTTCTCTCTCTTCTTCTTCTGGGCCTCCCATAGTGCATATATTGCTACACTTGGTGGTGTCTGTTAAAGTTTGCTAAAAGCTGCTGGGAGCAATATACCAGAAATGGGTTGGCTTTTATAATGGGAATATATTGGGTTAAAAACTCAAAGTTCTGAGGCTGTGGAAATATCCAAATCAAAGCATCATCAGAGATCCTGTCTCACTGAAGGTCGGCTGTAGGCAATCCTAACTCCTTCCACATAACAAGGCACGTGGAGGCATCTGATTCTCTTCCAGCTCTCATTGCTTTAGCTTCTGGCTGCTCTGCCTGAGGCTTTTTCTCTGTGTGTCTGCATGTTTTTCCTGTGTATAAAGGACTACAGCAAGAGGACTAAGACCCATCCTGGGTCACACCTCACTGAAGTAATCCAATCAAAGACCCCCCCAATGAAATCCAATCCAATCAAAGGATCCCACACCCACAGGAATGGATTAGCTCCAAGAACATGATATTTTCTGAGATCCACAGAAAAGTTTCAAACTGTCATAGTGTTCCACAGGTCTCTTAGGGTTTGTTCACTTTTTCCATTTTTTTTTTTTTTTTTCTGCTCTCTCAACTTGAATCATTTCAATTGTTTTGACTTTGAGATCACTTATTGTTTATGCTGCCAGCTGCAATTTGTGTTGAAACCCTTTAGGACATTTTTTTATTTCCCTTGTTGTGATTTTCAATTCTGAGATTCCTGTTTGCCTCCTTTTTAATATCTATCTCTTTAGTGAGATTCTCATATTGTACCTTCATTGTATTGCTGATATCGTTTAGTTCTTTCTCAGTGTTTTCCTTTAACTCCTTGAGTATATTGACACTATATTATAAAAAGTCTTTGTCCAGTATGTCCGAAATCTTATCTTCTTTGTTGGTAGTTTCTGTACTTTTTTTTTTTTTTACTTTGTTCCTATATGTGGGCCATCATTTCCTGATTTTTTTTCTTGTATTTTTCGGTGCACACTGTATATTTTAATATTTTAAATGTACTTTTCCTCCATAGACTCTCTGAACAACTTGGTTTAGTCCCTGAGCTGTCTTTCCTTAAGTTTGTAGCCAGCTAGTGATGTGACAGAACTTTCCTTGAATGTCAGGATGTAACAAAAACAAAGAAACCACTACAAAAAAATCATCTTTCCGAGTCTTTTCCATTGGCTTTATATGGCTGGTGTTCTGCTTCAGAGTTTAGCCCCACTGTCAGGAAGATTGGCCTGAGGCGAATCTCAAGTACAGGGTCCTCTGTCTCTTCTTAACCTGCTTCTTGTCCTAGGCTTGTACTTGCTTGTGGCCTTAGGAGGTCCCCCGTTTAGAGGTATTTGTATAGCCCCTCTACTACATATATTTTCTCCTCTTCTAGGGTGCTCTATTGCATGACTTAAAGTGTATAGTCCCTTGCCCAGGCTGCCTCAACTTAATTGAGTCTTACACTGCTTTAGTTTTCTGCAGGCTTCTTCTGCCTGCGGGGTAAGTTCTGGGAGGGCAAACCAGAGCTGTGTGTCCTGGTTCAGTCTTTCAGGCCACCTCCTGATAGTTTGGCAGTGAAATACAGTCACCACAGTACGCTCATGGGATTTACTCTGCTCCCTCCAGAGCAGGGCCAGAGACCCACAATGGGAGCTTAGGTTGGCACCACACTGTGGCAGGGAGGGGATGGTGGAGGGGCTAGCAAGGGTATTGCCGGCGTCTCCTACCTTTAATTTTTTATTTCTTTTGTTTCTTTTATTACGTTTTTATTAGAAAAGTTGTGGGTTTACAGAGAAATCATGCATAATATACAGAGTTACTATATACCACCCTGTTATTAACACCTAGCATTGGTGTGGTACATCTGTTACAATTTATGAAAACACATGTTACATAGTGCTATTAACTATAGTTCATGATTTAACTTAAGCTTCACTGTGTTGCCTACTGTTTTTTTAAAAGCTGCATTTCCTTGATTCTGCCCAGTTACTGCATCCCTTTAACTCTTTTCCAGATTTCTGAAGAAGATGACTGATAGTTTTAACTAGTTATTCAAAGTTTCTGTGGGACAGAGTTTCCCTAGAGCAGCTCCAACCACCATCTTGGACAACTGGAAGCCCTATAATACTTTCAATATGTGTTGGGTTTGATTTGCTAGTATTTTGTTGAGGATTTTTGCATGTATATTCATAAAGGACATTGATCTGTGGGAGTTAGGGCAAGTGGGAGCATCATGTGACTTTCTTACTGCTTTCTGGTGTTTTTTTTTTTTTTTTCCGGATTCAGTATTTGTTTAATTGCTGTTTATCCTTAATTCTTTTCCAAATTCTGAGAAAGTTGGTTCTTACAGTTTCTGTTGGTGTGTTGGGGGTGTGTGCTTCCTTGGAGTTTCTTATTCCACCATCTTGCTGACATCACTCCAGGAACACTTAAGTTTTAAGTTTGCTTTTTTAATATAGCAATTTCTTATGATATCCTCAAGTGTTCAGGAAAGTTAGGAACCACTACATCTAGCCTCGGTCATGCTTTGCAGCTGGTTGGGGAAATGATGGGAGAGATGTTAAAGCGGTATGGAGAGATACCTGCCAGTTCAGTGATGAGACCCATGAGCTGGGGAGAAGCTGGGAGCACTATTTGCAGCTAAAGATGACTAGGTACAGCCACAATAGATTTGAAATCTCAAGTAGGTAGTGTCCTGGGGAAATAAAATAAGCACTGAATTATTTCATTTGGATATTAAAGGAATGAGTTACTCAAGAATTGGAAAACTTGCAGACATTGCAATAATACCACTGCTTTCCATCACATTCCTTGTCTACCCACCGTGCTCACTGCTCGCTTTCCTCCACTTGTTTATCCTTTTCCATCTCATGGCTTTTGTGCATATGAAATCTTTGTTTCTGGATGGTTTTTCCTTTACCTAGAACATAGACAAGCATAATACATAATTCTATATATAGAGAGACAGATCTTAAAAATCAAGTCCTTGCAGCTCTAGTCAGGATAAAGATGATAGAAACAAGTGGTTCTAAAATGTGGTTCAGTGTCTTGGGCACATAGTGATGAGGCCTGGAGCAAACTAATTTTAAAAAATGGATTGCTTCCCCTAATTGCCCTCCCCATTCTGAAAATGTGGATTCCAGCCTCAGCCTTAGGAATGGAAAAGGCCAATCTGAGACTGGTCAGACTTGAGTACCTCACAAACAGCCATCACAAACCAAGTCACTGGTGCCCGGCAAGGAAATTAACATTTATTGCATTTCAGTAAAAATGATGTGGCTCAGTTAAATTAGATTTTCTTTCATTTACAATAGACTTAAAATCCTATTTAGCTATAATCTCGCCATTGTAAAAATGGTTACAAGGATCCTAATTTTCTGAGATATTGAAGCCTCCCATTCTATCAGAACATCTTGATTTTATCCATTTTCATCCATCATTAAATTTCTTATGGCTGAGAGTGCCAGAGGCGACCTACCTTTCCAATCCGTTGCTGCATTCAGCAGTACCTGGATTGAGATTGGAAACATTTATTTTATTCAATGCCTTATCTGCTCTTTTCCACAATTTTAAAAACGACTGAGGTCAGACTAAAACTCCTTTTCTGATTCATATGTAATCAAGCAGGAAATGGTATTATTTTATTTTAAACTAATATCAAGCCTAAGAAGACAGCATCATTGCATACAGTGGCATTGTCCATTATGTCATTGAGTAAAGTTTAAAGTTTGCCTATCCTGCCCACCAAACCTATGCTTCTGTGGTGTTTCCCACTCACAATACTCTCGTTCTTGTCTCTACTTACCTTGCTGGTAAGTGGCTTCGCCACTTTTGGGCATGTGCTCTCTCTCCCTTGTGTGAATTTCTGCTGCTCTGAAAGTGTGTGTTCCCTCTATAGCCCTCTTCAGCCCATTGACTGATCTCCTTGGCTCACTTCTGTGGATTCTTACCTCCCTATCCAAACTGGCACCTCATAAAGCCTGAGACTGTGGCACAATCTCCCCCATCTGATTCACCTCGGTGTCGAGAACACCTACTTAAGCATTGGTTGCAGCGAAAGGAAGCCTTGAAGGATTTTCTGGTTTCTTAGCAATTAGGGTCCTTAAATATTATTTAGATAGTCCTGTGAAGAGTTCCTTGCTCCCTCCTTCCCTCCAGTTCTCTCTAGGCCTTAATGTCTTCCAGGGAGATAACAGTGGCTCATCAGCTGAGATACAGAGTGATCTAGGAGGGGAGAGTAGGGAGGGCGATTTGGGGGGAAGGTGGTGGTGGCATGGGAGCATCCATATCCCATAGTCTATGCTGAGTTCATCTGTTTCCCAGCCCCTGCAGCTTTCTTCCCTGTAAAACAGCATTTGACTTTTCCATGAAGACTTACCACTCTACCTCCTACGTGTCCTCCCCGCCTGTGGCTACTTAGGCTTTCTTCTGGGGCCATCTGCAGGGAGATGAGGAGGATAGGATTGAAACAGTTCTGGGAACTCAGGTCACTTCAATTCAGAGGAGGAGCTTGGAGACAGTGTTTGTGATCCTGAACTTGGCGCTCAGTTTTTTCCGGGGAGGAGGGAGGTGGCATAACAGCAAAGCGTGATTCACCCACCAACCTTGTATCATCGAGTAAAAGGTGACTGAACTCATGCTTAGAGTCATGCTCTTTTGGAGGTGCCAGAGATTAGAGTACAGAGGCTTGGCTCATATGGACCTTGCATTTGAGTTGCTGAGCTCTCTCCCTGGGAGGACTAAACCTGAGCCCAGTATTAGGCTGCTGGTCTACTGAGCTATATTAACTGTGGACAGGCAGGGCCCCAAAACCAGAGAAGAGGGAATCCCTGCAGCATGTTGGGCAACAAGAGAGGGACATTTAGGGGGAATCAGGAAGGCTTCTCTTGGGGATTGAATCAAAAGGCATGTTCAGGTCCCAACTCCTGGTACTGTTTTGCAGATTGGACCTTTGAAGATGTTATTAAAGTGTGCCTAAACTGAATGAGAATGGCCCTTAATCCAATATGGCACAAGTTCTTGTAAGCTAAGGAAACTGGACACAGAAAAATGGAAGCCACAGAGAGCAGTCAGAACTGGAAGTTAACAGAAACCAGAGAAGAAAGAAGACATCACCATTTGCATTGCCACATGATGGAAAAGCCAAAGAACTCCAGAGATTGCTGGCTAGCCAAGAGATACCGATCCCAGGAGGAGGCAAGCCTCCTAGCCTCTGAAACGGTGATCCAAGAAATTCTTGTGTTAAGCCAACCCATTATATGGTATTTGTTTTATCAGCTAGGAAACTAAAACAGCTTCCTAAAGAAAATAGAACTTGATCTATTTATTATTCAGCAAATATTAATGAGCCTCCCATCAGCCAGAACGTTCAAAACTGAAAATGTTCTTCCCTTAAGGGGGAGGTCGCAGGATAATGACAATATGGTGTGACATGAACTATGCTGCAGAGAGCATCAGTTGCTGTTTGAGCCTTAGGCAGGAGAACTTTACCAGCCAAGCTCCAGCTTTCCTGGAGCTGAAGAAGCAGAAGGCATGAAAAAGACCTACAAAATGCCTTTCCTTTTCACTCTTGTTGAAAAAAGAATATCAGCCGGAGTGCCAACAGAAAGAATTGTTCATTGTTCCAGAAAGTTTGGTCAAGTGTGTTTTGTCTCTTTTGTTATGTTTTCTTTTCCAAAGTCAAATAACCTATTATGATGACTTTTTGAGGAAAGGATCCTCTGGGGCTCTCTCTGGCCTCAGTCAGATTTTACTGCAGAAAATACATGCAAGAAGGTGTTAGATGGGAGCCACTGTCCCATTTGCTTTCCCAGTTAATGGGAGCTGGGCAGCTGTTACTGCAGCCATTTGCCAAAGGAGACCTCCTTTTCCAGGGCCTGTAGCTCCTTTCCTTCCTTCCTTCCTTCCTTCCTTCCTTCCTTCCTTCCTTCCTTCCTTCCTTCCTTCACTGCTGCAGCTACCCTAGGAGCCTGGAACACTGGGACCCTGAATGGGAAGGATGAGGTGCCTCCTTCTAAGTGACACAACAGGAGTGGGTGGGTGGGGGGTGTTCTCAGAGGGCTAGAATTTTTTCTGGCCGAGCCATTCAAAGCTCCCTCCCGTCTAAACCCTCCATTCTGACAGGAGTTGGTTTTCTTGGCCAGGAAGCTCTAATATATCTGGGGAAACTGGCTGTGTCTTCCCTCTCCTCATGGTGGCATAACTGAGGCAACTCCAGCTGCATTAGCATGGCGCCAGGGGCACTGTTCCTCTGCCTGGCCCTGCCGTGGGACAGTGTATTTGAAGGGGATCTGGGGAAGCCACACTGAAACACTAAGGATAAAGGAGCCCACTGGCAGACCCAAGAGGGGAATTTCTCTCTTTCTGGCTGTATTAGTCTGCCAAAGGGGTGCTGATGCAAGGTACCCGAAATCTGTTGGCTTTTATAAAGGGGGTTTATTGGGGGAAAAGCTTACAGTAAAAAGGCCATAAAAAAGTCCAAATAGAGGCACCATCACAGGTGCTTTCTCACCAAAGCCAGCTACTGTTGATCCTGGCATTTTGCATGTGGTAATGCAAGCTGCCGATCTCTGCCCAGGTTTTACCTTCCTTTCCAGGCTCATGAGCTCCCTGGACCCAGCCTCTTGAGGCTTAGTGCTTAAGCGATACTGCAGTCCTCTCTGTCCTGGCACAGGGCTTGTTTCTTTCCAGGCCTCCTATGTCAACCTTGGCTCTTATGCTTTCTTCCCAATTTCAGCTGTAAGCTATCAGGCAAATGGCTCCTTCTCCCCAGGACCTCAGCTGATGGAGCCTTCTCCTTTCTGTCACAGGGCAGGATCAAACAGGACAGAGCCCTCGCTTCTTGTGTCTTCCTGTGTGAGCGTCCTTTTGTATCAGACCCAGCAAGGGGGCAGGGACTCAACCTGAGTCACGCCCACTTATGTAGTCAAATCAAAAGCCAAAAGCAATCTTATCAAATAATCTAATCAAAGTCCCCCCCCCAAAAAAAAAATTTAGGGCAATCAAAGGGTATCACACCCAGAGGAATAGGTAAGTTTACTAACACAGTCTTTCTCTTTTTGGGATTCATAAAATAATCTCAAATGGCCCCAGCCCAGGCTGCCTCCTTTGACTTCTTGCACCTGAGCTCTGCTGAAGCTCAGAGATGCTAGTCTGAAGATTGGTTGTCAGAGATGAAGCTCAGATTGAAGTCATAGGGCAAGGACTCCTCCTCTTTAGTTCCTTTAGAGACACTAAAAACTTAACTCTTCATAAAGCTCTTCCCCAATTTTCACCATTGCCTTCTGACAGTTTTCATTGTGGCAAATTTACAAATGATGACACTGTGAACACTAGAATGGGGACAAACACTTGGATGTTGTTTGAAAGAACAGCTGGGGTCCAGCTCCATGACCTCTGTCTTATCCACCTTTGTATTTTTGCCGTCTGGCATGGGGCTTGCTGCAGAGAAGGTGCAGTCAGTGTTGGCTGAATGAAGGAATGAAGGAATTCTATGGAAGCACTGCTTCCTAGAGTGGGACCAGATCTCTCTCTTTTATTCTTTTATACTCAGAGAAAGGCAAAATAGCACTCTCCAGCCTCCAGTAAAGCACAGTAGGGGCAGATTTCGAGTTTCAAAGGCTGAATACTGTGTCTTGGAGGCAACATTATATGGTCAAGAAAGAGCACAGACTTTGGCCATAGAGTTGATTTCTACCTGTGTTACCTTGAGAAAATTATCTTGCCTCTTTGAACCTCATCTGTAAAGTGGAGGGAATCAGTCTCTTTAGGAAATTCTATAAAGTAAGCGTGGTACCTTGTAAGCCCCTCAGAAAACCGCAGTTATTCACGTAAGGCTGTGATCAGGAGGAAAGGTAACTCCCACTGCTCCTGGGAGGGCAAGATCACCGCAGCCCGAGGACAGGCAGTCAGGCTCCATGATATTTAGCCCCCTTACCCTACTCTCTGGTTACCAGACTTGCCACAAAGATGAGTCACCTCAGTACTTCCCCAAGGCTGCCTGGAATTCTCCTTTGTATTCTACTAGGGCCTGGAACAAAGCTCTGAAGACACAAAGAAGGATGTTTGCCTTTGTGTCCACAGCTGCTTCCTGGTTACAACGGCCATTGGTATGCTGGACCACAATGGAAGGGAAGTGTAACTGATTGGCCAATCAATCCTGTCTGTGTCCTGGGCCTCAGAGGCCCCGCTCTGTCAGGGCTATCTGACAATTTACTGTCTCAAACAGTAAATTAGTTATTACTGACCCTGGCGGGTTGGATTATTCATCTCAACTCCTTTCTCCTTCTCTGTAATAGACTTGCACATGCATGAGCTTTGCCATGTTGGAGTACTTCTTACCAGATGTTGGGCATGGTCCTATGATTTGCTTTAACAAATGGGATGGTAATACAGAAGATGAGAGCAGAGGCTTTACATATGATTGGGTTATTTGGCTTGGCCTCTTGCATTTCTGCTGTCTGCCATGAGAAATACATGCCTGGGTAGCTCGGGGTCCAAAGAGAATGAGGAAATATGTGGAGCACACCTGAACCCAGTCCTTAGTCTAAATCCAGGTCAGATTGAACCCAGTTGAGATCAGCTACCCACTGACTGATGTGGGGGGGAAATGATGTTTATTCTCATAATGCAATGTACCTGGGAATTATTGGTTATTCAAAAGTTTTGAAGCAATAGCTGGCTAATGCACTGACCCATGGATCTCCTGGGAGAGGAGGGATCAACAGGAGAAACTGATGACTTACAGACCCTGACCTGGCTGATATAAGCCTCGTGGAGAGGGGACCCAGACTCCTGGGGACTAGAATGCTTACTTATGTGTGCTGTAGGAAACTAGCGATCACTCCGAGAGCACAGCTAAGTGTGGCTTCATTCCCTTTCTGCCCTCCACACTCACCCTGCTGCTCTGATCCGAGAGATGGTTGATACCTGCGTGTAGATCTTACTGAAGTGAATTGAAGTGTAGTCAGAGCAGGTGGGCTTGCTTTCCCCAAAGAGGCCATTCTGCAGGAGCATCCAAGGTGGGAACTAGAAAAGAGGCCCCAAGAAGGGCAGGTCTAGTATGGCTAACTACAAGAGAACTTGAAGAAGAGTCCTGAGCCTTCTTTGAACAGTGTTAGCAGCTTGTTTTCTCTGAGGGTTGCTGGACAGTACCGCCTAGGCATTTATCATTTTCCATTCTGGAGACAACTCTTGACTATGTAATTAATGCTCTCCTCTTTTTTTTTTTCTCTGTGCTTTCCCCCACCCTCCAAATAAAATATTAGGCACCTGAGTGGTGTTCCATCTCAGGAAAAACTGGCTGTCAGCTGATCCCCACTGAACTGATTCCCTACAGATATGAGGAAGAAACCCCAGAGATATTTGTATTTTTTAATAGGAATTGGAAAAGCCTTCTCTTGGTGAAGGAATGAATCCCTGATGATAGCATGTCAAACACTGTGCTAGGTGTCACTATGTTCAGGTGGAAAGTGCCATGTGCTCCCCACCCCCACTCCAAATCCCCCTATATAGATTCCCTAAATTCCCCTGTGTTGGGATGGAACTTGCTCATTGGCTTCTACCACTCATTTGCCCTGTGTGTTTGGGTGAGACAGACAGACAAGCTTGTTCTATTTTAAATGACTGGGGGAGCTCCAGGCCCACATGTTTTTAAGTTTCTGGCTATGTTGACACCTTTGTGATTGCAAAGTATAAGAAGATATCTGGGTTTCTGAAGGAGGTGGGACCCTGGAGGCTGCTTCCTGCCACCTCATTAAGGCGTCCGAATGCCTTTAGGGACATCCGCCCATCCTCTTCCTCTGGCCAGCCCTTCAGAGGGATTTGGCATTTCCAGTCATTTTTCCTATGTAAAGTTGAATGGACTCGATGAAGGCCCAGCATTTTACAAACAACTGTGTTTCTTCTTGGTAACTGCAGAAACACAGTGGTGGGTAGGAAAGACGGCTAGTAGGAGCCGGAGACTGGGCATTGGAGTCTTGGAAGCTCAGTGTTCTCATCTGGGAATTCTAGGAAATAACAATTCTTGTCTCACAGGTTTGTGGTGTGGGTCAAATGAGATATAGTGAAAGTTTTCTGCAATTAACAACATACCCTATAAATATTAGTTGACATTATAGTGATTATCATGAGTTTTATAGTGAATTAAGGCCGAGGGAGTTTACTTCATCTCCATCCTGCCAGAGGGAGCATCACAGGGCAAAGCAGTGGTCAAGCACAGGAGTACCCTGGGATCAGATAGCCTGAGTTCTAATCCCAGCTCTCCCACCTAGCAGCTGTGTGGCCTTGGGCAAGTGACCAGATCGCTCAGTGCTTTGGTTTCCCTACCTGTCGGATGGGGAGAATAGGAACACCTGGTCTGTGTGGTTGTTGTCAGATTGAAGTGGGCTAATACCTAAAGGTACTTAAACAGTGAATGGCACACGGTAATCTTTCAAGATGTGCCAACTATTTTTTTTTTTCATTTTTATTTTTAAACAATTGTAGATCTACAGGAAATTGTAGAGAAAGGTTCCGGGCACTCGCCACCCAGCCTCCCCCAAGGTTAACATTGCATGGCTGTAGTCCAGTGTCAATACCAGGAAACCAACGTTGGTGAAGTCGACAGAACTTGTTCGCCTTCCATCAGTTTTATATGCACGTGTGTGTGTGTGTGTGTCTGGTTCTATACAGGTTTATAAATGTGTAGTTTCATGTAACCACCACCATAATCAAGGTACAGAATTATGCTGTCACCAGAAGGCTCTTCCATGCGACCCCTTAGAGCCCCACCCAGACAACCATTTTAGCTGCGGTAGTTAGGCAACAGAATTTTTCTCAGTAGAAGTACATTTGTGCAGCCAGGAAAGCCTGATATTCAACTTGTGAAATGTTGACTTCCTTGTCCTTGGAAGTATTTAAATAGATGCTGGATCACCTTTTACCAGGGATTCTGTGAAGTGAAAGCACAGGAGACGGAGAGGGGGTCAGGGGTGAATTGATGAGGTCCCACCCCTAAGCTTCTGTGATTATGAAGCTGGATAGAATAGGGACCTAAGGAGGAAGGGGACAGAAAACCTCGTAAGCCTGGTAAGAGAAACTGAGGCGCTGGCCTGCTGGCTGGTTAGAAAGGGGGAGCTTACAGGCAGAACCCTGCAGCTTACAGCACACACACCCAAAGGCCGCATTATCAGGAGGCAGCCAGCAAAGAGCCAATGGGCAAGAGAGGCCACCACCCACCTGCCTCGTGGAAAGTGACCAGAAGCTAATCATAGCACGTCAGCAGGCCCTGCAGAGGTCCTGGATAGCAGCCAGAAGGCAATCATCACCGGGCAGCGACCCCACACCCCTGGGTCCCTGCATCCCTAAGCCCTTGCTTATCAGCCCAGACCCTAGCGTCCTGTACCCCCATAAAACAGGGGGGCCCAGGGCAGAACTTCGCCTTGCTCTCCCCTGAGAATGCCTGCCCCATGTCTGAAGGGGTATTCTTGTCTCTTGCTTTACTCCCCAATAAATTCTCTGCCTGCCTAATTAATTGTGGCTCATCCTTGAATTCTTTCTCGCGACCAAGCCAAGAACCTAGACCAACCACCAGCTCCAACAGAAATTATATAGGCAAGTTCTCTAAAGGAGCTGAGGTTTGAACTAGGCCTTTAAGGACAGGATGGCAAAGGGGAGTGGGGAGACTATGCCAGGTGAGCCGACAGGAGAGCCAGCCCTCCTCTGTCCTGACCCTGAGTGACAAGGTACCATCTTGGGAGCAGAAGATGAGGTTTCCCTGAACAAAGTGTTCTGGGCCATATGGAGCAGGCAGCAGGCTTCTTGGTCACTATCCTGGGCCTAGTTGTTTAACACTGGGCTGCCGCGTGGCTCTTAAAGGGAGACCTCCCAGGTGAACACAGGCTCCTCTCTTTTCCAGGCGGCCTCGGCAGGTAACTTAGAAGACTAACAAACTTTGGCATAGAGCACTTTAAGAGCCAGCGAGCTGGCGGAATATTCAGGAAGCCATTTAGTGATCGAGTTGCTTCCCGAGGAGGCAGGAACCAATCAAAGAGGTTAGGTCTGCCAGTGTGGCTCTGCAGATCCCCAGTCTCTGTTATCTGCTTCTTAATTACTTCATTAAAATTCCGCAGAGAAGCTGCCCAAATCCGCTGGTGTGCCCAGGGCTTGCTGGGTGATTTCCCTGCCTCTGGCCATACATGATCTCCGGCTCTTTAGGCCCCCGGAGATGGGCGGCCGCATCCCAGGCAGGCAGAGGTGCGCTGCTGGCTGGCTGTGTGGTCAGCTCCCCCTGCTCAGGGCCCAGCCCCTGCCACGGGCACTGGGCCACTGCTTAGCCTGTGTCCTTGCGGAAGGGCCTGCCCTGCAGCCGTGCTTTCTAGGTCACAGACGTCTCTTCACTTAGACGTTGCATGCTTTGTGGAACTCTTTGAAAGAGATGGATTGTCCCCTGCCCTGTGGGTGGAAAAATAGCAGCCAAGACACTATTTCATCTTGAGTAGGCTTGGAATGAGGAGATTTGGGACCTATCCCTAATTTTTACTGGCATCTCTGAGCCTCAGTTTCCCTAGCTGTAAAATGACGCTGATAATCCACTTGGTCCCTTTTTGGCTCTAAATTCTCTTTCTCTTTAGGAGTATTCGCCAGGGCTTCTGGCATGAAACTGTGCCAGCCTGCTTCTAATCCTAAACTTCCTTCTCGCTGCTGTCTCTCTCATTCCTTTTAGTAACACGACTTCTCCTTGACCTCTTAAGGAGCCCCTGGATCAGGAAAACCACCAAGGATATCTCTATTTTTAAACACAATTGTAAGTGTCCACCAGGGATGACATGAGACTGGGAAGGTGGCATTACATCTTCTTTAGAGCACAGCACTTGGGCTTTTCCACAGCTGTTTTTAGATTCAGATGCCCTTTTAACATCTTCTGAGTTTCCATCTGTGCTCCAAGTAGAGGAGATTTTTTTACACTCATACTGAGTCAATAAAAGACAATGCATCGCTATATATCTGCCACTCAGATGGTGGCAACTTCTGTTTGTTAGATTGTAAAAGAGTTTTATCTGCCCTTTTCTGTCCTCCGTCTGCCTTCCTATGCTTATTTTGCTCTCTTCTATCACTGAATCTCCCCATTGAAGGTCCTTTATGAAAGAACAAAGGGATTTCTGCATCTTTTCTGGGTTGTAGCCACTGGAACATCCAAGAAGTGAAGCTGAGTACGGCACCATGTAGAGACACTGATGTGACTGAGAGCCTGGCCAAGGGCTCAGCAGCCAGCAGGACCAGAAAGGGCATGTGCAGGGAAGACACGTCTCCCAAGAAGAGGTCAAGGAAGAGTTCGGGCTTTCAAGGAGGAAGATAAAGCAGAAGAGCTTGTGATAGAGAAGTTGGAGGCAGTCTTGCCAGTAAACAAGACTAAAGTAAAGAAAAGCAAGTGTACCCCTTCTTACAAGTCTTTCCAAGGTAACTGTAGCCTTCAACAGGGTCCCAGACCTTTTCCTCTTCTTTCTCCTCAGTAGCAGGAGAGTCTGGGACCCTTCCCAGCTGCAGCTGGCTTTTCTAAGTCCAGAAGGTAGAGGTGGTCCTGGGGGGCCTAGCATTTGGCAGGTAGATGGTTCCAGAGCTGAACGTCCTGCCTGGTCCTCAGGCATATGCTGGCTAGAGAATAGTCCCCAGCATAGGGTAGCATGGCATGATTCAGAGAACTTCCCTGTGTTTCTTTTTCTTTGTTTGGTGGTAAATCCTGTGGGATACGATGATCTTTGTATAATGTTTCTTTCTCCTGAATTTACCTATAACTTAAGATGGTTTTAACTCCCACAATTTTATACAAACTCATCAGATTTCTTTTACAAAAGTAATTTTCTTCTGTTTCTCTGTCTCAGGGTCTTTCTCTCTGGTAGTGGGGCGCTGTTCTGTCTCACTCCTTTCTTGTTCTTTACTCCCTGTCACTCTGCCTGATTCCCTTGCCGTATCTTTGTTTCTTTTCCTAAGTTTCTGTCTTTAATTGTCAGTCTGTTTCTGCATCTTTTTCTGTCCTTTCTTCTGGGTCAGTCAGGAACTTAAGGCAGCTGCTCCTATGCTTTGTTATGAGTGGAAAGTGGCTTGGTGGCCGATAACAGGCAATTTGGGGTTATGTAACTCTGAGGCTACGACAATAGGGAATGCGAAGGAAGCTTTCCATCCTGCCTCTGAGCCTCTTTTTCACAGGGACCTTTGGTGATCAACCTGGTTTTCTACCCAATGCCTCCCAAATCACTTAATCCTTCGGTAAAGAGTTCAAATGGTCAGCCATTATTCAGTCTGCCTGGCAGTGTGTGTGCTGGAGCCATTCCAGGGCCATCAGTCTGGGGCTAGGGCCTGGAGAGCTAGAATTGTAAAAGATGCCGTGCCTGCTTTTGAGGAAATGGTGAGAGTTGCTCCTTAGCATGGCATTGGGTACCCTTCTTGTCCTGACCTAGAGTCTGAATTTCTAGCTAACCTTCAGTCCAGGTTCTTTCATTCCTCTGTGTATTTATGCAAGCTTATATATCCTCTGTCATCTCTTCTCAACTCCTATTGTCCTCTAGTTCCAATTCACATGCCACCTCCTCTGCAAAGTCTTGCTTAACTCCCCCAGGTAGAGTCACTGGGTCTCTTCTGGGTATCTGTTCGTGCCTCTGTTGTCACACGCTGATATGCTCATCTGTCTGTGTGCCTTCCTCTCTCTAGACTGTGATCTCTTTGAAGGTGAGGACTGTGCTCTTTTATTCTTCAGCCTTAGGATCGGACACCTGGTCAGGGGTCAATGCTTATTGAGTGAGTGAGCAGAAAAACTAGGGAAAACAGCTAAATAGTGCGTGATAAATACTGAACGGTAAGGATGAGACTCTAGTGTTATTGGGCCTTGGTAACAAGGGGTATGGTCGAGATGGGAGTGGAGAAACCTCCTGAGGAGGTGGAAGAAACCTACTAGGAAGCTCAGAGGGATCCCAATGCCTCCTTCTCCTCCTGTGACCAACGCTTACAGGAGCCGAGCATGGGATTTGGAAATGGGCACCACCCAGAGCTTGACCGGGACCAAGGTGTCCAGTTTGAGGGAAGGTAGCTAGCTCCAATCTATGTCTGCTCCTGCCAGCCACTCCCCTCGCCCATGCTGTTCCTCCAAAGACCATGCCCGGAAGCTCTTAGGGGGCTCACAGGAGCTTGGAGATGCCGAGAGAGCCAGAGAGGCTGTGCTCATGGTGTTCCCGAGGTACCTGGCCGCCTGGAAGGACTAGGCTCCCCAGTTCTACTCCCTGCCTGGCATTTGGGCAGAGAGGGAGGCTCTGCCTTAAGCGAAGTGCTTTTCTTCCCCTTTTCAGCCCATCCCCACTGGCTGTCTTCCTCCCTTGTCTCCTCTACTCATTCTGCTTTTCATTGACACCAGGCTCCTCCCCTAGGCTCCAAGTGGTGAGGGGGCAAGTCCTGGGGAAGAAGTTGGGAATCCCTGCAGTGTTTCCACGTAATCCCAACATTGAGAATGCTGTGCACACACTCCTCATTCTGTCAGATCGGGGTGATTGTATCCCATGCACTCGTGTGACAATTACATCTAATGTGGACATGCACAAGTGCAGTGTCACAGTCCAACTCTCCTGACCCATTTTAGCACTTTTTTTCCAGGCAGCTTTCCATCATTCTCATCCTACTCTGAGGTTTTTCCTGGAGAATAGCTTCTGTGTAACATTTACTTGGCCCTCTTTACATTTACATGTTATTTCCCCTTCTCGTCTCTGATTTGGTGGTTCTCTTGCAATCTCTGCCAAAGGAGAGGGTTGGAAGCCATGGCTGTATCTGTCAGCGCAATCACTGAAACCCCACGAAGTGAGAAGTAAGGAGCACAGCAGAGCTCCCAGTGTAACAGGCACCTGACTCTGTGCCCCAGCCTGCCCCAGCATGGCCAGAGGCTCTTTGGCTCCCTGGAAACTGGCTTTTTGATCATCCTGGGGACCTGGCTGCCCCCGAGGTCTTTAGGCAGAAGGCATTTCTCATCCGGTAATAAAGGATGGTTTCTCTATACTATGTGACTGGTACTTACAGACGTAGCAGTGTATTTCTGCCCTGAGCCTCCTGTTTTAGCCATAATGGTGCCACAGGAAAGGGCCTGGACTTGGTGTGAGTTGGGGCAAGTCACATCATCTCTGCCAGCCTGGGTTTCTTTGCTTGGTAAACGTCTGTTACATGGACATGATGCCTACCTTGTCTACTTTGAAGACCTGCTGCAGGAATCAGATGACCTAAAGTGTGTGAAAGAGTTTTGAAACTGCAAAAAGTGTGAAGGGTAATTATATTATTCTTGACCCTTTCAAGGACATCTTGAAAATTCTGTTACCCCAAGGGGCAGGGCTAATAGAAACTGATAACTATTCCGCTGAGTAGAAAACAGTTTTTTAAAAATTGGTTTTGGTTCTAATATACTCAATTCAATGCGATCTGAAAACCCAACTCAGTTCCCTGTGGAGTACCTCCTGTGTGTAACGCCCCGTGCTAGGTGAATGTGGGGTGGGGTGGCACCGAGATAAGCCGTGTAGGGCTCTCCGGCTCTAAGGGGACCCATGTGGCTGATCTTCATTTATGGCGGAGCCGCCTGGATCCTAACCCAGCTCCTTGGGAAAGCAGTGCCTGTGGCAAGAACTAATGTGCTCACCCTTTATTTGGGAGGTGCATGCTCAGGGTGATGAGGGTGAAGGCACAAAGGGGAGCTGTAGGCAGGGAGAGATGCTAAGTAATGTAATGCTGTGCATTACTATGCTTTTCATGAATTCACAGTAGGCTTTGTAGAGACACATTAGATCAACGTTTGCATAGCATGCTGGACTTTTGGGGAAGGTTTGCAAGGAAAAAATACATTGAGGAGAGAAGAGGGCTTATGTAACTATCCAGTAACTGTCAAGTTTCGTTGCAAAGGGAGATGACCCCATTGTACTTTTCTGCCCCTAATGGACAATTAGAAAGCCAGATCCCATGCCCATGATGGTGGTACTTCATTCAAGTGCGGAAATAGAAGGGTGATTTGGCACAGGCGGGATCGAACCACAGGAAAGAGAGAAAAGGACAGCTGAGGGTGTTTGAGAATGCATGCAACTTTGTGCCCCGAACGCCGACCCATTCCTTCTCAAGGATGAGAGAACTTGGTAGCCAGTGGAGCAAGGGGCTGGAAGCAGCTCAACTTCTAAATTCTTTCCTCCATCTCCATCTACCAGAAGTGATTGCATCCTGCTGACTGACTCCTGAGCTCAGAATCCTTATAAAGGGCTTACACTAACAGAATGGCTTCTGCTGTCCTACCCCAGTCTCCCCTGGCGACCCAGTCCAGCCTTATCCTCTCCACCATCCCTTATGAGAGGCCCAGATCCTTATTAAGAAACACTATGGATTTTCAGAGTAAAAAATCTATAGAGAGGCTTGAGAAACAGTGTGGGGAGATTATAAAGAAATGTGGGCCAGTTTTCCAAGGAGATTTTATAGAATATTCAATAGCACTCGTGTCATAAAAGGCCTATGTAGGTTTCCAGAGCCAAGGCTGGCCCTGAGTTACGATTCCCTGAAGCAGAGCCTGGCAAAAGGTCACAACATAACAGATTAGGGGTTGATTCTGCGGCACTTATAAAAATAGAGCCACCTCACTAAGATGCAGTGGGGATATTAATTTCCAGGGCTGAAGTTCAATTTAGTAGAAAGACAGAGTAGAAAATAGAGCTGTCTTTTCAATCCCAGTGGTCGTAATAGAGCCCCACCCTGCACCTCTCTGGAAATGGTCTCCAGCCAGCTCCCAGACATTCTGAAACGTGTCTTGTGCGTTTCTTCTGACAATAACTGGAGCTGGGTAGCTGGAGGGATGGCAATTACTGTCCACAGATGGGGAACCTGAGGCATCTGGAGGTTAATCTACTCTCTCACGGGTGCACTGAGCAAGTCAGAGGATGAGCTGTTTGCAGTTAGTAAAATCCTTCTCCCGCTGGGGCACGCGACCACAATTGTATTCCACTTTTAACCAGAAGGAAGGATATTGCCTCGCCTCCCTACTCCGTGCCAGGCTCTGTGTGCAGTGCTCTGCCGACAGCCTCGCCCTCGTGTTTACAGTGAGCCTGGTAGGTCAATATTCTCTGTGCGTGTTAGGAAACCAAGTCTTGGGGAGGTGAGATTTGTGCAAATACATCATATCACTCTTAAGAGGGCTGAAGCCGCCAAAAAGGGGTGTCAGGTGCTTCTGTCGATGCTGATGAGGACTGGAACCATCACCAGGCCAGGAACTGCTCCTGGCTCCCCTCTCCCCCTCAGTCTCCAGTTCAGGGCAGGTCTGTCAAGGCTGCTGAAGGCAGGTGAGGAGGGAAGGACCGCCAAGGATTTCTGTGAGTTGGGAGTGTCTGGCTTATCGTTCTCTGAAACGGGCCTGCAGCTTTGACTGGGACTTTCTCTCCTTCCCTTGAGGCTCAGTGAATTCCCAGTCTCTGGGCAGAAGGGAAGAACCTGAGGGCCAGTGTGTGCAGTTAAAAGGGAACGGGGCCTTGAACTCAGAGACACGTGAAGGCCAGACGAGGGCCCTCAGCTGATGGAGTACAGAATGGAAAGACCCGGAGGTTTCATGGTCTTATGGTGGATTCAAAGTTGGTGCTCAGTCACCAGCTCCTGGGCCTTTGGCAACTTTTTTCCTGGACCCTCCCCGTTGGTCATAAATGGTTATTAGTCTAGGCGGGACCCGGCAAGATGGCGCCCCGTGCCCCGTGCTGGTGGGAGGGCCACAGCTGGTGTGAAGGCCCGCGGTCATCAGCAGATGTTTTCTGGGCAGGGGCCACCAGGGCAGAGGGAGGCTAACCCTAGGCTTTGGGGGTCAGGGATGGACTTTGGGCCCAGTCCCACCTAGGCCCGGAGGGGCAGGGACAAAAAAGGAAGAGAAAGATCCAGGACCAACCCTCCAGGGGCTCCCAATTCAGAGGGAGGAGAGACTCTAGCTTGTAAAAACAGCCTGACCAAACAGGGCTTCAGTACTCTGAGTAGAAGAAACTGGGCCATATTTATATATATATTTTGCAGACTAGCACATAGGAGATGTATGTTGATGTTCAATCAAGAGACAAGTAGAGGAAGTGGAGAGTGGAGGAAGGAGAGAGGAAGGACAGTTAAAAGTACAGTAAATGGTGCAGCTTGGGCACTGGCAGGCAGAGGAAAGGGGGCATCAGGTGGCCTGGGCCTGTTAGGGGGGCTGCATGTGGGGTGCAGTGGACACTGCGGGGCTGCCCACATTCCCCTTTCGGGGTGAGGCACCCATTTTCCCACCAGCAGTTGGTGGCTGCTGCTTCTCCAGGATTAGCTTTTTCCTTTGTTCAAGGTTATGCCCTCTTTCTAGGGACAACCCACATCCAGTGACTCCCTTGGGGGTGGGAAGGGTATGGGTTAATGCAAGTCAACTCTGAAGATCCACCCCGTCTTTGGAGCTCCCTTTGAGGTTTGTGGACTGAAGTGTATTTGAGAGAGAGGATCAGAAACAGCAGAGTAGTGAGGGGATGGGGGGAATTCCATGTGAGAAGAGTGGCTTGGGCAGAGTGCAGAGGGGCATTCAAAGGCAGACGAGGACATGTTCACTTAATCCAGCCTGTGTGTGGACTTTGTGGTGTAGAGGAAAGAACTCTGGACAAGGAACTGTGAGGCCCAAATTCTCATCCCGGCTCTGACACTAGCTTGCTCTGTGACTTAAATGACTTATTTTCTCTTAGCCTCATTGTCCTCACCTCCCAAAAACCAGCCCCTTCCAGAGTTCTTGCCGATGGCTCTGCCAGTGACAGGTGATTGCTGGTCTCCATGTGCCTACATGTCTTCTCTGCTGGACTGTAATTTTCTGGAGGGCAGAGACTGGGCCTCCATGTTTTCTGTTCCTTGCTCTGTCCCTCCACCTTTCCTGCTCAAGTGCCTGATTCTGGTTCTGCACCCAGTGGAGGCTCAATGAGCACTGGATGGACCATCAGGGCCCTCCAGGGGGGATCCCTGGTGGTCCAGGCTCCAGGGCCTCCGTGCTCCCCGGGCTCTGCCAGCAGCCTTTGGGCAATGCTCGTGTGGCTGTCAGCCCTTTCAGCCGGAGCCTTGTGCAGCATGTAGCATCGGGGCCTGCGGCAGCACCCAGCACCCCGTGGGACTCAGAAGATTCTTAGGAAGGAGGGAAGCACTGATGAAAGCCACACACAGAGAAGGCGCTGTTATCCGCCTCCCCTGCAGCCTTGATTATGCGGGCCCCTCGCCCTGTCCTTCTCAGTGGCCGTCTGCAGGAGGAAGTGCTGGCTGTGGACAAATAATGAGGACATCATCTGAGTCAGTGATAGCTGTGTGACCATGATCCTGGCCGGTGCTTGCAAACAGATGCCCAGGTTCCCCTGCAGTGTCTGACGCTCGTTGCCGCTGCCGGTATCACATCCAAAAAGGATGTCATTAGCACCAGGGGAGAAGCTCCCGGGCCCTTTCCTCTCCTAAGAGTGAGCAGGTTTAATTGCATCCAGTCATCATGTGCAGTGACCTCGATGCCACCACACCATTTTCTTATCTTCCGGCTACTCTGAGACGGCATTTGTGCATGCAGCCTACACCTAGAGGGCGTGAAAAGGTTGCCCACAAGACTCCGAGTGGGAGGACGAGGATGTTTAACGCTATTATGCAGGAAGTGCCATGGCCTGCATGTTTGTGCACAGTGAAGAGTCTGTCTTCAGCTCACACTCCATCTGCAAGTTACTGTTCTAGGCAAAAAGAGCAGAATTTTTTTATTCAAAGTTTATTTCAAAAATTAAATTTCAAAAATAAAATAACAGACCAAAGGCAGCTCAACTAGTTATGGAAGCACTACTTACTCCTAAAAAGTTCTGTCCAGGCATTTTTTTTTTTTTTTTTTTGAGGTACTGCCCGGGGATTTAACCCGGGACCTACCTTGTATGCGGGAAGCTTTTGCTCAACCACTGAGCCACAGCAACTCCTGTCCAGGCACTTTTATCTCAGCTGATTCCAACAACCAACTCATTTGTTCCTCCAGTGTTCAGAAAGATACACAGGTGAACCTGGATTAGTTAAATGACATAGTCAAGGTCTCCTTATTAATGAAAAAAATGAAAAAGAGAAAAAAATGCTTAATCACACTCATATTTCACAAAACCAAACCCCATATTCTTTTTTTTTTTTTTTTTACCTTTAGCATCACTATAGTACATTCTTTGCTTTTGCTACAAAAACACTACAATATTGTTAACTATAGTCTATAAATTATGTTAGTTAAATCTTCCCATTTATTACTACATTCCTAACACCTTGTAGTAGAAGTTTGTTCCATTTATATTATTAACATACAATCCTCATCTACCCACCTCCCTCTTATTACTATTTGGATTAGAACAGTTAGCTCTCAAATTTCAGAATGCATAAAGATTACCTGTGCAGCAGGATTACGTGGGAGGTGCCTTCAAGCGCAGGTGCCTGGGTCCCTTCCTGGGAGATTCTGATTTAATAGATGCAACGCAGGCCGGGGCCGCGGCACGTTGATCAGCCTCTCCAGGCCATTTCCCTTCATGGACCCCACTCTCAGAACCACTGGATTAGAAAGTGAATTCGAGCCAGAAAGCTGCAGGACCCCACTCCCAGCAAGAGAGAAGCCTCTCCCACGTGATAGTTAAACAGCTGCTGGTGGACGGAAACCTCTCGATGATACAGTTGATAAAACCTTAAAGTTGGAGTGGCCTGTCTGTCCTGTTTCATCTGTGTTCATGGTTGTTGCAGATCAGTTAATACCCGTTAATTATTTTTAATGCCTCCTTCACCCGCAGAATAGTGTCTGGGTTTGGATGAAAAATTATACGGTCATCCTACTGAAAGTGAACCTTGAGCAAGCTTCGTAAAGGAAAGGGAACACTTCCTCCTGCGAGCGGAAATGCCAGAGGTGAGTCGCTCACCTTCCCCAGGTGGTATTCTGGACTCTGAGGGTAAAAGGAATGAGCACAAAGTTTGCTGGGTTCCTCTTTCTGACATCCCAGCTAAGGGATAAACGCATGATGTCATTGAGGTTTCTGTGGGCATAAATCATTCGAAAAGACCACAGGCATGTTTCCAGAAGCAGAACAATCTTATTAAAATCATGGCTGGCTCCCAATAAATGCAAATCTGTTTATAGCTAACTTGCTAAATATGGCAACAGAAAAGCTCCACTTTTTCTAATCTCAACCATTTTCTCTCGTTAAACATTGGGATTTTATTTCCACAAACACAGAACTGCATTCTACGGTTGAGGATGTCATCTAAGGCCAAGAAACTCCAATAAGAAAGCATTTATCAGCAGTAAAGTTTCTTTGAGGATTACCCACTGTGAATAAAGCCAAGCTCCCTTTTTAAACTGAAGCAAGCTATTTTGGGAATGTGGCCCCTTTCATGAATAAATGACATGGTGACATTTGCAGATAAAGCAAGATTTAACTGCTATGAAAGGAGATGACAAATGTCAGGATGTCAATAATGATCCGTGAACATAATGGTTTCTTGCCTGAGTGCTGAGTAGATACATAATGTAACTGCTGCTTTCCTCAGAGAACAAGCCCCGCAGTCGGGAACCATCTAGAAGGTTCCCAGAACAGTGAGAGCACAAGGCTGCGGTGATGGGCAGGTGAGGGTGGTCTGTGTGTTGTCCGGCTACTAGATGAGGCTGCTAATTGCTTCACATGGCTGTCATGTCTGTGCCCCCAGGAAGGCCGCAGTCTTTCTAGCATCTATGGATAAATATTGTTGGAGGAAGACTCGGATGTTGTAAAAATAGCTTTCTGAATATATCTTCATTTTCTTTACGAGCAGGGGTTTAGAGAAGATGTCAAGAAGAGGTCCAAGATCACTACCATGCTGAGGCCAGGTCACTGTGTGGTGTGTGAAGAGGTGGGCTGTGCCTGACTAGGTGGGCTGTGTGACCAGGTGGGCTGTGCGTGACCAGGAGGGCTGTGCCTGAACAGGTGGGCTGGGCGTGACTGGGTGAGCTGTGCCTGACCAGGTGGACTGTGTTACCGGGTGGGCTGTGCCTGCCCAGGTGGGCTGTGCCTGACCAGGTGGGCTGTGCGTGACCAGCAGGGCTGTGCGTGACCAGGAGGGCTGTGCCTGACCAGGTGGGCTGTGCGTGACCAGGTGGGCTGTGCCTGACCAGGAGGGCTGTGCCTGACCAAGAGGGCTGTGCCTGACCAGGTGGGCTGTGCGTGACCAGGAGGGCTGTGCCTGACCAGGTGGGCTGTGTGTGACCAGGTGGGCTGTGCGTGACCAGGAGGGCTGTGCCTGACCAGGTGGGCTGTGCGTGACCAGGTGGGCTGTGCATGACCAGGAGGGCTGTGCCTGAACAGGTGGGCTGGGCATGACTGGGTGAGCTGTGCCTGACCAGGTGGACTGTGTTACCGGGTGGGCTATGCCTGCCCAGGTGGGCTGTGCGTGACCAGGAGGGCTGTGCGTGACCAGGTGGGCTGTGCGTGACCAGGAGGGCTGTGCGTGACCAGGTGGGCTGTGCGTGACCAGGTGGGCTGTGTGTGACCAGGTGGGCAGTGCGTGACCAGGTGGTCCACCTACAGAAGCTCACACCAAGGTAGCCCTGTCCCTCCTTGAGGAAGCCACCAGTCTCAGCAGTGAATGACAAAGTCATGGAGCACACTAGCAAGGGCTCGGATGGCTGAGATAGACTCTCCCCGCTGCCTACAGAGATTCTTTCTTCTGGACCATCTCTCCTGCCTACGTTTCAGGGGCATTCTCCCTCCTGCTTCTGCTCCTGTGTCTCTGGTTTTCTCTCTTTTACTGGCCTTTATCTCTTTCCTTCTAATTTGATGCCCTTGGACAGTGGAAAATGTTTAACAACCAGCTCTTGGCAAACAGGCCCTGATTGTTTGCAGTTTTCTATCGTGTAAATACTGCCCCAACAGCCCATTCCAAGTTACTTTTCAACATGAAGTCACTGCACACAAAACTGGGAGGAGATGCACCCAATAAACTCTAGCCATCTTCAGCAACCATAGTGGTCTGCCATGTCCTCTTTGCTTTTCTACACTCCCTGGTCCCCCCCATGGAGTGATCATTTGTATGCAAGTAACCCTAGACTGGAAGACTTCTCCAAAATCCAGTCCCCACCTAGTGCAGAGGACAACTCCCTCAAATTGGGGAAGCCAAGGACACACCAATCTATCTCCCAGCCGTGGCTTACTCCCCTCCTGTCCCTCATTTGTTTGCATGCAGGTGTTTGGGAAGTTTCTATTTAGCAATAGACTGCAGATGGCCAGGGGAGATGTCAAATCTTAACCAGCCAGGGCACAAAGTTTGCTCATTGGCAGAGCCCCGCCCTGGAGTGTATAGAAGCTCAGCACTTGGACGGTGGAGCTGTCCCTCATCTCTGACACGAAGAGCGGCATGGGAACTGCCCTCCCCTGACCCTCCCTGGGGATCCAGCCAAGACGGGACCTTTTCCCCTGCTCCTGTGGACCCTTTCTGCTGTGCAAGCAGTAAGGTGCCATTTGCTGGGAGCCTGTTGTGCCTGAGCCTGTTGCCATGAGACACTGTAGAGCTCTCTGCCTCAGCTTCTATCTTGGCAGTTATTCCTGCTAGAGCCATTCCTTCATCCCTCAGCCCTGGGGATTTGGTCACTGGTCATCTGTCTGTCTCTGGGTCTGGCTCATGGTCTCCAGATCCATGGCAGCCTCCTCCTCCAAATTACAGGCAATGTTCTCTTCTCCCAGAGTGTTATTAGCATTCACAGCAGATGGACAGAACAGGTGCCTTATAGCCACTCACTCACGAGGACTCAGTGACTCTGAGATGTCACTTGACTGGCCCAAGGCCCCACAGCCTGTCAGTGTCCTTATTGTGACGAGAACCCAGGTTTCTTGACCAGTACTTTTTCTGGTCAGCACCTTATCTTCCATTTCTCCCGCCATTCTCCCATCCAAATCTGAACATCTGCCGAGGCCTGGCTAAAATCTCCACCCCCTCAGCCTCTCCACTGCCAGGACAACCCCTTGCCCTGCAGGGACACCCCTGCCTTCTGTGACAGGGGTACTTCCATGGTGAGGGAGCAGCAGTTGGGGACCGTTGTCATTCCAGGGCTTCTAGCACCACATACGGGCCCACTTTACTTGGCCTTCCATTAGCCATCCACAGATACCATGGTCCTGTCCCTGTGGCTACCAGAAAGCCGTGAACTTTGAGAACAAAAGCAGGTCAGGAAACAGGATTGAAATACCAGCGCTGACGGCCCCAGCCTCCATGGGTGTTGAGCAAGCCTTTGGGGTTTTACCTCCTGGGGCGCAGTTTTTCCTCTGGGCACGTGACAGTCAGGGCTCCCAGGCGGGGAGGGCTTCCTGAGACGGCGGAAGGTCGTCCTGCACCTTTCCTGTACTTCCCACCTTGTGGCTGTGAGGAGCCCTGTGCTCAGTCACACCAAGGCCAGGTGGGGAGGTGAGGCGCCACGGGCCCCCTCCCAGCCAGAGGCCTCGCCAGGCCGGCCCTCAGGGATGGGGCCGAGTCCAGGGGAGGGAGAAGCTGCCCTTGGCTGGAGGAATCGAGGGTGCTTTTCTGAGGAGGCAGCTTGAGCAGAGCTGTGAAAGGCAGTCAGGATTAGGCGTGGAAGGCACAGACGGGACCCCTGTGAGAGAGGAGGCCAGAGCAGGGCAAACGCAGCTCTCCTCCTCTCAGTTCCATCTCTTCATCCTCGTACAGCTGCCAGAGAGCCGAGGAAGCAGACCCCGAGGGACACGGGCACATGGATTTCGTGTTCTTCTCATGGCACTGTGAGTGGCTTTAGAACTTTTCCTGACGGGGATCCCTCTACAGGGAAGATTTCTGGGCCCTGATGGGATTGGGGAGGTCAGAGGGAGGTTGGGCAGGGGGTAGGGGAATGGGGGTGAGCCTGGGGGTGGAGTGGGGGAGAGACAAGGGGTCTCAGAGCTGTCGCCTCGCTGCTCACTTGCCCTGTGCAGTCTGTGGCCTTGGGCTCACAGAGCGGCCTCTGCCTCGGCCACTTCAGGACGCTCCCCGCTCCCTGGGGCCATCATGGGCAGCACGGGTTGACTGGGAGCCCTGCATCTCCTTAGCAGGTTCGGAGGCAATTAGGAGCCTGACTTGTCTTTTTTCCCTCCACATCAACTCACTGCCATCCTGCTTTGCCTGTACAAGCTGACAAGATTTCAACCCAAGGCAGGAGCCTCACAATGCTGTCATAAAGTACATGTGGAGGAGAACTGAGAGGTAAATGCATTTCACTGGAAGTCAGTTTTGACTGGAAGTTTCCCTGTAGCTGGAAGTTTCTTTGAAAACTTGGTGGTTATTAAGATGTCGGTGGCAGGGAGATTTTGCTGGTGCCTCCCTGCTGCCAGGGCCTGTCTGCTCTGGCAGTCCTCCTCATGGAGCAGGGCAGGGAAAGGACAAAAGCAGGGAGGGGGCCGGCGGCAGAGACCAGGTCCCAGGCATGCTTGGTGGGTGTGCCCCTGCCACCCGGCTGGAGGCTTTTAGAGGTTTATTCTTCTGCATGTGGCAGACCACAGACAAGTGTGCTGCTAAAATACACAAACAAACAAGCAGACACACACATTTGTCCTCTCACCAAGGGAGGCCACAGGATCTGCCTTGCAAAGAGCAGTGTCCTTTGACCTGGGTAATTCTTCAGGTAGTTTCTACGGAAGCAAGGCCAGAGCCTGACGTGGAAGGAAGGGGCTGCCGAGGGAGGACCTCCAGCTGCTCTGCCGCTCTGTGATGGAGGGGCTGTGTGGCCTCACTGTGGCCGGGGCAGCTGCCCTGGGGAAACCGTGTGGCTGAGTGCTTTGCTTGGACCAGGTGCAGCTGGAGGCACTAGGCTGAGGGCCTCCTGATTTGGGAAGTGTTATGGGTTGAATTGGGTCGCCCCTGAACACAGGTCCAAGCCCTAACGCCTGGCCCTGGGGATGTGAATGCATTTGCAAACAGCACCTGTGAAGGGTTACTAGTTAAGGTGAAGCCCACCGGAATCAGGAGGGACCCTAATCCAGTGCGGCTGAAGTCCTTACACACGGAGGAAATTTGGACATAGTAAGACAGAGACAGACAGACAGGGGGGTCTGAGGGCTCAGCCCGTCCCAGTCCACCTGGGCTCAATTCAAAGGCACAGAGCCTGCCACAGTGGCAGTTCCTGTTTCCCCACCAGGTGGCTTGAAATCAGCAGCCACTGCTGCCCAGGGCTCCCCTGAGCAGGACTTTTGGGGGGGCAGCCTCTGACTTACCTCTCTGGGCCCTCTCATCCCTGCCATTGTGCCTCTTCCCTCTCCCATCTGGAAGCCACTGCACCCACATTGTCCGTCTCTGAACCCTGTGTTGGGGAAGGGCTTGCACCCTGGGTCCTGCACAATGGCCTTCCTGCTCCAGGGAGTAGATTCTCAGCCTGCTCACTCCAGAGGAGCCAAGAATATCTCCTGGAAAGGAAGCGCAGGCTTCAGCCTGTGCCTCTGGGGGTTTGCTCCTGGCAGGCTGGCCCAAATCCAGGCTCTTGCTGGGTGTCCTCCGGGCTCAACTCCCTGGGTTGAGCTTCTGTACGGAACACAGGCTTGGAATGGTGGGGGCCAGTGATTTCCCTAATAAAGCCATGGCCCTGGGAGGGGGCAGGAGACAGAGACCTCCTCAGTCTCCGAGCTTAATCCTATTGGAACATCACCATGTAATAATGATCTGGACAACATGGAAGAAATGAGGACGAAATCAAACATTTATGAACACACCTATGACAGAGATGTGGCCTGGGCAGTGCTTCGGGGGGAAGTATTTGCAGACGTGTCTCGTGGCTGCCTGTGCTGGGGGAAGGCTCACGTACGCATGTGTCTTTGTTAAAACACATCACAACATTGTGAATGTAATTGACAGTGCTGGAATATATATCTGAATGTGGGTAAAAGGGAAAACATTAGATTTGGTAATAGAATAAAAATATTTTAAAAATCCATGGAACTGCATTACACAAACAGCGAACCCTGAATTAAATCGTGGACTCTAGTTAATAGTACAATCATAAAATTGTGCTTTGATTGATTGTAACAAATGTCCTGTACCAATGTAAGGTGCTAATGATAGGGTGCTATATGGGAATCCTGTATTTTATGCAATATGGTTCTGTAAACCCAAAACATCGCCAATAAAAAGTAATAAACTAAACTAAAGTAAAAACACAGCACCCACAAACAAAAATAAAACAGAAAAGAATGTGGCTAGGAGACTAGTATTTTAGCATATAAATCTAGAAGAAAAACACCGAAGTCCAAACTTGTGCAACTTCAGTTGAAAATATTTTCTTAACTTTTGGGATGAGAAAGTGACTTAAACAGTGCAGTCAAACGTAAAATCCGGTTCCCCTCCGACCAGTCTGTCGCCTTCCCCCAAGTTCTGCTTCCTGTCCTGTCTCACTGGCCTGGGCCCCGAAGTCCCCAAGTGCAGAGCCCCAAGGCAGGCAGGAAGGACAAGGCCGGCTGCTGGAGGCTCCCTGAGGCCCAGGGTGTGACGGTGGTGCCTCCCCTTCGCTCAGCTCCACAGTCAGAAGAGCTGCTCTCTGTGACTTTTAAACTTCTAGGGTGAAGGGCATGATGCCAGTTTTCGGGTGTGGCATTTCTGTGAATGAGCCGAAAAGCAGTTGGGGAGCTATAAACGTGTGCACATTATGGAGCAGAATGTAGCAGCCAGGCCTCAGAGGCTGATGTTTTTCTCATATCCCACGGTTTTATGGCCCCATACCTTTAAATATTCATTTCCATTGCTCTACATGAGGACATAAAGTCAGATTGCGCTTCCACAGGTCCTGGGAGGTGCCAATCCCTGCAGTCCTAAAAGCGGCCACCTAAGGAGAGGAGAGTCACCTTCTCCCCCTGCCCAGGACGGAGAGTGATGACTCCAGGACAGAAGGGCCGAGCCTGCCTCCATGGAGCGGTGCTGCCAGCGTCCTTTGCTGAGGGCCTGTTTTATATTCTGGTGTCAGACCTGGTTAGCATGTTATGTCTGAGGGTTACACACCAGGGAGGGTTTACAGACCTCTCCCTTTAACCTGGTGCCTGACCCAGCTCCTGGAAGAAGTAATGGGTGATTCTCACATGGAGAAGCTGGGTCTTCATTGACTTGAGCTTTCACAGAAAAATAACACGGTTTTGTAAATAAAATATGCTGTAGGACGACAGAGTAAGAAACTCTCAGGTGAAGTGGCATAGTTGCCGATTCACTTCTCTACCAACTTTCAGTCCCCTGACCTGGGCTCCGTTGCCAGAAGTCAGACCTGAGGTTTGGAGGTATAGCTCCAGTTTTCTCCAGTAACACGAGTCCAGCCAGACCCCTATGACGGAACTTTAATTGCAGTTAAAGACCTTCAGTCACCTGGTCCTGAACTAGCAGTGACTCTATTGGCTGAAGATAGTTACTTGGCTATTGCAACTGATTGTAGTTTATAACAAAGTAACGGAAGCAGAACGCAAACATTTTTTTTTCCTGTGGCGTACCCACATCCTCTTGGTACATGGTCGCGTTACAGAATGATCAGTCTGAATCATGTCAGTTTTATACACATCACTGTGACTGAGCAGGGTAACATTTACTAAGTTATCAGGGAATCTGGTTCTGGGGTGAGGTACCCGCACACCCCTCAGCACTCAACCGTTGATGAATCTATGTTTGATTTTCTTCAATTCCCATCCCTGCACAGTTCAACTGAGGCCCAAATTAGTGAAAGAGAGTTGTTGACTGAGAAAAGAGGCTCAGATTTGTGGCCCGAGGGTGCTGAAATGTATTACCTCAAAGCATAATCATAGAAAGCTCGTCCATCCCAAGTGTCTCATAGGCATTTGCAATCTCCTGCATATATTGTGTTTCTTTAAAAGAGATGGACCCAGCACACTGGGCATGCAAACTTGTTCCCACCCCAGGCCGACTGGTGGGTTAATTGAAACAAAGTTATTGACCAGGGCAAGAGCCAGCATCTGGTCAACCTCCCCCCCCGTGCCCCCATCAAGGATGGACATTTCCCATGAATCGTCACACTTGGCTCTTCCTCCCTCCTATGTCGTTCAACCTATAACTAAAGAGAGCACTTCTCCCACATCCTGCTGGGCCTTCTTTATTTTTCAGTATCGACACCAGCTGTATGACTGCAACTCCCAAATCACAGGTTGCAAGTACTTTCCCAGCAGCCTTGGTTCTCACCTAGGCAAGCTGGGCCACTGCTGTCCTCCCGGTTTACAGCTACAAAAAGCAAGGCTCACAGAGGTCAAGCAGCTTAAGTAAACCATTCAGCTGATTGGTGGCAGGACTGGGACCTAAGCTTAGGACTTGGGAATTCTAATCCAGTGCCATCCACCTTGCAGCTCCACAGTGCACTTCCACTCTAACCCAAGTACTACCTTTCTAGAAATAACAGTCATGTTTACCCCAATGATGTCTGACCTTCGCCGGTCTGTACCATCTTAATCTTCAAAACTTCTGAAGTAAACACTGGTTTCCTCCCTTAACACTACGTTCTCGCTCCTCCTTGGAGAGGGGGTTGTAGGACAGAATGTAGTGAATGCACTATGCAAGCTCCACTCTCAGCAGGGTCTTAAACATACATTAAATTAGAACTGGAGGGTCAAAACAGTGCTATAAGGTGAAGGATGGGGTAGATAGTGAGTCAGAGGCATTCGTCTTTAGGGTCACCTATATTTCTCTTCTGGTGACCTCCCAATGCTCCTGACACCCTTCAGAGGATTTGTACTTTTCCTTCTCCAAACATTCTCAGAAAAGGGAACTGGTATCAATGACAGGTACTCGTTTTAGGTAGACTTGGGGGATGGGAAGAATAAATCCCCAGTAAAGGCAGGAAGTGCTGATGACAGGATTTCTGACATTGGCCAGCACATGGGTCAAGAATGGGACCAGGGGAAAGAGTCCTTTGGATTCCCAGCTCTGGATCGAGTGCCGAGGGGGTGCTATCCTTGGAAGAAGGAACAAAGTTCTCCTGCCTTGGCCGGGGTCTGGTGCTTGGAAAAGATCCACCACGCTGTGGCGTTGCCCCCACAAGCTGTGTTTTAGAGAACTCCATTCTGGGCAGAGCCCCATCCCTTTCCTTCCAGCGCCAACTGAATTAATTGGGAAAGCGGGAGAGCCCCAGTGACTTACGCTCTGACAAGCCCTTGGTCTCTTTGAGTGCTGGTGACAGGCAGCCAGACTTCAAAGGCCCTCCGTGCCCTCCTCCTTTTACCCTGCCCGTCAAAAGAGGCTGCTAAGGAGTGACTGCTGGGCTGGGGTGCAGGGGCGGGGGGTGATCGGAGAGCAGGTCTCCCTGACATTTGTCCTTCCCTCACTGCCTCCAGCCATCTCCAGTCCTGCTCTGACCCCTGCTGCCACAGCCTTCTACCCTCTCACACCAGGGAGACGGCTCTGCCTCTAAATTTAGCAGGAGGAAAGGAAGGGGAGGTCAGGGTGTCCAGGGTGAGTGCTGAGGGTGGAAACAGAATAAAAGAGACAGCGGGCAAGTGGGGATAGTGAGGAAGGGAAGGAGTGAGGTCAGAGATTTATAGTCAGAGTTGCTTGTACAGATTGAGAAAGCAGAGCCTTTTAAAAGAGTTTGCAAAAATATAGAGAGTGAATCTTTCACCATTAGTGCTACAAGCATTACTAATGTGTGCTGATGTGAACAGTCAGTTTGCATTTGTTAGGAGTCTGGATTAGAACTCTCTCTCCTTGCAGCACTAGCTTGTCCAGGCACTTGAAGCAACTCTAAAGCAATGGGACCAGTGGCATTTCTGTCCAATAGAAGACTATGGAGGGGGCTACTTATTATGTGCGAGGGTTGGGACTTTGCATGTTCCATTACTTAGCTCATTTAATTCTTGCAGCCGTTTGGTGTGATAGCTTTCAGAATAATTTTCTTTCTTGGATTATGGATTAAGCCGAGGCTTGATTTGTAAACTTTAAGGGACTAGCCTAGGATTCTGCTAGATCTGCCTGATCATAAACCTGTGTGCTTTTCACTACTGTGCTAAATGAATATGAAAATCCTGAAATCCACCTACAAGAATGCTCGTCTATGTTCTAACCTCTTCTTTCAAAAAGGTCGCCTTTCTGACATTCCTTCTAATGGACCTGACAATGATTTGTCCTTTTACTTCCCTGGCAATTTTGTTTACAGTTTTGCTTAACTTAGCAAACCATGTCCATGTTTAAGGGAGCTCAGATGAGCTTCAGGAAGCTTTAGTCATCAGAGCTGAGCTGAAACTCTGCATCAAGGACAGTTTGTCTGGTGAGGGCTATGAAAGCTTGCATGCCTGCTGGTATAGGTTTTCGTATCCATCCTGACAATCTCAAGAGGAAACTTTTGGGCAAGAGAAGCACTGGGATGGTAACATGTCACTAACCAGACAGAGGCACAAGGAAACAAGAGCAACAAGGCAATGACAGTATGCCCTCTGAAACTTTTTAATGGCTAAATAACAAGCTCCGGAAGATTATTCAGAATATGTTTATCCCTGGTCTACCAAGACTTAGGGCTAGGCAACCAGGAGTTGAAACAGTCATCAGTGACAGGACTGCCATTTGCAGGGCCCGTGTCTGCTCAGCGGACACTGACGTGGGGCTTGGCGCTGGGAAAACGATAGCCCTCTGGCTTCTGCGTCCTCCCAGAAACCCGTGTAACAAACAGCAGGTGCTTCCAGCCTTCCTTCTGGGCCAGATCAGCAGGTGAATGAAGGAAGGCCTGTCCTCAGTGAAGCCTGCTGGTAGTTATACAAAGGGCAGGAGTGGAGCAGGCCTGAGCAGATTGTGTGTCTGTGCTGGGGCAGGAGGACGGGAGAGAGGAGGAGTGGGCAGTGGAGCAGGGCGTGCTGGAGGAGGCGGGAGGAAGTGCTGCGGGCTTCCGGGCTCCGAGAGCAGCCTCCGCGCCCCAGCCACGCCTGCCACACGGCCCCTCCGCAGGTGGCTGTGAGCCGGGCAGGACTCTGCCCACCCTCCGCCCCAGCAGCGTGGCCCCTGCAGGCCGCGTCGCCCTGGCCGGGCAGGTGGGCAGCGTGCGCTGGGCTAGGCCAGGCCGGGGCCCTGCTGGCCTCCAGAGGCCCCGGGAGCGGCCCCGGAGCACGCAGGCCTGCTTGTCGCCTGAGAAATGACTGCTGAGTTAAGCAACACCCGCTCATTTCTAGCTGCGGCCGTTGTGTCCCCTGCAGCTCTCTTTATGCTAAAGCCTGTCTCTCCCAGCGCTATCTGATGGTTTCCTAGGAGATGCCCTGGCCGGCCTGCTCCCGCTGATGCTGCAGTGGGATATTAGCCGTGAGCACTAAATATCGGCTTTGTTCCCTCGGCCCTGCTCTGCCCTTCCTCCCACCACTGTGGCTTCCTCATGAGAGTCCCTAATGGCTGCGCCGAGACACGAGAAGCCTAAATATATCTGCCTCCCCCCGTCCTCCGTAGCCTCCTGCTCCTCGCTTGGACACATTTCACTCACGGGTAATTTTCCATTTCAGGCTAATGTGCTGGATTTTCCAAACAGACCAATTTGGAGTGGAGAGCCACTACCAAATTTCACCTCCAGGAGAACAGAGACCCCTTCCTCAGAAGGTTCTTTATTGAGTCTCTTTCCCCCACAGCTCCTACCCCTGAAAGGAGCCTCCACAGTAACCGGGAGGAGTGTGGTCAGCAGCCGGGCAAACTTCAAGCTCCAGTTCCTCTTTCATAGTCTTCTTTGACAGTAAGGTCCAAATGTAATTCCAGGCTTGTTTTCTATAATGTGATGAGAAGAGGGGGTGTCCCTGAAGTTTGAGGGAGCCTGCTGTCACTATGGGAAGAGGGCTTGGCAACTCGGGCAGTATCCACACAAAGAAACAATTTCTCATCTGTCACAATTGCTTTTTCTTAGAAACTCTGATTGTATTAACACATTCTCTTATCTGACCTGATTGTCTTAGTAGTTTTCTCTTTATAGCTGTAACCAAGGAAAATCAAATTATATTTGAAGTCAGGAAATAAATATCTCCTCTAGGGAAAAATGTATGCATTTTTATTATTTCTGGAACTGGATTTAAAGGCAAATTACATATATGAACGTCAAGACTTAGATTTCTGAAGTGAGAAGTGGTAGGAATATGACAAATAGGAACTGAAAAGAAATAAGAACTGTTAGAAGAAAATGTGATATCAGTGAGCATCTGAGAGTAAAATTGCAGTTCAATTATCTCCTTTATGGGACAAGAGAAGGAAATTAAAAAGAAAATAGAAGACCCTTATTTGATTAAGTGAAGCAGATAATCCCCAGAGAATGAATAAGTCAGTATTTACTCCAACAAGACAACTTCTCCTTATCTCTTCTTCCCTTTCCCAGCCCTGTCTTAAATGGATATCCATTGAGGGAAATGTGGTTGGCAGAGATCATGACAGAGTCCCCAAATATAATGAGCCCAAATGCTTTAACAGATGACAAGGGCTGTGCCTACACTGAAGCTGTTTATAAACAGAATTATTTCATCTATCCTCTGACAACTGCATTTATCCATTCTTTAATCATCAATCTTTGCCTCTGGATGGGCCAGATGTGTGGGCAGAGTTAAAAGAGGACAGAGCAGAGTATCTTGGGGACAAGCTGACCCCGATCCCAGTGCCCCAAACAAGGCTACACAAAGTGCTACCTGGACACTCCAGTTAGACCATCATCAACTCTCTGGAAGCCTCTAGGCCCGGGGAAGTGCCTGAGTCCTGGTCCATGGCAGTCTAGGGCAGGAGAACCATCCAAACGAGTGGTTCTCAAATGTGGTTGATTGCCACCCACAGTAAGAACTCTATTTGACATTGTCTCCCAGTACACATAAATAAAGATGCACTTATATGAAACAAAAATTACACAAAACAGTATTTTTACCTTACTATGTCACAAGCCCTCTGATATTTTTGTTTCTGTTCTTTTCCATTTCACTCCATTACAGAAAAATTGGCAATGACCCTCTAAGTTAATTTCACTACTCTCACACTGATCTGGAACCAGGAATGGGATAGAAAAGGAACTCATTTGGACAATGCCTTTAAGGTTGACCTACTGGCTACAGACCTGGAAAAGGACAGCTTCATATGACTGCCACTGACAAATATTGCAAACAAAATAAGTCCATTTGAAAACATTTATGCATCACCGTTTTGCTTCAGTATTATAGATTGAATCATAGTCAACAAGTTATTTGAAGTATACTTTGATACTACTAGTATTTTATTAGTTGAGTAATAAATCAGTCATTCCCTTTAAATTTATTTTGGATGGTATACCAGTAAGGCTCTCCAGAAAAAACAAAGGGATATATATATATATATATATGTATGTATATATTTAAATATTAAGAGATTTATTGTAGGAATTGGCTCATGCAACCATGGGGGTGGGCAAGTCTGAATGCTGTAGGGCAGGCCACAAGTTGGGAACACCAATGAAGACTTCGATGCACTCCCCAGGAGAAGCTGGCTGACTGACATAGAGATAGAAATTCTTCTTCCTAACTGCTGAAATCATCAGTTCTCCCGCTAGGTCTTCAAATTATTGGGCGAGACTTTTCTCATTGCTGAAGGCAATCACCTTTGTTGATTGTAAATATAATCAACCATAGATGCAATCAACCTACTGATTTTTTCAATCCATGAAGTACCCTCACAGAAACAATCAAGCCAGTGTTTGCTTGATCAGAGAACTGGACACCATCACCTAGTCAAGTGGAAGCATAAAATTAACCATCACAGAAGGTTATACTCAAGATCATGGATAAATGACAGTGGACATGTTTCTTCAATACCTCCATTTGTTCCTTAACCAAAATCCACTGCATGGAGTGAGGAAACCACAAGTCGTAGAAGCCAGAAACCTGGGGTCCTTGCCTTTCATGCTGTGTGTGTGTGTATGTGTGTGTGTGTTTAAAGAGAAGTTGTGGGTTTACAGAAATATCATGCATAAAATATAGGATTCCCATATACTACCCTATTATTAACATCTTGCATTGGTTTGGAACATTTGTTCTAATTAAAGAAAGTACATTTTTGCAAGTATATTATTAAGCATACTCCAAAGTTTAACAGTTCATGTTGTATGTTTTTGTGGATTTAAAAAAAAATTTTATATGCAACCTAAAATTTCCCCTTTTAACCACATTCAAATATATAATTCACTGCCATTAATTACATTTACAATATTGTGCTACAATCACCACCACCCATTACCAAAACTTGTCCATCACCCCAGATAGAAACTCTGTACATTTTAAGCATTAACTCCATAATTCCCTAACCTCACCCTATCCGCTGGACCTATGCTATGGATTCTGACACTAATTCTTCCATGTCAGTGAGATCATGTAATATTTATCCTTTTCTGTCTGGTTTATTTCACTCAACCTGATGTCTTCAAGGTTCATCCATGTTGTTGCATGTATCAGAACTTCATTCCTCTTTATGCCTGAATAATATTCCATTGTGTGTATATACCACACTTCGTTTCTCCAGTCATCATTTGATGGACACGAGTTGCTTCCATCTTTTGGCAATTGTGATGAATGCTGCTTTGAACAGAGGTGTGGAAATATCTGTTTGAGTTCCTGCTTTCAATTCTATATACCTAGAAGTACGATTGACAGGTTACATGGTAATTCTATATCTAACTTTCTAAGGAACCGCCAAACTGTCGCCCACAGCAGCTGCACCATTTCACATCACCACCAGCAGTGAATGAGTGTTCCTATTTCTCCTCGTCCTCTTTGACACTAGTAACTTTCTGTTTGTTTGTTTTTTTTTTTTCATAGTAGCCATTCTAATGAGAGTGAAATGGTGTCTCATTGTGATTTCAATTTGCATTTCCCTGATAGCTAATGATGTTGAACATCTTTTCAAGTTCTTTTTGGCCGTTTGTATATCTTCTTTGAAGAGATGTCTATTCAGGGCTTTTGCCCAATTTTTAATTGGGTTATTGGTCTTTTTATTGTTAAGTTGAAGTATTTCTTACATATTCTGGATATTAAATTTTATCGGATATGTATTTTCAATATTTTATCCTATTGTGTGGGCTGTCATTTTACTTTCATGTTAAAAGTCTTTTGATGCACTTCTTTTAGCATTGTTTTGATGTTTTTATGTACAAGTCCTTTACATCCTTGGTTAACTTTATCCCTAGATATTTGTTTCTTTTAGTTGCTATTGTAAATGAACTTTTACCTTGATTTCTCTTTCTAAATGTTCCTTATTAATATATAGAAACACTACCATTTTGGGTATGGTTGGTCTTATATCAAGCCACTTAACTCTAGGAGCTTTCTTGTGCATTTTTCTGTACATAGGATCAGATCATTTGCCAATAGGCAAAGTTTTACTTTTTTATTTCTAAGTTGGATAGCTTCTGTTTCTTTTTATTGCCTAATTGCTCTAGCTAGAACTTACAGACGAGTGTTGAATAACAGTGTTGACAGTGGACATCCTTGTCTTGTTTTTGATCTTAGAGGGAAAACGTTCACTCTTTCACCATTAAGTAGGATGTTAGCTGTGGGATTTTCAAAACTGCCCTTTATTTATTTAAAAAAAATTTTTTTAAAGATACATTGATTACATAAATGTTACACAAAAAATATAGGGATTCCCATATGCCCCACCTCGCACACCTCCCACAACCTCCTACATAAACATCCTTCATTAGTGTGGCACATTAATTGCAATTGATAAACACAGCCTGGGGCTTTGCCATTAAGCATGGACCATAGTTCACATTATAACTGCCCTTTATCATGTTGAGAAAGTTGCCTTCTATTCCTAGTTTTCTAAGAGTTTTTATCAAGAAAGGGTAGTAGTTTTTGTCAAATGCCTTTTCTACATCAATTGAGATGACCATGGTTGGTTTTTCCCCTTCATTCTGTTAATGTAGTGTATTACGTTATTTTAGTTTCTTATATTGACTAACCCTTATGAGTGCCCTGGATAAATCCTTCTTGATCGTGGTGTATAATTCTTTTAATGTGCTTTTGGATTTGATTTGCTAGTATTTTGTTGAGGAATTTTGAATCTATATTCCTAAGGGATATTTGCGTGTAATTTATTTTTCTTGTGGAATCTTTATCTGACTTTGTTAAAAGGGTGATGTTGGCCTTGTAGAATGAATTAGAGAGTGTGCCCTCCTCTTCACGTTTCTTTGGAAGAGATTGAGCGTGATTGATGTTAATTCTTCTTGAAATGTTTCATAAAATTCTTCTGTGGAGCCATCTGGTCCTGGGCTTTTCTTTGTTGGGATGTTTTTGATTATTGATTGATTATCTTTACTAGTGTAGGTCCTTTTTGTATTTCTAGGAATTTGTCCACTTCATCTAGGTTATTTAACTTGTTGGCATACAGTTGCTCATGGTAGCTTCTTATAATCCTTTTTATTTCAGCCGGGGTCAGTAGTAATGCCCTTTTTATTTCTGATTTTAGTTATTTGTGTTCTCTTTCCTTTTTTTCTGTTAGTCTAGCCAAAGATTTGTTGATTTTGTCAATCTTTTCAAAGAACCAACTTTTGGTTTTGTTGATTCTCACTATTGGTTTTTTATTCTCTATTCCATTTTTCTGTGCTCTAATCTTTATTTCCTCTCTTCTGCTCGCTTTGGGTTTAGTTTGCTCTTCTTTTCCTAGTTCTTTTCAGTTTTGAGGTTAGTCTCTGATTTGAAATCTTTCTTCTTTTTTAATGTATGCATTTAGAAGTATAATTTCCCTCTCAGCACTGCCTTCGCTGCATCCCTTAACTTTTGGTATGTTGTATTTTCATTTTCATTCACCTCAAGATATTTTCTAATTTCCCTTGTGATTTCCTCTTTAACACATTAGTTGTTTAAGGGTACATTGTTTAATTTCTGCCTACTTGTGAATTTTCCATTTTTCCCTCTTGATTTCTAGCTTCATTCCACTGTGGTTAGAGAAGATACATTGTATGATTTCAGCATTTTTTAATTTATTGAGACTTGTTTTGTGACCTAAGATCCATGCGCATTTGAGAAGAAAATGTACAGTAGGACCTTGTTTTATGAGAACTCAAGCACACACAAATTCAGGGATATGCGATGGACAAAGAAAATAAAATCAGAAAGAGAGCAGGAGTGTTAACATTTTAAAAAATTATCTCTGTGATTAATTTTGTTTATTTATTTATTGTTACTGGAGTGTTTACCTTATTTGTAAAAATGTGTGTTAGGTATGTTCATATAAGAAATACTTATTAAATAATGGGTTTCCCTATTGTGCACAATTTTCAACTTACGTGAAGGGTCTTGGACCGTATTGGAAACATAAAATGAGGTCCTCTTTTCCTCCGTTGCTGTTGGATAGTGTGTTCTATATATGTTTGTTAGGTCTAGTTGGTTGAGAGTATTGATCACGTCTTCTATTTCTTTTATTGATCTCTGTCTAGATATTCTATCCATTATTGAAAGAGGTGTATGAAAGTCTCCTACTATTAATGTAGAACTGTCAATTTCTCTCTTCAAATCTGTCAGTATTTGCTTTATATATTTTGGGGCTCTGCTTTTAGGTTTATATCTATTTATACTTGTTATATTTATAAAAGATGGCCGCTGAGGGTTGTGCTTCCAGGTTGCTGAAGGCGTTGATGTGATAAAAATAACTAACAAAATAAATTAAATCCATTTAGTTTGAATTATTCCAGGTTTTTCCTTCTTCCCTGTTCCACATTCCAGTGGCACAATGAAGGGGATTTTCCTCCCTGAGGATAAAGAGAATAACAACAGCAGGCTGTGAGGGGAAGGCTGTAGAAAGTGCAGATGTGTAGACAAAGGAACAAGCATCGAGCAGAGAAGGGGCAGTGGGCAGATTCTCTGGAAGATACAGGCATCTGGAGGTAAGAGAAATGTGGACAGGAAGAGTGTGGGGACAGATAGCAGTAAGACAAATTATCCTTTTGTTTAGTGTGAATCACTTCCATGGAGACTTGTTCTTAAGCTTAACCACACTCACCTTTGCTGTTTGAATTCCTTTGGCATTGCAGAAAGGCAAGAAAGCTGTAAGGTGTGCAGCCATGACTCTTTAAAGACGCAAAGCTCCCTGCAGACAGGGGCAGTGCCACGTTTACTGCTAAAGCCTCTTAAGCATCCGGCACCAGCCCTTCTTCGCACTGGGAGTTGCTTACTACGTGTTTTCTGTTTTATTTTTTCAGTTGCAGCTACATACCATTATGTAAATAATATTTCAAAATATGTACCACACTTTATAATATTCAAAGAACTTTCCCACCCATTAGCTCTTTTAATCCTTACATTACAAGGGCAACTGGTTTTATGAACCAGCTGGACTTGGCAGCATGCAAGTAAAAAGTATACTTTCTTCTTGTCTCCTCATTGTCCCTTTAAACCTAATCTGTGGAGCCAGTCTTCTCTGATCCTGTATAGAATTCCAGACAGATCCTATATCTTTTCTGATTATTTCCAGATTTTAAAAGCCCCACCCAGTCCAATCTTAAACTTCCAAACTCTCATTCAGTTTCAGATTTCTCCCTCCCCCCAGCTTGGGTTTGCCCCAGCTTCTAAAACCTACATTGTGGAAGGGGAGCATGGCCAATTTCAGATTTGGTTTTGCTGCACCAACTCCCCCACTGACCATACCTGGTCCCTCCAGAGTCACCTTAAGGGAGGTGTAGGAGAAAGGCCAGAAAAGGTCTCTCTTGTCAGGCTCAGTTGTAACCCGGTATTGGTAGAGCTGGGTGTGCCTGATATCCAAATGTTGACTTGATTCTCTCTCTCCTGGGGTGCTTTCCCAGGTGCTTGGATGGGTGTGGTGCTGACATACCTGCCTCCATCTAATCCCTGTAGGACCTTCTACAGCTTCTACAGTTAATAGTATGCTCCGGCCTCCTCCTCCAGATCTCATCCGACCTCAGCAGGATGCCCTTAAGACCTGGGTTCTTTTACACAATAGCTCATGGGCTCCTCTGTCCCCCAGGGTCCACTGCTGGCCCACATGAAGCCAACCCCATTGTCTCACTGTCCTGAGGCAGGTCACTCGCTCTGCCTCTTCTCTGCACCACACGTGCCTCCAGCCATTCTCTCACCTTAGGCTTTCTCAGGTTGAGTCATATCCCAGCACTTCTCCCAAAGTCCAATAGGCATGTGTGGCAATCTGAGATTATTTTTGTGAATCCCACAAATAGAGAAAGATTATGTTTGTAAACTGGTCTGTTCCTCTGGGTGTGATACCCTTTGATTGTATTAAATTCAAAGGTTTTAAGTTGACTTAATAAAATGAATTTAGGGCTTTGATTCGACCACATAGTCGAATTGAGATTGAGTCTATGGCCACTTAGTGGGCTGATGTAAACGGACACTCATTCAAGAAGACACACGGAAGAGGAGAGAACTTGGTCACTCCGGTTCTGCCATGTGACAGAAAGGAGAAGTCACAAACAGCTAAAGCCCTGGGAAGAGAGATGAGCCTTTTGCCTGATAGTCTGCAGCAAAAGAGAACAGAGCAGCTGAGAAGGCCCGAGAGACCAGGCAGAGATCACCCGCCATCTTGCTTCAACACCTGGCAACTGACTTTGGTGTGAAAGCAGCCTTGAGTTGTACTCTTTAGGGCAGGGGTACTTAACCTTTTTTGTTCCAAGGACCCCTTTGCCAGTCAGATGAAAACCACGGACCCTTTACTAAGTCCACACTATACTGTGTATTCTTTAATAAATATATCCCACCCACACCCACACGTCCGCACAAGAATAATGTTTTTTGAATTTCAGTTCAAGCTCACAGACTCCTCGTTAAGAGCCCCCGCTTTAGGGCCTTGTAACTGCAAGCTTTTACCCCAAATAAATACCCCTTATAAAAGCCAACAGATTTTTGGTGCTTTGCATCAGCACCCCTTTGCCTGACGAGTATAGCATGTATCATACTTTCTGAGTCATTCTCCAGAAGAAGATTGGAAATGCACAGCACACAAACACTCTCATCAAAGAACTCTTCACTCTCCATTCCCTCCTAACTCTTTCTCTGGCCTCCCATGAAATCATGTTGAGGAAGGTGATGGTGAAGAGTGACCAGCTCATCGCTAGAAGTCATGTTTTAAAAACCTGTAAGCCTATATAGTAAGTAAGATCAGCTGTACAAGATGAACAGAGGTGATGTTAATTTTCTCACTCCCCTTAACAGGTGAGGGAACTAGGAGCCGGCCTTGGGTCCCACGGCAACTAGGTGGCAGTGTTGGGACTCTGCCTGAAGTTGTCTGGCCTCAAGCACCGCAGTTTATACTGCTCTGTGCTCCCTCGGTGCCCTGGCCTCACCCAGTCAAGCACCAGACCAGAGACCTTGCCTCCTGATTGCTGCATAGCCCAGCAAGGAGTCCACAGGGAAAGCCCTACAGGCTGAGTCTCCTCCTATTAGCAACACTACTACTACTAGTGGTAATAGTAATAGAAAGCAGTTATGGAACACTTCCTTAGCACTGGTTCTTTTGGTTTGTCACAGGGCTGCCAATGCAAAGTACCAGAAATGGGTTGGCTTTTATAATGGGAATTTTATTAGGGGAAAAAACTTATAGCTCTGGGCCTGTGAAATTTCTAAATCACAGCATCATCAGAAATGCTTTCTCACCAAAGTCAGCTTCTGGTGATCCTGGGGTCTTGCCATGTGGCAAAGATGGCAGCCCACCTCTGCAGAGGTCCCTGCCTTCTGCCCCCAGATCTACCGTCTCCTAGAGCTCGGCTGTGTGCAGCCAAGCACAGGGCTTGTCTCTCTGCCTCGGTCTTGGCTGCTCCGCTTTCTTCCTGAGGTCAGCTGTGGGCTCTCAGGCATGTGGCTTGTCTCTTCAGCCCTGAGCTTCTCTGTGGACCCAGCCTCTTGGGGCCTTCGTGCTTAAGCTTTGGCTGCTAGTGATCCTTGAGTCCTCTCTTATGTGGCAGGATCAAAAGTGGTGGCTTCCTTTTTCTGTGTCTCTGTCTATATAAAGCTTCACTAAGAAGGAAGAAACCCAACCTGAGTGATGCCTCACTGACACAATCTAATCAAAAGGACCCCACACCCACAGGAAAGGATTAGTTAAAAAACATAATCTTTTTTGGGGATTCACCCAATTAAAACTGTCACACTGGTATAAACATTAAATATATATTAATTACCCATGTTATGTCATATGATTCTTGCACCTACCCCCTGAGGTGGACACTGTTATTATCTGCCATTTTTGCAGGTGAACAAATTGAGGCACCAAAAGGTTAAATAGCTTGTTCAAAGTCATACTTCTAAGTTTTAGAGGAAGAATTATAGCCACAATTTCTCATGCAATAACTCTTAGTCTTTAGTTTGCATAAGAATCATCTAGGCTTGTTAAAACAAAGATTCAATTCCTTCCTTTACATACTGACTTTATGTCTGGTTTGAAGCCTGGAACCTGCATTTTAATCTGCTCCCCAAGTGATTCAGATGAAGGTCTGTGTGATGCACTAGGTCTTGTGCCTCATTTATCAAGAGATAAACTTGGAACCGAGCTCAGAACTGTGAGACAGTGCAGGAAGCAGGCCAAGGACAGACCCCCTCAACTGCAGTGTGCCAAGGAGAGTCCGTGTGAAAGGGCAGCTGCATACTTCCTCAATTTCCTCTTTTCCTCTACTTCCATAGTACTGTTTGTTGAATGAGTGAACTGTTTGTTGAATAAATGAACCTATTCCCAGGACCCTGAAGAGTGTGAAAAGAAGTTTATTTTTAATATAGTTCAAAAACACACCATCATCCAAAAAATAGCTCACAATATTGAACGACTTCAGCAAATCTTCCACACTACCTGCCAAGGTCATAGTTTCAATCTCACCTTCAATTATTGATAGATAGCCTGATAACTTGAGAAGAGAGAGACAGACTTTTTAAAAAAGATTTGGAAAAGGAAAGTCCTTTTAATAAGAGATTCCATCCTGATTACATAGGTCTTATCAGGCAATCCTTTGAAAGCTGGATTCCAGAAGGCAACTATTAAAAATGCCATTGAAAAACTGGAAATTATCTGCTTACACAGCTTAGAACAGACCCAGGAGAGATTGTACATTTTGTGCAGAACAAGAGCTAAAATTGTTCTCGTGGCTGGAACTGGACTGGAATTTCTGAGCTGCCTTCACCCCCACGAGTAAACCTCCATTCTGGGCTTGGCTAGAGGGAAAATGCTCAAGGAAGCAGACAAGAAACCAGGGGCCTGGACAGTGTTGACTGGAGCAGTCCATTTACTATCAGTGATGATGCCACCAGCCAAGATTTATAGCGGATCAACTTGTATTGCAGAAGGACAGGAGGCTCAAGCCTGTGAGTATTTCAGTGGGCAGCAGAGCTTGACTGAAAGACACAGAAGCAGCGTAACAATGCAGGAGCTCATAGACACTGGCCATAGAGTTAACCTCCTTTAATAAGGCTCTGGAGGGACTAAACCTAGGACTGGCGCAAGAGTTGGGTCAGAAGAAAGTGGCCCCAAATCCACAATTCCTAATTCAAAATATGGGGGACCAACGATGCCAGCAGACTTCTGCCAACAAGAGTTCAGCCCTGGTTCACACCACCCTTGGCCATGACCCCATATATCTGATTTATTATTATTTCTTAAACTTCTTCAGCTCCCTCTTAATTAATAGACTTTATGGAGCTTTTCCAAGTGTGAGACCAATGGTGCTGGTCATAGGAAAGAAATAGAGTCTTGCCTAGGCTCCTCCATGTCCCCAGCCTCTGTCTACCCCTTTACTGAGTGTTGAATTCCGGATTCCTTCTCAGGCACCTTTGACTACAATTTGGTAGTGAGCACAAGTCCTGGTTTCAAGCCAGTGGAAGTTACTGTCTCATTGGGGCACACAAGAGACACTGATAAAACTAGTGAAGGCCAAACAGATAAATGACCATGTTATTTTCTCTCATCTACTTGACCTGTCACTCAACCATTGAAACAGGGAAAGGAGCCCAGCAGGACCCGTTTGTCACAGAGTCATGCTGGTTCTACCTGGTACCCAGGGTTTCCTAAGTGATTGCAAATTGAGGAATGATTTGTCTAATGTCTCTACGAAGCATTGAGATTAAGCTACAAATCAGGAATTATTATAATCTCTTGTTTCACCCCCTATTAAATACAGACACTACAATTTTAATGTCTTGTTCAGAAGAACCATTCAAGCTAAATATGAATATGGGTTTTATCTAGGAATTCATGAAGTGACTATTTTACCCTGTCCTATCAGGGAAATTTTTGCCTTTGGGCCACCAAGAAAAGGATTTTCCCCCTTGGATCAACAGCTCAGCAAAAGAAAAAACTCCATATAAATATATTCACGTTAATATTTTCTTTCTACTGAAATATATATTCATCATATATGTATTCATCAGCTTTCATGCATGCTGTTAGATGTGGCAAATTAGCTTTTGCATTTACTAACTTCTCTGTGGGGAAGAGGTCCCTCATGTGTTTAACAAAAAGGAGCTTTATTGTTTATGAGATTGAAAAATAAAGGTTGCCATGGCTTTAAGATCTGGTGATTGGTAATCAGTTTTCATAAATGACCATGAATCACTTTTGTGCTGGCCAGGCTTTGTTTGGAATATGAGATGGCTGTTCTGTCTTCCAAGGAAGGAATTATTAATGCACCCTCCCTGAGGGTTTCAATTTCACCCATACAAATAGCTGTATATCTACCAAGTGTATGTTCAGTGTGCTTATCTATGAAATTTAAAATTATATGCTTTGTGTAAAACAGAATATATAATAGACTCTGAAATTGAATAAAACTTATTAGGCTCATTTTTTATCCTTTGTGACATTTTTCTAGCAAGAGAGTTCAGACAAAAGGCATTGCCACCAAGGAGCCAGGAATGCAAAGTCCTGTCCAATTTAAATAATCACTCCTTTCTGTCATGTTTTACAAAGAGATGTATTCAAACAAGCTCTTTGAGCATTTCTGTATTTCTGTTCCTGCTTTTACAAATATGAGCCGACAAAGATCCCCCATCCACCTCTGTACATTTTTGTTCCTTGAAAAAATATATAATCTTGGCAGTTGTCTCATTATAAAAATGAGAGGGCTTTCTTCTGTGATAAATAGGACAGAGCCCTGGCTCTCAGGAGATTGTAATTTAGCCCAGAACCTGGCGTTCCTCCTTTTCTCGACAAATAAGGTTAGAAGTGAAGTCAGAGATAATAAGGCACCTCGGATCCTAACGCCCTTTTAAAAACCTTCAGTGGTTACTCTTATCCAAATGGCCCAAATTTCTTAACCTGGCTTACAAAGGCTTTTCATGATCCCCCACTTCATGGCCTCTCCCCTCCCCTTTATTAACTCCTTCTCCTGTTCTCCAGGCATACTGATGCCTTTCTGTTCTAGGCATGTACCACTTTCTGCATCTCTGTCTCTCTCTCGCTCTCAGGCTGAATCACATGTTATTGTATCAAATACTCCATGAATCCTTGAATTGTAGTGGGTGCTGGCTGAGGCCCTGCAGGCAGGATGAATGTACCCCTACAAGTTAAATGTGTCCATTCCTGTGAGAATGGACTGCTGCCCTCCCAGGATGAAAGGGGCCCATGTTGTCATCTTCCTACCACATGGCCAGTTGATATGTGGACAGATAGTGCCCTTCAGGTGCTCAGCCTTGGCCTCTGTTCTCTGACTGGGCAGTTGGCGGTGGCAGTAGATTGGTGACCTTGGTAAGTTGGAATCCATGCCGTTGGGCCCATGTAGAGCCGCCATATCTGTCATGGTGGCACTTGATTCATGCGTCCATCATGCCAGCACTGAATTGGCTGATGACAGAGGCTGGCTGGTGTCAGCTGACTGCCATTTTGCCCACCTGATTGTTTAGTACCTCTGTGGTGGATGTTCTCTGGTCGGCATAACGTGTGCTATAAAAGTCTTCACACTTCATGACCACTCCCGTTTGTCTATTCACATGTCACTACCCCAGACTTTTTTTGTCCCTGATCTTCCCATCTGTTACCATCTAGTGTCTTAATGTCCCAGCCAGGCCGTTCGCCACTGCCCTGAGTTCATGTATATTAAACCCTGGGCAATTTCTGTTTTCATACAAAATAGTGACCAAGTGCACTATCCAAAGCTCTTATAATTAGGAGAATTTTCCCTCACTACTGTCTTTCAAGACCACCCTGAGGCTATAGTGTAGCTGTCATCCATTTTTGTCTTGTACCCACATACCAAGTTGACCCATTTGTAAAACAGAATCAGGCTTTTCTGCCCTCCTTCAGCTACTTGTATGGGATCCCCATACAACCCTCGTGAGCTGAGGGAGCATCACTAATGCAGCTGTAGTGGGTGCCAGGAGTGTCTGGGCTACCTGCTCATGGATGTGCTTATGTCCCCTGGTCTGCGCATGCTCAGTCCAGAATGAGCCACTTCCACCTTGCAGTGGATGCTTGTGGGCCTGCCCAAGCATGACTCAGTGGGTCTCACAGGACTCAGCTGATGATGGGCAGTTCCAGCCACATAGCCTCTTGTTGCTCCACTGCCAGGCATTCTCTCTCTCTACCAGGGTTCAGATGTACACTGAGAGTTTTTTTGTTTTGTTTTGTTTTTAATGCATATAATTCTCTGCTGCAGAAGGCACAGACTTCCTCCAGAACCTCAGAAGCCCACATTGTCATTGTCCCACTGGAGCTTATCGCAACGTCCATGTGGCATCTCCCCCCCACCCCGACTGCTACCTCCAACACCATAGGGTCTACTGGATCCTATGACCCAAGTGGCAGGGCTGCAGAGCCTTTTCCTCTTCTGCGCCCTCTCAAAGCTGGCAGCCTTTTCTGTCACTTGGCATATAGACCAAAGCATTATCCCTTTGGGTGGAATACACTGCCACAAAAATGGAAAAGTCCCATGAGGCATTGTCTTTCCTTCTTCAAGACAGGAATAATTTGTCTTTTCTTTTTGAAGAGATGACATGCCTCTGGCCACTGGGCCCCTACAAGTTTTATAAACCTACAGGTCCCTGAATATCCGCAGGGACTCTCTCTCACTCTCTGGAATGCGGATGTCCTACCAAGTCTTCCAGTATGTTAGCCAATTCCTCCTCTTCACCATGTAGCCATTGATGTAATGGAAGTGTGTGAGGTTCTGCTAGATGTGCAGAAGGTCTGAGTGCGAGTTGCCTGTTACGGTAGTACTGGGGAAATGTGGGGTTGTTCAGCACCTGAAATGTGGCTAGTGCAACGGAATATTTGAATATTTAAGTGAATTTAAATGCTTGAATATTTAAATGAATTTAAATTTAAAGACTAAAGCAGTGTAAAACAGTGTTAAACACAATTTCATTGTTTTGGTAGGATTACTTATGCTGCTTATGTTCACTGTGCGTTGAGTCACGTATTATTGTTATATTATAGAGAGAATTTCAGGGACACGCATCATTTCTAGCTTTAGGCATAAACACATCGCCAATCTGGTTGATGTCAATAAATCGATTAAATTCAAATTATGTTTTCCTCTATGCACCAATGCATCACTGTGTTTATTTGAATATTTTTTGTAATCAGCACATATTACAGTGACACCTACGTAAATTTTAATTGGTAATTAGATTGAAATGCTTATTATTATTTTAATCAATATAATTAAGCTATTTTTCTAGATTAAAGAAATAAATATGGATAAATTTTTTTCAGAGTCAAAATGAAGGCATACTACTGATGCAGAATTGAGTGCAAATGCAGAAACTAGTGTTAAAATTGGAACAGTAAAAAAAATAGGGCCTGGATAGAAATATGTCACAAATTTCAGGATAAATAGCAATTGTAATTTGCTGTAGCAAAACAAAACGAAAATTGTGTAAAAAATATTAAAATAATCAAGTAAACAATATTGAAGCATTTTCAGTCAATATGCACTGAACTGATAAGAACACTGTACCTCTCAACAGTGAAAAAAGAATCAAGAAAATTGGGTACCTGAAATCAAAACTAAATAACCAACAAAAATTTTATAAAAGAGTCTTAACAGGATCTGAGCATCTAACTTAGGCCAACTATAAAATGTCTTGGATTCTTACACAAAATCAAAAAAGATTTTTAGATGTAGACGTGGTAAAAGAAATTATTTCAGTTATAGAGTGTTTTTTAGAAAATTATGAGGAAAGCCTAATTTAGTAAAAGCCTAATTTAGTGAAAGTTCTCCAATTAAGCCACCAAGCAGTTGTCCCTAGAATACTAGATCTTTCTAACAGTATTGAAAATCAATTGATTCAAAATTTGAAAAATTGCAAGTACTTTTCTTTAGCTTTAGCTGAGTCATGCAATTTTAAGAGACACTGTCTAGATGTTGCTTGGGTATATATTGTCTCAATTTGACTTCCACATCTACAAACAAAAGTTGTCGATTTGTTGATTCGCAGACTAACAAATAAACAATGGCATAGATATTTTTTTAAATGTCATTCACTACTCTCAACAAACATTTTCATCTCAATATAGAGAATAGTTTCTATCCCAATGAATGGTGCTACCACTGTAAGTCAGAATTGGGTTTTTTAGAATTTTAAAACAAGAGACTGATGTTTCCCTTTTTGATTTGTTTGATACATATTGAAAATACTTGTGCTCCATTTACAAAGCAAACGTTATGAAAAGAAACACGGATGTGGTTAAAATCATTCAGTGTAGATGGTATGTGCAAAAGCTATGAATCATCACAGGTTTAAGAACTGTGCAAAGAAGTGGAAGACAATGAATTTATTGATCTTATACTCATGAGTCATGGAAGAGTTTTATAAGATTTCCTGAACTATAAACTCCAATTCAATATTTTCTTGATCCAAAGCACTGTTTCCAAATATTTAATAATCAAAGGAATGACATGGTAGTATGATTTACATTTTCTCAGTAATACCACACTGCATGTGAATGAACTAATATTGGAGTCCTGAGGAAAAGGAAAGCTTATTTGTGATCTGGCTACACAGGTATAAGAATTTATATTGAAATTGAAACTTTTCAAAATACAAATAAATAATGATTTTAGACATTTCTCTAACATGAATAAATATAGAGATTTTACTTGTAATTAACAGTGTTATGTAAATTGGTTGCAAAAACTACAAGAAATATTTTAACCCTTTTTGATTTTGATAAATTTCGTGTTGTTCAGTTTGTGCTACTCCTTTGAATTCACTTTTAATCATATTGAATTGGCACAAGAGTTAATGAATTCACTTAATCTCAGCAAGGCTAATTTTTAAACTGATAGACATTTGCTTCAAAGTCAAATCAATTCTTTTAGAAAGATGAATGTCAATGTGGCTGCAAATATTAATGGAAACTTTTTTTTTTGTACTTGATTCAGTTATTGAAAAACTTAAATATGTTTGGAACAAATTGGGTATGCGAATCCACGTTTTTCAATTGCAAATTTTATGAAATCTAAATATAGATCAAGTATGGCCAATGAAAATACAGCATCCGAATTGAGATATGCTATAAGTTTAAAAACATCCAGTTTTTAAGATGTAGTACAAAAAATATCTCTAACAATTTTTTATATTTGTAATGGCTAATTCCCTGTGTCGACTTGTCCAGGTTATGATATTTAGTTGTTTGATCAAGTCTTGGTCTGCTTATTAATGTTGAGGTATTTCGAGATTGTGTTTGCATCTACAATCAGTTGATTGCATCTATGATTTACAGAGAAGATTGCCCTCAGCAATGTGAGGGATATTTCAACCAATCTGCTGGAGGTCTTGCAAGCCAAAACTGAGGATTTCAGAAGTGAGAAGAGGAATTGGGGCTCAACTTCAGCACTGGCCCTTGCCAGAATTTCTAGCCAGTCAAATCCTGGGGAGTTCAGGCTAAGGACTTCAGCATCACCTTTGTGGGAACTTCCAGCTTGTGCTGCCTTGCAGAATGTGGGCTTGCCAGCCCCCTTGGTTGTGTGAGCAAATACCTTAAAATGAATGAATGAATGATAAATAAATAAATATCCTCTGGGTTCTGTTTCCCTGGAGAACCGTGACTAATACAATATTGACTACATGTTGAAATATTATTTTGGAATTATTGGGTTAAATAAAATATATTATTAAAATTAATTGTAAGTGTTTTCTTTTGCTATTTAATGTGATTACTAGAAAATTTAAGTTATATATGTGGCTTGCATTTTATTTCTACTGAGCAGCATTGCTCCAGAGCTCTTTAGCCTATATTTTGATAGAGGGCAAGAGAATTGCACAGTCCTGGAGCAAAACTGTAAATATATGTGGCTATCTATACCATGTCAATGGAAACTGCTTCTGAACCTTCTTTGTGCTAGGGATGGAAAGGAGGCACCTGGTCAGTGGCTGCATAGCGTCTACTTGAGGCCATAGTAATGTGGCAAAGAAAATACTCCTGGCAAGGCATCTGTGATTGGCGCTTCTACTTTGTTAAGATTGCAGTAATTTACAATCATTTTGGGGGCTCCATCCAGTTTTTGCAGGGACCAGACTCATGAATTAAATGGAAATATAATGGGATCACCACCTGTGCATCCTTTAGATCCTTTAAATATGGCATTAATCTCAACCTTGATTCACTATTTTGTCTGCAAATTCAGAGGCTTCCTTGGTGATATCTCGGACTCTGCAGACCAGTAACCCAATTGGACCAACTGCCAGCATGTTCAACCCAACTATATATTCAGGAAAGGGGAAAATGACCACCAGACCTTGGCCAAGATTCCTTGGACTCTACGCCCCCACTCCAAAAGGAGGGACATATGCTTTGGGTCTCTGGGTATCAATATCAGCTCAAATCCTGTGCCCAACAGTTCTTGAAATCTCTCTGTATCCTCTGCCCACCGTGCACAGATATCCATGAAAATGAGCATAGGGACTGGGGAAACCAGTGCTGTGTATATAGTCCGTGGTATTCCATGGTTTGTCTTCCTAGGGATTTATCCACCTCTTCACACAATAGCTTCTGGGTTTATTTTTACATAGCAGACATGCCATGGTTGGGCATTGAATGGTCTTTGAAGTTCGGCCACTATCACTGAAATCCTGAGCTTGGTTCTTGCTTTTGAGATGAGAGCTTCTTTGTATGCAGCCAGGGATGCCCTATGGCTTTCATACCTGGCTTCTATTGCTTTCACTTGCCCTCAGTTTCTCATTATCTCTGTGAAGAGCATCAGAGACCTTCAGCAATAGCCTGTCCCACCCCACCATCCTTATAGATACCTTATAGCTACCATCAAAACCAGCAAGGAGCTCTGGAGCAGCTAACTGCCCATCAGCATTGTCCCAAATTGTCCAAAACATTGGGCCTGTTTCCTCCCTCCTCACTCAGTCATCAGATGTGGGCATGGCCTTGGGCAAGGTGGCTTTCTGCAGCTGGGACAGACACTGAAGAAACTTGAAGTCAACCTGTGGCCATCTGCCGGCCACACTCCCCACAACTAGGCAGCAAAGTCCTTCGAAGGGAGATTTGGGCAATGCAACTCTGAGTCTACCACAGAAGTGATAAAGCACAGTTGAAGCTGGGGATCCTGGATTTATAATGATGATTTCCCACTTTTGGGACTTTCTCCAGCACTATTGAGCTTGGATGAGGGCATAAGCCATTTTTCAGGGAGGATTCTCCTAAAGGAACTGCCTGCATAAACGCACAAACTCAACATGGGAAGGTATCTGCTGGAGAGTTACCGAGGGCCTGTGCCTTGTAGACAGAGATCAGAAGGAAGGCATGAATGAAGAACAGAGAGCCAGTTGTTAGGACATCGGTAGGGCCGGCTCAGAAGCCTGGATGCAGCGTGTCTTTCACACCAGGCACTCTAGAGGGGAAGCCATCACTGCCTTGGGGGTGGGCAGCCCGTGGCATGATTGTCAAGGGAATGCATGAGTTGTGTGGGGCTGGCATGGCCCTTAAATGGCTGACTCCTTTTACCGGAGCTCTGGGATGAGAGAAAGATCTCACCAGGTGGTGTGATGGGGAATGGCTACCAGCATCTGCCTAAAATACCCTTGAGGGCAGAAATCACTGCCGCCTGACGTGTCCTTCTGCTCAGGTGGCCAGCCCTGACCTGGTGCCATTCGACACAGCTCTGCAGGAGGCACAGGGCTGTTGTGACAGTAGTGTGCTCACACTGCTAGCCAGAACTGGCAGGGCTGCCTGGTTCCCAGATCAAGTTCTAGAAGCCTCTCTGCATGGGAATCTACCACCTGAGAAGTCGGCTGTCACTGCTGACCGTGCCACACGGCCAGTCTCTAATCAGCAGAGGAGGGTGAGCGGGTGAAGCGGCCCCGGCAGGAGCCCGCCTTGACCTCACTGCAGCCGAGGCTCTGGCCTTGGACTCATGGCCATCTGGCTCCGCGACTTGAGCGAACATGGTCATTTTATTTAACTCACTGAATCTCGGCTTCCTCATCTGTTAAATTTAGGTAATCATACCTAGCTCAGAGGAGTATTATCAGAATTAAAGGACTTAGCCCAGGGCCCGACAAAGGGCCGTTGTCTTTATTATTTATCATTCTTGGTAGAGGAGCTTCAGTAACAGCTATTTTAAAGCTCAGCCTTCCTTGCTTCTCTTCTCAAATACGTGACTTCCACTTTGACCCCAGAACCTGCTGCTAGCGGATAATATATAAATATATATATATATATTTTACAATCCCCAAATGCTTCGTATTTAAGATACTGTTCTCAGCCCTGATTAGAACCGGGCTTCCTTTTTTAAAGGTTGGTGAGGGCCACCTGGTCAGGCACTGGGTCACCTCAAGAAATGCAGCAGTGGCTTTCTGGACCTTCCCTCAGGCCACTTGCCTCCTTGCTCTTCTCCAGTGCACTGACCTTTCAGTTCCTGGAATGAACTCCCCTGGCTTCTGCCCCAGGGCCTTTGTCCAGACTGAACTCTCTGCCTGGGGTGCTCTTCCCCCTTCTGTTATTTCAAAGGCTCTTCTTCAGGGAAATGTTTCCTCACTCTTTTGACTAGGTTATATCCCCTCACCATGGCATCTCGTTTCTTTTCTCTGTAATACATATTTTTGTTGTTTATACCATTGTAAGCTCCACAAGGGCAAGGGTTCTCTCTGGCTTTGCCATTCTATCAGTGCCTGTCAGGAAGGAAGGAAGGGAAGTTGGGAGGAGAGAGGAAGGACTGAGAGGTAACAGCAGAAAGTCACTTTCTGATTCCCTCAGGAGCACACCGCTGGAGTCTTGGAGTTACATGCAGCATTAGAGTAGAATTCGCTCATGCAGGAGGACCTACATCCCTTCTGATGTCAGATGAGGGTACCAAGGCATCATTGTAGTCCCTGGAGAGTGGGAAGGGCTTTCCTGCTGATGAGCTGCCCCTGTTAGCAGAGTTCAGATTCTTTCCATTCTCTTAGATCCATGATGTTACCTCTGGACCAATGAAGGTGAACTGTCTTATACACATCTCCTAACTTAGTAGATAGGAAAGCGGAGGCACAAAGAGAGGCCTTAGCTATAGGAGGGACACCCCCATTTGGCTGCAGAGCTGTGCCCAGAGCCCACACTTCCCAATCACCTGGCCATTTCCTTTCTCTCCCTGGACCAAGCAAAAGGTAACATTCTCTCTGCTTTCCATGCTTCCCATATCTCTAACTAGAAATCAAAAATTTCTCTCTGAAATCAACTTTTCCCCACTTGGGTTAGAAGTCTGCCCTCCTAGAGTCACGGATGCTGAACTGTGAGGCCCCAGGGCAGGATTGCCAGATTTAGCAAATAATATACAGGATGTCCAGTTCAATTTGAATTTCATGTGAACATGGAATCATTTTTAGTGTAAGTACCACGCACATATTGCAGAGTTCAATGAGTGAGGCCCCAGGCCCATGTACTAGGTCACTGACTGTCTGCCCAAGTTAAGCAGAGATGTTCATCCACGGGGCCTGGAAAAGCCGTCACTGTTTTACAGTGGAACTTCCGTAGAGCCTTCCAGTCCCATGACTCCAGCATCTTCTTCCTCTCTGAGCTCCCTCCTGTCCTTGCTTTCTTCCCTGTTGAGCTTACTCGCCATGGTCTTCCTTGAATATTTTTTCCTCAACTCTTTGCTCCAGTTGGGGCTGCCATCATCTCTTTTCTAGAACAATGAAATAGCTGACTAACTGATCTTGCTTCCCACGAATTCTCCAGTCCACTCTCCAAAGGAATCGTTCTTAACTGCAAATCTGCCATTTAACCTCCTCATTTCAAACTTTTCAGTGAGGTTTCCCATTGCCTCAGGCTTGCTTACAATGACCTTCTTGACCTAATAATTGTCTGAAGGCCTATCTCCAACTCCCCTTCACTAATTTCTGCACCCATCCTACTGCCATATTCAACTCCTTTCAATTGTGGGAATGCATGTCTCTTCCCCAACTCTGTCTTTCTGATCTCCATGCCTTGCTATATGATGGGCCGTCTTCCTGCCCTGCCTTTCCTGACCCTTAAGTCGGGTTTCCTTGCCTGGAACATATATTATTTTAGCATTATAAAAGTATCAGTATCTGAATGAGAATCGCTGCGATTTCTTAGCATCGCTGTCTTCGTACTGATCACCCTTCCTATTCCAATCTCATACCCACTTCCCTGCTGACCTTGGCACTCAGGCTTCTTCGCAGACTAGCACCAAGCCGCCTCTTACGCCTTATCCCTCATCTCTCTTGTAAACTGCAGTCATATTTTCACGAGCTCACCCATCCTTTCCAGCCACAGCACATCCTGACCGTTCCTCAGTACACCAAGCTCTTTCATGCCTTTGTGCCTTCTGCTCAGAAAAGCCTCTCAACCTCGAAATTTCCAACTCAGCCTTGAATGAAGATTTAGCTCAGGTGTCAGCTCCCTCCTCTGTGCTCCTCATCTCTTAAAGCTCTCAGAGCACAGGGCACTCTCATTCCTGGTTTTGGTTTCTATGTCTGTCTCCCGGGGCATGACTGTATATTCATCCTGGCATCCACTAGACCTTGCACATAAGAGGCAGAGACGAAGGGTTTCTAGAATCATTAGACAGCAGTATGATTCAAAAATCTTTACTCAAGTTCCACAATTTTCATTATTCTCCCAAATTCAGCTACATTTTTTCAAATGATCACAGTTGTCGGTGAATCACCCATTAAAGTGTATGTGCAATATATTTTCTTTTTAACTAGTCAGCATTTATAGACAGAACTGTCTAACTGCATTGTTTATGTTTTCATGAGACCACAAGAATTTGCTAGAGGCAAAGTTGGTTTGTTTCCACCGTACATTTCCATTTTTTCACAGGGAGATGATTACACAGTTCCTTTCTGGAATAAACCACAAGCCTAAGTAAGAATTTATTAGAACAAAATTGTTGTTGTGTATGTTTGTTATTTCTTCTCATCCTACCAAATGTGAATGAAAGGTGTGAAAGTGAAAAACAAATAGCAAAAACTATTTGGCTTTTACTCTAGAATTTGATTAATGACTCTAACTTTCTGGTAAATGGTGTTATTTCATTAAAATATTAAAGCCTTTGAGTTGTTTTTACTGGGCCTCAAAATGAGACATGTCTAAGTTGTATTTTTTCCTGTGTCGCTGTCATTTTAAGTAAAATTAGTTCCCCAGAATTAACCTCATGCTGGATAGTAGCCAAATATACATTGTCAGTGGCTCTAACTTGACCCCTGCACTCTGACGTTTACCTTGAGTGCATAAAATATTGGTGAATTGAAGAAGGTAGGATGACTGTCATTGAAAAATTCTGCTTTAACTTTACTGGACTTGATCAGCAGGTCAAAGGCAATAAAGGTTTATTTTTTTCAATCAATGTGTGTTTATTGGGTGGCTTCCCTGGCACTTGACATGTGTGTAAGCTTTGGGGATGCAGCAGTGGGAGGGGAGAAGCCACCAGTGCCCTCACAGAGTCTCCAGTCTAGTAGGGGTAATGGGACTAAAGAAGAAACTGGAGTCCAGTGTGACAAGTGCTATTGTAGAAGTACAGGATGTCCTGGTAGCCCTCCTGCAGCTTCTGCCAGCCTTGCAATCACAGAATTCCAGCATTTGCCCAGGATGCTGGTGCATCTCAACTTGGGATATGGTCAGCTACGGTTAACTGGAGCAGCAAGAGGGTTGAGCTTCAGACCCCTCTGGGGTCTCATGAACAACAGGACATGGAGAAAGCTGGTATGACCCCTTTGCTGGACAATAGGACATGAGTTGTTCAACGCCGTCAGGTGAGAAAGCAGAAACAAGAATCGAACACTCCTGCCTCTCAGACCAATAGGTGTCAATAGGTATTTTAGATTTGCTTTTAGGAAAAGAAGGGAAGAACTCAATTTTCAGTCCCCATACTGGCTGATGCATAGTATGTGTTCACAAATATTGATTACTATTTGTATTAGTCAGGGTCCTCTAGGGAAACAGAATCAGCAGGAGATATCTGTCAATAATATGAGCATTTATAAGAGTCTCTCACATGACCTGGGGATGCGTAAGTCCAGGTTCCACAGGCAGGCTGCAAACCAGGGGCTCCAATGAAAGTCCAATGAAGGTCCTTGATGAGTTTCCGGGAGACATTGCTGTCCAAGGATGAGCTGGGAAATTCTCTCCGAAGGCTGAACTCACTTCCCCTCTTAAGGCATTCAACTGATTGGATGAAAGCATCACCCATTGCTGACGGCAATCTCCCTGATTGATGCAGATGTAATCAGCCACCCATGCAGTAAACTCACTGGTGACCAAAGTCCATAAATGTTTTTGCATTATAATTAGCTCAGTGCTTGCTGGACCAAACACCTGGACACAATTACCTGGCCGAGTTTACACATTAGCCTAACCATCACACTAGTCAACAAACAAATTCACAGGCTTTCAGTCAAGGCATAGGTGGTCTCCTTGGGCCACAGATTACAATACCTGGCATTGGACACAGTGCTATATAATGATTTGACTTGGAGGGACAGAAGAACAGTGAGTGTCAAGCTCTTGGGGAAGACTGGGTCCTCTGAGCCGCCACTGAAGGGTAGAAGACATTGCTAGGACAACTTTCCCCCCCCCACAGGAGTCTACAGACCTGACCCCTCAGGCTCGTTTGACCTCTGATACAGTGGGAAGCCACCAACTGTGCTCGTAAATAGACTTTCCCATACGACCCACATGTGCCTTTCTCTCCTTTTACTGAATTTCCACCCAAATGTGATTTCCTCAAAACAAAGATGCATCACAATTGTTAAAGGAGCCTATTTTTCTGTGCAAATATCTGAAAAACCTATGAGAGGTGTGATACTTTCTAGAATCTCCAAATCATCTAGGCCCTCTGTAGAAAGCTATGCTATTACGAATTTGAGATTTGTAATTTCCAGACTTTACATGGCAAAAGAATCTGTGTCTTTGCCAAACCATCTAGCCAGTGTCCACAGCACGTGAGTCTGTCGTGGGTTATGTTTAATAAGGCGTGTGCTTCCACGGCCACCCCCTCCAGGCTGGTCAGAGCTTGTCAGCTGCTGGGAGGTTGCAGTCACTCTTTCCAACGAGAGGGAAACAGTTGAGTGTTCTGCACCAACAGTGAGATTCTGCTCATTTCGGGGGCATTTCAAAGAAGGTTCCATGAGCCTGCAACTTAAAGATGCAGGGCAATTGAAAATCTCAGTTGAATCGGGTAGAAAAATGGACGACATCCCAAATGTAATCAGAGCTCCAGCTCCAGAGGTGTTTGAGAGATCATTTGGTTCAGCTTCAAGCTTCTAGACAAATAAAACTTTATTGCAGCTCTATAGATCAGGTGGCAAAGGTAGAGAGGATATATGTATAGCCCAGGGTCAGACAGCAAACACAACATGTTGGAATCTAGAAATCAAGTTACTTACCTACAAATGCCCTGCACCATACCTCTCAAACTTGTCTATCTAAATATCTCCAAATACAGAAGAGGATATGCACTTACCCCACAGGTAGTTGGTGTAGCCCATAGCAGCTGATCACAAGCATGACCTTTCTTTAAACTCCAATGTTACATTGTGTTTTTGAACCTGGGACCTCCTACATGTGAAGTAGGCACTCAACCACTGAGCTACACCCGCTCCCTTTATATTGTTTTAAATACAAAATATTTCTGAATGTCGCATTCTACTTAACCAAGCATCTGTTTGGTTTAATATAAAATCATTTCCCCTCAAAAATTACTAGGTGAAATTGATGTCTCAAGAAGATGCCGTGTTTGTCCTGTAAATCCCCAGGGCTGTGGGCATCCGTGTTCCAGAAGCCTGACCTGCTTCCTGAGATTACAGATGCTGGCCTTAGGGTTACCTTCACTCCGTCTTAGAAGCCTCTGGTCGTAGAATGCCGTCTTGCTGTCCCAGCTGTCTGGGCTTGTCTCTTGAGGTGCATTCATGGTGGAATAAGACAAGGAGAGAACCACCGTCAGCCTGGGAAGTCACGGGATACCTAGCAGGGCCATGTCCCAGTCCTCTCCCAAGCCCCCTACAGATACGACATGCCCACCCCTGTAAAGTCCATGCTGGAGCCCCCAGGACACAGCTTCCCACTGCCTCCCCTAGACCTGGAGCTTCCCAGGGCTCTTGGCTACCAAATGCATCACTGTCATTCTCCCAGTTGCAACTATTCAGTAAATGTCTTTTTTTCTCTCATTTTGAAATGCTTCCTTTAAAATGGCAGCATTTACTTGGTCTGTTCTGGCTTTATCCCTATTGAGAAACTGAGTTTTATGATACGTCTATTGCTAATATACTTGGATCCCACAGAGGAATTTATGTGTGATTGTTAAGTTTAATAAAATATTATGCATATGCTTTTTATGTTTTTGGCAAGATTTCCATTACACTGGCTTGGTGCAGTTTATGTATTCTTTATTTTCTATTTTAATATAGGTTTTACTCCCTGGGATTTCTACCAGTAACGCTGGAAGGCTTGGAGCAGGCTTTTTAACATGTAAGTTGTTATTTAAACCCTTCCACAATGCATAATTGAATACGTGGCACTGAAGGATGATACAATACCTTTAAGAGATGAGGCCAATTACAGTGGCAACTCTGAGGAAAAGGCTGGGATTCTGTCCCTGGCTTTTGGCCCTTACAAGGTCAGCTAGATACAGACATCAACACTTTTAGCTATGCCTGTGAGGCCACGTGGGATCTGTGTCAATATTAAGAAAGAAATAATGCCCGCAGAGAACTTGGGGAGGCAGCTAAGCTCCCAAAGATGAGGAGGGGACACCCACGTCCCAAATGGGCAGTAGCTCCTGGATGCTGAGAAGGGCTCTGGGCTCCCTCCGCCCGTCTGCCTTCTCCTCGCCCCGTCCAGGAGGCCTTGCTGCCACCGGTGTGCCCAGCGTCCATCCTGCTGGTGCCACGGCTGCCTACCACACCCTACCGCAGTCACCCAAGATGCCACGTTCCCTCCACTCTCTTCCATTTTATATCAGAGATCCAGAGGGAAATGTCACCTGAAAAAAAGAGCTCACACTTGGACCTCCGGAGTCCAGGACTGTGGACGCTTTGTTGTGCTGCTACTGAGAGGGCGCCTCGGGTCCCAGGCCCCACGGCCACGGCCGCTGCCACAGTCATGCCTTGCAGCTCCACCAGCCCCCGTGCCACGTGCCGAGCCACGCAGCCATGAGACACAGCGCCTGCCCTGGGAAGGAAATCAGACAGGAGAGGATCGTTTCGGTGCAGCGGCGAGGTGCCCGTGAGGTCTGGAAAGCTGAGAACAGAAGCACGGTCTGGGGCCTCCAGTTCAGAAGTGACTTTCTGGAGAACAGAGAACCTGAACTGGGTCTTCATGGGAGTTGGAAATGTTCATGGGGCCAGTGGATGGCTTCCCGAACGCGCTCCTATAGTGTCATCCTCAAATTCTGATTTGCTTTTCCCAATCAGCCCCACGGCATATACCCAGGAGCCACCGGGCACAGAGTCCTGTTCCGGGAGTGCTGGGCCCGCCCAGGAACCACAGCCGGGCATGGCTGCCTGCGGAAGGCTGTGCCCATGCGCTCCCCGCCTGCTCCCACCCCCCTTGTCCTGAGGGATGGTTGCCAGCATCTCATGAGGGTGCTGCTTAAATGACTTTTCCTTCTGTGGGGGAGGCAGAGATGCATGGCAAGCATCGAGCTGCCTGAGGAGGATTTCTAGTCAGAAAAGGTCAGTGGTGCTCAGGTGAGGTGGTGATGGTGAGGGGGAAATTCTCCACTCTTTGGTGACTCGTTGCTGCACCCACTTAGGACGCTCAGTCTCAGCCTAGCCTGCATGGGAGGACAGAGAGCCAGCCTCAGCCTCCATGCTTATGAATGCCGGAAACGGGATTTTCTGACTAAAACTGTAGTGAGCATCTGTGTGTTCATTCAATGTGATTGCTGCCGTGATAGAGCCCTTAACTGTTTAAGAGAAAACTTAGGCTCAAAAAAACCCCACAGCACAGGCTTAGGGACCCAGGTTTTTTGTTTTATGTTTCCCACTAACCAGTTACAGTGCTAGACTGGGTGAAACACCCCAAGGAATTGTCTAGAAGATCATATAACAATTGGGCCAATTTACCGTATGTAACTGAGAAATGCTTGAAATTGTCATTTCACCTGGTTAGGGCTGAATAGGAAAGAATGTGATTAATAAATAGCTTAAGTAGCAAACAAACAGAAGCTACCCACGATGCACAAATCCTCTGGGGAGATGAGGGATTGAGGAAATCATTACGATAAAGTACAGGCAGGCGTTTTGCTTAAAGAGGCTGAGACAACTTTTCAAAAACATTGCATTAAGGGGGTATTGGGGCTGGGATTGTTTATTAGGATTTTCTTTAAATGACCATTCAATTATAAGGTCAAACTCTGGGTGTTTCAAGCCTCACTGAAATCAAGGAGTAGTGTTCAGGGTGGAGGAAAATCCAGGGGCCCAGTGTCGGGACCTGGCCTTTGGCATCTCCTGCCAGCTTATGACCAGAAGCAGTACTGGTCATTGTCCCAGTTGCCTGTGGAGACAATCCCATAACCCAGGAGGGTGAGGGGCATCAGTTTCAGGGTGGTAGATATGAGGTCACCCACCCTGGCTAGAACTTTGAGTTCCTAGAGACCTGTCCTGGCCCGGGGCCCCAGGACACATACTTGGCCTTGAGCCCAGCTCCCCCTGCCTTACCAAGCTCCCCCCGTCAGGCGACTGGACCCTTCTTCCCACACTTCAGCCCAGAATTGGGTTCTCCACCGCCTGCCAGGCCAGGCCTTTTCCAGGCGGGAAGCCCTGGCCTGTTTTCACACAAGCTGTTCAGAGAACACCCCAGTGCTCCAAGGATGTTGTTCTCCAGGAAGGAGAGCAGAAGCTTGGAAAGGGGCAGAGCTCTGCCAGTGACAAATGGGCTCAATTGTGCAGTTTAAGTATAAGTTAGTCCGGGGCTCCCGTCAGCCTCTCTCCCTGCCTCTTTCTCTTTCTCAAACAGTCCATAGAGGCCATCTGTTGCCTTTGATTTCCTGGCACCCTCTCCCCCTTTCCGGTAACTGCACAGCCCCCCCTTGGAGAACTCCCTCTTCCCGACTCCAGATGACTCAGATGGGGCTCCCCCTTCTTCCTCTCCTGAGATTGGAGGGTCACACAGCGTAGGCATCAGCCAGAGTGACTGTCTCAGGGACGGCCTCACAACCAGAGTCACACCAGTCGGAGTTCTGTAGTTCTGTACGTGGGTGCCTCTGAAACAAGCTACAAAGCTCGGGCGACGGATCCCGGAGTTGGCTGCGGTCCTACCGTACCCCACCCCACTCACGTCCTTTGCCACGGGCAGAGGCCTGTCTGCAGCTGAGGAGAAAGAGTCCTGTCTGCTGACCCCCTCCCTGTCCCTTGGCCCCTGCTGCTGTCCTGTGCTTCTTTCCCTCAGACCAGTGTCAAAGACAATCCCCACCAGGCTTACCCAATTACTTTTAAGAATGCTAACTGCCCTAACTGGAGGCAAGGGCCCACCCTCTAAAAAGAACTATATCCAAACAGGGGTGAAAATGGCAGTGAGATCAGAGACCATGTAACTTGTAAAATAATCCCAGTTACGGAGAATGCACACCTCAAGGGGAGAAGATTCTGGAAGACGTGAATGTTAATTATGAATATCTTCCGACCTGTCACGCTCTAGTAGGTTCAGAAAAGAGAGTAAAATTGATGTGTGGAAAGTACAAAGAGATAGATTTTTTTTTTTTTTACAATATAAGTTAGAGATTTTTAGCAATCAGGTTATCCTAATGTGGCAAGGACTTCCGTGAAAGCTCGTGAATTCCTGCTGGTGGGCATTCAAGCCTATGTTGGACACCTAATAGGAAAGATGGTTTTGGGGAGATTTTCACATTGGGGTGTGAGGAGAAATCGCCAGTCATAGATTCTAAAGTTCTAGTAAAGAATCAAGGCAATGTCTCTAAGCCTGGCACATTTCACCATTGCTCCCAGTGAAAGCAGAGAACAACCGTGGACAGCCATTCCTCCTAGGGAGCGTATTTAGACTCCAGATTCCAGTGACTTCCTGGCGGTGGGGAGCGCCATGGCCCCAGTACCTCTGTGTGTCAGTCTGGCTGGAGCCTCTGGAGACGCTGGAGTGTGCCCTCAGCCAGAGCACCACAGATCAGCCCCGAAGGTCACCCCTGAGTCAGAACCTCCAAAGGGCTGATGAGCGAATGGCCAGGGCAACCAGCAGTGTGGTAAGATTTTAACACCTGCCGCCCAAAGGCCTGTCCTTTCCTGAAATCACTGCCCCGCTTATCACAGGGCTTTGAATGCTGTTGACAGAGGGGGGTGAGTGAGAGAGACAGAGGGCGAAAGATCCTGGCCTGGAATGTGCACCCCTCAGAGAAAGGGAGACTCACAGAGCAGGCCTTGGAGGGGTGAGGGCAGACTTGCTTCCTCTCCATCCCTGTGCTCCTGCTCAGGCCGAGCGCATCTGCACAAAATGTATGTACCAGCCTCCTAACTACTCCCCAGCCTCTCGCTTCCCAATCTGTCTTCCACACTGTCAGAGGGGACTTTTCAGAAATGATGATCTGACTGTATTACCCACCATACTTAAAATCCTCCCATGTCTCCTTATGGACTTCAGAACAGAGTCTGTGATGGCAGCACCTTCTACAAAGTCCCCCAGAAATCAGCTTCGACTGACTCTCCATCCTGAATTCTGGCCGCTGCAGCCTCACACGTAACGTGGTGATTGCCATGGAATTCCCAGATACCCCTTGTTATTTCTCATCTCCGTGTCTTGATTTAAGTCCTTGCTTCTACCTTGTTCCAACCTTGTTTTCAGGAATACTTCTTATTCATTCTTTAAGAGTCAGCTCAGACATCATAATTTTGGAGTCTTTCTTGATTCCCTCAACAACCACCCCTTCCTCCAAGCTGGGTGGCATCACCAAGGGGACAAAGTGGCTTGGACCCAGAGGCAGGGAGAAAGAATGCGAGGGAAGGGCCCTGCCAATTATTAAACTCTTGCCATGCAATGGGAATAGGCTGGTCCCACTACCTTGAACTCTTACGAATCATGTGGCCACATCTAAGCCACTTGGTGCCAGGCCCTCTCAGGGCCTCTGTCCCAATGTGAGGGCCATTAGAAATGTGTCTTTTTAGGAGAGAGGCTCATCTGAGGTTGCAGGAGCTCCTTGTTCTCCAGGATGCCCTGCCTTCCCAGTAAGCCAAGAGCCACCCCAGCACCGTGGGCAGAAATTCCCCGAGTCCTGGCTAGTTGGCTGCTGCCAAAGGAGCCAGCTGCTCTGAGAACTGAGGTCAGGCACAGGATGCCCAGAAATGCTGTTCTCGTGCCATCTACTGAGCTTTGGCAGAGCCACATCCTGCCCTGCTGACTCCACGCAAACATGCCGTGCCCTGGGCAGGCCAGCCCGGCTGAAGAGTGCAGCAAAGGCTGGTGTTATCTGAGTCAGCCTTAAATTACCAGGATAAACTAGTGGATGATAAAGGCCAAGAAATCTAAATATAAAATAAATAAAAATGATGTCTTTACTCATTCCACAAAAGTTACTGAGTACCCATTTTGAGCTTGGAGCTGGACTGGAGGCAGAGACTGGAGCCAAGCAAGGTTGCTGCCTCTGACCCAGGCCCCTCAGCAGCCACCAGTGCAGAGAGAGCTGAAACTCTACTCACGGTGGTTTTCACTTGAGTCCCCAAAGCCCAGGATCAACGAGATCCCAAACACTGACAAGAGAGCAAGCACTTCCCCAAGGGTGCACGGGTTCTAGCTTTGTCACCAAAGCAGAACGGTTAAGGGCACACTATTGGCCAGTGGAGCAGTTTGGCATTATTTATGAATTCCAAAAGCAGACACTGGATTATGTTTGTAAACTGGTCTGTACCTGGGCATGATTAAATTATGATTAGGTCTTTGATTGGGCACAGCAGAGAAGCAAGTTGAAGTTTTGATGCTGGAACCTGGGAAGTGAACACACAGGAGAAGAACACAGAGGAATTGAGACAGCTCCTTAGACACAGCAGAAGCCCCGGGGAGAGAGACAGAGCTGTTTGTCTGATAGTCTACAGCTGGCCTTGTGGAGAGAGCACAGGAGCTGAGACTGGAGAGAAATGAGCCCTGGGAAGAGAGGAACCCAGGAAGCCTGAACTCTTGGCAGTCGTCAGCAGCCATCTTGCCCCAACATGTGGCAACAGACTTTGGTGAGGGAAGTAACTTATGCTTTATGGCCTGGTAACTGTAAGCTTCTACCCTCAATAAATACCCTTTATAAAGACCAACAGATTTCTGGTGTTTTCCATCAGCACCCCTTTGGCTGACTAATACCACCGGAAAGCTGACTCCTCCAGAGCTACCAGAATAGAAAAATTAGGATTTGGTTTGAGATGCTGGAGCCATAGAAGCATCAAACAGGGAGAAACAAAAACCAAAAACAAACAAACAAAAAAAGTTAACAAGATTACTTGGGTGAAATCTGAAGAGTAATTATTTTGTTTTACAGAGAAAAAAGGAAAAAATGCACCAATGCTAGGTCTCTGTAAAGCCAGAGTCTAGTGCGTGTCTCCCACAGGTGCTGCTGCATCCTCAGGTGCAGCTGCAGGTTGGTCGTTGGGGCATTTTTATTATGCTTTAACTGTACACATTTTAAGCCAAGCCTTCTTTATATTCAATAAATATGATTTTTAACAGTGAAAGGTCTTTCATAAAATGAGCTCACGTTAAACCAGGTTCTTAGAGTCATTACAATCACTGTCATAAGGATGAATTAAGGAGGTTGTCCTGGTCTCCAATTTAATAACACTTTTGACTGCCTCGTAAATTGTGTGATATATGGTAATTTGGCATCCAGGATTTGATTGGCTTGCTCCTCCAACCCTTCCTCATAAATTAATGTCATCATGAATGCAGGCAACTTCTTTCCTACTTGCTTTGGGTCCGTTCAAATAGCTATTAACCCTTCCTTGCCACCAGGACATTATTAATTTTTCAAAAATGCTCTGACAATTAAAAGAAACTCAAGAATATCTCTCATTATCCATGTGACTATAGTTGCAAATATTTAACATGGGAAATACCTGTTTTATTCCCAATCAAAAAGACAAGCTTTTACTATGCCTGCCATGGGCTACGGCCCCTGGAGGTTCAGAACTAGGTGGAGCCCACCCCTGAGCTCTACAGGATTCCAGATCCAGTTGGAGAGACACATACCTTGAGGACAGAAGTCCAGTGATATCCAGGTTTTAATGGATGTGCTATAATCATCTCTATGGAGCATTATGAGATGTCAAATGCCTACAGCAAAAAAACAAACAAAAAACAACAAACATGGAATTTGTCTTGACAAATCTCCTTAAACCTAGTACTATGAACTATTGTTAAGAAATGAATACCGTCCCTGAAGGTGTCTCACTGTCCCACATGGCACACATACACCTCACTGACCCAACAATTTAATGTCCACTCACTGTGTATTAAATACTGTTCCAGGAACAGAGGAGATGACAACGGCAAAGCAGGAGGGTCTCCCTGAATGAAGTGCCTGGTCCAGCAAGAGAGAAGGACAATTGCAGCAGCAGTTCTGACACTGCGCGGTGAGAGATGGGCTCAGTGTCACAGGAGGCCATTGGAGGGCACGTCAGCCCATCTTTGTGAGGTCCAGGATGGCTTCTCAGAAGTTCTATCTAAACTGAGATAGAATAGAGGAATAGCCAGGCCCCAATGTGTGCGTGCTGGGGAGGGAGCAGGCAATGTCCTCCTGGAGGTGAAGAGAAAACCACGTGGCAACGAGCCTTCTGTATCTGGAGACATGACTAAGACTTGGAATGGCCCAAGCATGAAGGGCAAGAGGAGGGAGTTGTGAGAGTCTGGGCTCCGGAGGCATAATGGGGCCACCTAAAGAAACGGCAGGTAAACCTTTTGTTTAGATTTTATTCTAAGGGCAATTTCTGGGCAGGGAGGATGACTTGGATGGGGGCACACCGGAAACTTTGGGGCCATTAAGGAAGGTGTTAGGGCAGTTTGGGTGAGAGATTATGGCCACCAGGACTTGAGAGATTATTAGATTTGAGAGGCATTTAGGAGGTAGACATAGTATGATTAGATGATGGATTGGATGTGATGCCTGATGGAGAAAAAAGGTCAGTGGTGACACCTGGCTTGGGCAAATAGGAGTAGGAGGGGTCCTTCCCCGAGATGGGGAAGCCTAGGCGAGGGAGATTAGGAGTTCTGATCTGGCTGTTTTGAGGTTGAAGCACTTGTGGGATCCCCAAGGGTAGATGTTTAATGGGCAGCTGGATGTATGGCTCCAAACCCCAAGAAAGAGCAGGGCTCTTTTCAGGAGCAGTAGTCTATAAGGTGACGAGTACACAAAGGCAGAGTGTCATCAGGGCCATGGGAATAGAACTGTCATGTCCAAAGGAAGGAAGGTTCACGTCCAGGTGTGAGAATCTGACCCGGCTTCCTGGAGTTTATATTCTATTTAAAAATGGCTAGGCTTTCTGGTGGCTATGAGAGAAAGGGGGGCTATCTCAGGCTGGGGGTGCCTGGGCAAAAGAGGGTGAGGGAAAATGATGATTCTGCAGAGAACTGTGACTATTTCCATGTGGCTAAGGTTTCAGGTCTGTTTGGGGGCGAATACTACAAAGGCCAGAGCGCCAGCAGGTCATGTCGCCCCAGCCCCAGTCCCCTCAGGGGCCGCAGAGGTGGACCTAGATGGGTGCCTGCACATGCGGTGAGCTAGTCTACAAAGAGGGGACTCCTGGTAACCTAATGGGGACCCATGGCCTAATAGCAGCGCCTAAGAGAGCCTGCTCCCTAGCTCGGAGGAGCTGTTACTGCATCCTTCAAGGTTATTTGCTGCAAACAAACCTTGAGAAATGGCTCAGATAGAGCGGTCATGGCCTTGCACTTGGCATGCCTGGGACAATGTACAGAAACACAAGAGATGCACGAATGAGGATCTCCCAACACCCAGCGCTGCCCCAGTGGGGCTGGCCTCTGGCTGCGTGATTCAGCACCTATGATCCATTCTCTCTCTGGAAACAAGGGGTTTTGTTCTGAAGAAGAAGGGGTTCCTCAAGGCTCAGTGTGATGCCATTTAATCCCTCTCCTTAATGACTCCAGGGCCCACCCTACACCCCCCCCCCACACACAGAGTAATGATTTAGCTCCTTTTCAAAGTGATCCTTGGCTTTATAATGCTGAAATCAGAATATTTTAGCCCGAGGAAGCAGCTTCAGCTAATTCTCAGTGGCTACAACCTGCCGCATAAATCAGAGTAATACGGTAATACGGTAAGCCACGGGATGCACAGCTACTCATGTGGAGTTCGATTAGGTCTTTTGTTCTCCCTGGGGAATGGAAGAAAGGCTTCTTTGCGTGATAAAGCAATATCAAGTTATCTGCTGTTTTTTAATATTGAGCATCTTAATGTCCTATCTGGGACATTCCAGATATTGTTCCGTGACAAGTGAACTGATGAAAAATTTGGAATGGTATCTTGGCACCTCTCTCTGCGTGTTAAAAATGTAATCTGACCTAATTGTATGTTGCCATGATAACATTAAGAAAATCCCCGGGGATAACTGGGACATGCCCAGCTTAATGAAAAGTCAAAGGCCATTGCGTGCACACAGGACTCCTCTTCCAGCTCGCACGGCCTGTTTTGCAGAAGGCCGCGCTTGCAGGGCTGGAGGGCCCGGCAGTGTCTGTTGTGGCCTTCACTTAAAGAGCTAATTAACTGCTTATCATGGTGTTCTCATTTGGAAATCAAGAGGCTTATGGAAATCCTTTGGAACCAAGAGTTGGGATTCATGCAACTTCAGTACTCATTGAAGTCAGAATTCTTTTAACTCTTTTGACTGTGATTTTTTTCCTGGTGCGTCCATAACACTGAAACCCGTCCCAGGCACTGAAGCTCGGTGCCTGCATAACAACAGAGTAAGTGCCTGGAGGGAAAACGTTCAGCAGAAATAGGAATTGCCAAGGCAAAATGTGTCTGTATTTCTACGCAGACAAACTCCACTCTTGGCCAGAGAACAGAAGGCTTAGGCAACCCCTGATATGGCAGAGAACTAGATACAGTAAAAGTCACGCGGAGTCAGCAACAATCAAGAGGACAATTGGGGAAGGCGGGAGGGCCACGCGGTCCAGGTCACCAGGGTTCAACATCGAAGAAAATCCTGAGGCTCAGCACCGGGAATGCCCAGAGAAAGGGAGATGGTGGCAGGGAGCTGCGGCAGGGGACAACCCTTATGGCACCAATAACAGCCTAACGGCTTGTGTGGCTTCACTCTCTCGCCACCCAGGGGTGCCCTTTGTCCCCTTCCCTCCTCTCCCAGTGGCCAAACCTCGTGCTTTCATTGGATGGATGTTCAACGTAAAGACCAGTCATCCTACCCTCTCCCCTGCTACCGCAGACACACATTCTCCACTTTCTCGCCTCCCCCAAGGGCCATTTGCTCACTGTTTCCTCCTCAAACCCCTCTTCTTTCTCTCTTTTCTTCTCATCTCTGTCTCTCTAAACATGTTTGTTCTTTAAGGCACAACTGAAATGCCAGCTCCTTCATGAGGCACCCCTCACAACTCTCGTTGCCTTTTCCTGCCTCAGAATTCCTTATTCCTTCATCTTGTGCTCCCATGTCCTTTTGTTAGAATTTGGGTTAGAATACTTATACTTTCAACTGTGTCACAGGTGTGTGTGTCCATTTCTTTCTAGCTCACTAGATTAAATTGTTCCACGAGGACAGGACCTGTGGCCCTTTTAAAAAAAATCTCTCTATATAAATGACTAAGTACAGTGTTTGAAATCTGAGCATGCAGCTCTTAAATGGGTACTAAATATGAAACTGAATTTAAGGTGAACACTGACCATCATGGAATGGGGGAATCGAACTGAATTTCCCAGGCACCTGGATTTTTAGCATCCACAGGGACAGTTGTGTCCTGTAGCTTAAGGGCTGCCTGAGGCTCCAGCAAGAGCTGAGGACACCGCAGCCGCAGACCCGCTGTCCTGGGCACACTGGGGAATATGTTACAAGCAATAAAGGGGGGTGACATACAAGGGGTGAGAAACTCAGGGACTGTCCTGCCAAGGAAGAGGTCTGTGGACTCAAGACCAGCTCTGGTACTGGCTGCAACTTGTCATCTGAGACTTAGCAGTGGGCACAGAGCAGTCCATTATGGTGATGTGTAGTGACATATCTGGCCCAAAGTAAATGTTCCTTTTGCTTCTTAAATGTCACAATGTTTATTTTCATGTGAGCTGTCTCTCTGTGGGGAAATCTTTCAACCTCTCCAGGTGGCAGTCACAGAAGTCTTGGCTTAGCATCTCCACAAGTGCTCAGAGGTGAATTGCATTGGATAGAGGAAAAGACAAAGCACCCAGACAGGTGGTTTCATGCCACCCAGTTGCTCAAAAGACCCACAGTTCCCCCAAATCCACGCTTCCCTTGAGCTGTGGGTCTGCTTGTTTCGTTGTCCTTTACTGGCTCCGTAAGACTGGTCCTCTTAAAGCAAGATGACAGGGCAGACCCAGAAGAAGCTAAGGGAACACGGAGGGCTTGGACATTGATCTGAGAATCTCTAACATGAATGATGAGGGAAACTAGTCCAATAAAGACAGAGGAAAGTTTAATTGGGTATGGAGGTCAGGAAGAAGGCAATGTTATAGTTTGTGGTTCAAGTTCAAGATTGTAAGATATCTAATGATGTTGAAGATGGATATTTTGGGACCTATGGGTAGATTTTAGCAACTGGAACAATGGAAACAGTTCTGATACTGAGATACCCGATAGTTGTTGAAACCAAAAATGAGATGGAAAGCAAGGATGATAAAAGAATTCCAGTGAAGAATTGATCATTGAAGAAGATGGAAGTCAGTTTTGGAGGCAGTAGGGAATGGAGGTTTGGTTGTAGAAATAAAGGGGTTAACAAAAGGCATGAAATTAAAATAAAAAGGTACAGAATAAGTGTGAAGAGTTGCTGGTCTGTTAGACACACTCATCCTGTTCAAATGCAAGTACCGCTGAAAAAAAGACATGCTTTTAAAGATGTTGTCAGTCATTTACTTTCATATGAAAGATTTTCACATTGCTTTCTGACAGTAGGGTTTGTTAGGGAATTGAGAAATGGGGGCTGGGAGTGGACACTGAAGCCTGAGGTAGAAAGGGACTGCTAGGGTGGCAGAATATGCTAGAGAGGACCTGAGACTAGACCAGGAGAGGCGACAGGGCAGAGTGAATTCAATATATTTGAAGGTCATGACTCTAGATGGAAGGGACTGGAAGACAGGACTCTTCCTTGGGTCTCTATGTATTCTGCATCACTTACACAGAAATAGAGAACTAGTCCCCTGAGCCCAGCGTGTCACATGAGGAGCCAACTCCTGCCCTTGTGTGCCCCATGGCAGAGGCAGAGCCTTAAGGGAGAGGCACAGCATGAACGTGAAAGAAGATTCATTTTGTTGTCACTCGACCGGAGTTAGTACTGGGAGCCCCTGCTGTGTCCTGACCAGTGACAGAGCACTTCTTCACTAGTGGGTTGGCAGCAGCAAGGAAAGATCCAGAAAGGTAGCCCGGCCCTTGGGCACCCTTATCTTTCCAATTTGGATCATGGCAAACCTCTTGAGCCGCCTGTGGACCCCAGATGGAGTGCCCATTTTTCTCAGCCAACTCCAGCCTGCAGGAAGCTTCACAGCCCACTATCTGCTGCTGTCACCCCAACCCCAGGCTGTTTTACATGCTTCCCAGTCTCAGGTAAAGACGAGTTCTAACTGGGGACTTCATTCTGATTGTGGTCTCCTGTCACTCTCAGAGCTAATGCTTCTCAGTGCTTCCCCATCTAACAAGTCCACTTCTGGCTTGTTTTCCTCAAATACTAATGGCCTCTTTTCAATCATGATCCTCTTAAACAAGTGACTACCCTGAGACAATGTAGCTCTCCAGCTCTCTCCTCTGGTTTCATCTGTGGAACCAGCAGCAAGTAAAGGAGGGAGAGCCTGCAGGAACTGCCCTCTCTGCTCAGGGAAACCCCCCTCCCTATTTTTCTTCTTTGATCCATTTCTATTGAACCTTGGCTAGTTTTGCCATAGGAACTTCTCTGAGGGTTTATAAACCAAAATGCTTCCCAAGCTTAAATGCTGGGAAGCCTTCTTAATGGCACCTTCATTTGTTCAAAAAAGTGTTTGGCAGGACATTTACAAAATAAATCCATTTCCCTTTTCTACCACTACACCAGCGTTTTCTCCCTTCTTCTGAACTTTCTTTCCACAATGTGCCTCTTCTCTTAGATAAGAGGGGTAGAGAGGAGCATGAAGCAAATATCAGCATGGGCAAAGTGAAATTTCCAAAGGATTTAAATTCAGGGCAAGACCTAATTGCTCCTCCAGACCTCATGGTTGCAAGGTAGGCCCCTTTGTAGTAACCTTTAGTGAGACACTGAGGAATTAGGTACCTTTGGAGAGGCAAATGGTACTCTAGTGCGTTCCTGGCAGGCAATGGTGAAAAATAAGCAGCGCCGGCTGGTGGCAGATACAAATCTTTCATTTCCATCCAGCACCTGAATTGAACATGAACGTGGTGAATGATGGGTATCAGAAACAGCAAATCTGCATGCCTTGAGTGACAAGTAATAATAACAATAATTATAGTATCTAATAGCATTACTCTGTGCTCTATTTATATAATCCTCTTCCAGCAATTCCATGAAGTAGATATAATTTACCTCATTTTCCAGATGAGGAAACAGGCTCACGGGGGCTAAGTATTTTTTGCAAAGTTGTGCAGCTGCAGAGTGAGCCGTTCTTTGGAAGAGCCCACAGCTCTGATTGCCAGAGCCTGCCCTCCTTCCCACAACAGCACGTTTCTCATCGTTGGCACTCTTTATTTTATTTAGGAGGTACCGGGCTTTGAACCCATGACCTCGTACATGGGAAGCAGGCACTCGATCACTTGAGCTATGTCTGCTTCCCTCAGAGTTGGTGTTCTTTAACCAACAATCAAAACCACCAGCCAGACGCTCCTCCACAATAGTTCACCCTCTTCACGGGCCATTTGTAGGGTCCTCTTTGCAAGAGAAGAGTACTTTTGGTCCCAAACATATATGTCCATTAATAGGTCTTAGTGTCTGAAAAATTCTGACTTCATCAGCAGTCTGACTATAAATTTAACTCGAGGTCTAAGTTAGGACTAGAAGGAAGGTTTGCTTCCCAGGAGTTTAGCCATGGAGTAAAAAATTCTTTGCCTCAATTATTTTTAAGATATACCTCTGAACAAAAGCCCTCTTAGGGAAATGTCAGAAATTGTTGGTGGTTTGGGATTGCCAACCTAACAAAGTTGGAGCTCAGTTTGAAGCTTATTTGGAAGGTAGTAGAGTGCAGGTAAATGGAAACCTTCTTTATTGTGAAAGAGACCCACATGTGAATCTTGGATCGATCACTGACAAGTTGCGCAAAGGTAGGCTTGTCACTAAATTCCTCCATACCTCAGTTTCCTTATCTATCAAATGATAATTAATGTCTTCCTTTCAGGGTGATGCTGAGGATTAAATAATATTACTTGCAATATAATTGGCATACATAAGGCTTCAATATTCATACCTTCTACTTCTGTTTCCCTTCTGTGATGATGTATATGTGTCATATTGACTAGGCTATAGTATCCAGTTGTTTGGTCAAGCAAGCATGGACCTGATTGTTTCTGTGAAGATATTTCATGGATTTAAACCACTATTCAGTTGGTTGCATCTGTAACTGACTGCATCTACAATGAACAAAGTCTTTAAAGGGAGAACTGATCGTTTCAACAGACAGAAAGAACAATTTCTGTCTTTACCTCAGCCAGCCAGCCAGCTTCTCCTCAGGAATTCATCAAAACCTTCATTAGAGTTCCCAGCTTGCAGTCTGTCCTATGAAATTTGGACTTGCCCATTCCCACAGTCGCATGAGCCAATTCCTATAAAAATAAATCTCATAATATTTATATTACATTATAAATAGCAAGATCAATTTATGTCTCTATCTATCTATCTATCTATCTATCTATCTATCTGGCCAGTTCTATAGAAAACCTTAATATAAATTTTGGTGCCAGGAGTATTTTTTTTGAAAAACAGAAACTTAAGGATGAGATTTCTTTTGGATCTAGGGGTTTTTGAATTGGTTCTCCAATCTCATTAGATCCAAAAGCCCTAATGATTCTATTTCCAATGATCAATATGGCACTTATAGTCCGTGGCATGAATTGGCCATAGAGATACACAAAATATCACCATTGTATACTGCTATTCAAATGCTTATAACAAGTAAGGTTCTGAGTGAGAGTATATTTCATACCTTAACAGAGTTTCGTAGAGTTAAAATATATAATGATGTTGGCTGGTTGTTCTTAAATATGCTGGATACAGTTGTTAAGAAATGGGATGAACACAAGTCTTCAAATTACCAGCTCAGGTACCACATGAAGGACATAAAAGTTTCAGTGGATGCCATAAGAGAAATTCTTATTACTTATCACTGCAGACTTAAGATTTCTGAAAAACAGACCCAGAGTGTCATTGTACAATTAGCTGAATTACCACATATATTGAATTCCCAACCTTGCAGAGTTTCTTCCCATTGATTGGGAAGGAATGGAATCCTGAAAATTGGGATGGGGACATATGGGTTGATAATAACGACAGTGAAACTCTAGATTCTGCTGAATTCTTTTTGCCATATAAAACTGTAATAGTCTGCCCTGAGGAATCAGCCATCCAGCCTCCACCTGAAGATACTAACCCTGCTGTATCTGATAAACCTGTAACCACCTGCCCGGAGGAAACAGCCTTCACACCTCTGTCTAAAGAGATTAACCTTGTTTCATCAGATTAATCTGTAATGGAATACCCTGAGCTAGGTGGCTTGCAAGACACCATTAATTCCTTTCATCACCCACTCCCACCACCACTATTTCCTTCTAGACTTATAACTAGACTAAAGTCCCAATAGGCCTTGAAAGGTGACTTACAAAGTGTGACCCATAAGGAAGTGTGCTACACTAAAAAAGAACTGCATGATTTTTCCAATTTATATAGACAGAAATGGGAGGAGAATATGTGTGGGGATGAATTTGAGGGTGTGGGATAATGGTGGAAGGAACACAAAGTTTGGCCAGGCTGAATTTATTGATATGGGCCACTAAGCAGAGATTCTGGATTCAGTGTTGTATTTAGAGGCATTAGAAAGGGCTCTAACAGGTAACCTGCATTACCTGAAGTTGAAATGCCTGAATTGCCCCAGTATAGTTGTAGATGAGGGTATATAAAGGCTTAGAGAGACTGGAATGTTAGAATGGATTTATCACATAAGACCTGCTCACTGCCTTCTGCCCCCCTATCCCCTGGAATGTCCAAAGGACTCATCTTTCACCAGGACTATGAGGAATAAATTTGTGAGAAGCTCCATCATATCTGAAGAGCTCTGTTGTCACTTTTCTCAATAGGTCAGATATTACTATGGGAACTGCTGCCACTGAATGTGGATCCTTAAACATCTTGGGGATGGCCAGATCCCAGGATGGCAGTAACCAAGTGGCAGCACTTAGTCACCAAAGAGAAGGTGGACCTGGCTACCCTATTGAACAGCAAGCAGTAATCAGAATCAGAATAGTCTGATTCACAGAAACCTTTGGCATTGGTTAATCATGGGATACCTAGAAGAAAATAGATGGACAATCTACTAAGTTCTTACTTGATCTGTATAAGCAGAAAAGTTCTAGGTAAAGTGAACAAAAATCTAACTTGAATTACAAAAAGATGGAGTCATGGCCCCTTCATCAATTCCCAGATTTGAGACAATTTATAAACCCGGAATTCCTTGAATGAGGGGAAGGCCAGGTCCCCTTGGGGAAGGATCTTGCTACACTCCCAGCCTTCCCCAAAGGAACCTGTGGCCTTTTACCAAAGTGACTGTGCATTAAATGTTCAGAGATTATTAGATATTGGCTCAGAAATAATTTCAGGAGACCCAGAATCACTGTGGTCCACAAGTCAGAGTACGGGCTTATAAAGGTAGGGTTACCAATGGACTTTTAGCTCAGTTCCATCTCAAGTGGGTTCAGAGGATCACCGGACCATTCTGTGGTCATTTCCCCAGTACCAGGACCCCAGTACCAGGATGCATAATTGCAAGAGACATACTTAGCCACTGGCAGAATCCCCACATTGGTTCCCTGACTTTTGGAGTGAGGGCTATTATGGTAAGAATGGCTGTGTAGAAGCCACTAGAGCTGCCTCTTCTTAGCAAAATAGGAAATCAAAAGTAATATCAGAGGGAGGGGGGTACATGGGAATCCCTCAAACTTTTGATGTAACTTTTCTGTAATCGAAAACCTCTTTAAAAATAAAGTTTGTCGTATTTTTTAAAAAGATGAAATTAGATTAGTCATTTGTAGGGCTGTGGAAGGAATGCTAAGAGGTGTGGAGTTTTTCTTTTTGGAGTAATGAAATTGTTCTAAAATTTTTTGTGGTAATGAATGCATAACATTGTGATTATACTAAAAGGCATTGATTATACACTTTGGATAGATCGTATGGTGTGTGAATATATCTCAATAAAACTGCTTAATAAATAAATAAATAAACAATTGTTCAAGAATAGTCAGAAATAGCAGCTATGTACAGCAGGAGAAACAGAGAGATGGAGAGGTTAAAAATTTTCTTGTTTGTTTGTCTGTTTTTTGTTCATTGTTATTACTGAAATAATGAAAATGCTTAATAAAGATTGATGTGATGAATATGTGATTATATTAGGTTGGTGCAAAAGTAATTGCAGTTTTGCATTGCTGAAATTTGCCATTTGATATTGGAATATATTCTTAAATAAATGTGGTTATGTTACACATCATTTTAATGTGCATTTCTCGCTTTATGACTTTTTGCTAATGACTTATTACTTGCTGTTTATTTTATATTTGTTTGGAATGATGGAAATGATGTTAGACAAAAAGCAAATTCGAGCGATTTTCTTATTTGAGTTCAAAATGGGTCGTAAAGCATCACAGACAACTCGCAACATCAACAACACATTTGGCCAGAAACTGCTAATGACCGTACAGTGCAATGGTGGTTCAAGAAGTTTTGCAAAGAAGACGAGATCCTTGAAGATGAGGAGTGTAGTGGCCGGCCATCGGAAGTTGAAAACGACCAATCGATAGCAATCATTGAAGCTGATCCTCTTACACTACAAGAGAAGTTGCCAAAGACCTCAACGTTGACCATTCTATGGTCATTCGGCATTTGAAGCAAATTGGAAAGGTGAAAAGGCTCGCTAAGTGGGCGCCTCATGAGCTGGCCGAGAATCAAAAAAGTCGTCGTTTTGAAGGGTTGTCTTCTCGTATTCTACACAATAACAATGGACCGTTTCTCAAATGGATTGTGATGTGCGCTGGAAAGTGGATTTTATATGACATCTGGCGAAGACTAGCTCAGTGGTTGGACCGAGAAGAAGCTCCAAAGCACTTCCCAAAGCCAAACTTACACCAAAAAAAGGTCATGGCCACTGTTTGGTGGTCTGCTGCTGGTCTGATCCACTACAGCTTTCTGAGTCCTGGTGAAACCGTTACATCTGAGAAGTATGTGCAGCAAATCAATGAGATGCACCAAAAACCGCAATGCCTGCAGCCGGCATTGGTCAACAGAAAGGGCCCAAATCTTCTCCACGACAATGCCCGAACACACATCGCACAACCAACACTTCAAAAGTTGAACGGATTGGGCTACGAAGTTTTGCCTCATCCGCCATGTTCACCTGACCTCTCGCCAATCTACTACCACTTCTTCAAGCATCTCAACAACTTTTTGCAGGGAAAACACTTCCACAACCAGCAGGATGCAGAAAATGCTTTCTAAGAGTTCGTTGAATCCCAAAGCATGGATTTTTATGCTACAGGAATAAACAAACTTATTTCTCATTGGCAAAAGTGTGTTGATGGTAATGGCTCCTATTTTGATTAATAAAGATGTGTTTGAGCCTAGTTATAACGATTTGAAATTCCCAGTCTGAAGCTGCAATTACTTTTCCACCAACCTAATACCAAATCCCATTGATTGTATGCTTTGGATGAATTGTATGCTTTATTAATATGTATCAATAAAATGATTTATCTAAAACAATTTTTAAAAAAGCAATATCACATTCCTGGAGGGATTGAAGAGATTAGTGCCACCTTCAGGGACTTGAAGGATGCAGGGGTGCTGATTCCCACCATTTACCTGTTCAATTTTCCTATTTGGCCTGTGAAGAAAACAGATAATCTTGGAGGATGACACTGGTAAAGAGAAATCCTCCCAGGGGGCAGAACTTCAAGCAGTTCACCTGGTTGTTCATTTGCTTGGAAGGAAAAATCACTGGAGGTGCATTTTGCATATTGCTTTGTGGACTGTGGCCAGTAGTTTTATAGGGTGGTCAGGGACTTTGAAGGATCATAATTGGAAAATTGCTGACAAAGAGGTCTGGGGAAGAGGTATTTGGATAGACTTTTCTGATTGGGTCAAAAACATGATATTTGTGTTCTGTGTAAATGTGTACCAGAGGGTAGACTCAACAGAGGAGGATTTTGATAATCAAGTAGGTAGGATGACCTGTTCTGGGGACATCAATCAGCCTCTTTCCCCAGCCACTGCTGTCATTGGCCAATGGACTCATGAACAAAGTGGCCATGGTGGTATGGATGGAGGTTATGCATGGATTTAGAAACATGGACTTCCACTCACCAATTCCGACCCGACTGTAGTCACTGCTGAGTGCCCAGTTTGCCAGCAGCAGAGACAAACATTCAGTACTGATATGGCAACAGTGCCCGAAGTGACCAGCCTGCTACCTGATGGCAGGTTGATTACACTGAACCACTTCCATTACGGAAGGGGCAGCATTTTGCTCTTCCTGGAATAGACACTCTGGATTTGGATTTGCCTTATCTGAATTCAATGCTTTTGCCGAAGCTACCATTGGTGGACTTAAAGAATGTCTTATCCATCACCATGCTATTCCACACACCATTGCTTCTGGTCTAGGAATCCATTTCATATAAAATGAAGTGTGAAAATGGGCGCATGCTCATAGAATTCACTGCTCTTACCATGTTCCCCATCATCCTGAAGCACCTGGATTGACAGATTGGTGGAATGGCCTTTAGAAGTCTCAATTACTACACCAAATGGATGGCAATACCTTGCAGGGCTGGGGCATTGTTTTCCAGGAGACTATATGCTCTAAAGCAGTGACAACTCTATGGTGCTGTTTCTCCTATATCCAGGATTCACTGATCAAGCAAATGGGAGTGGCACCACTTACTATTATTTAGTGCGCCACTGAAAAACTTTTGCTTCCTGACCCTCGACCTTAAGCTCTGCTGGTCTACAGGTCTGAATTCCAAAAGGAGGAGTGCTTCCACCAGGAGACACAATAATGATTCTATGGAACTGGAAGTTAAGACTGCCACCAGGCCACTGTGGGCTCCTCATGCCTCTGCATCAACAGGCAAAAAAGGGAATTACTGTACTGAATATGGTGATGGATCCTGGTTACCAAGGGGAAATAGGACTGCAGCTACACAATGGGAGTAAAGAAGAGTTTGCCTGGAATACAGGAGATCCCTTAGGGCATCTCTTAGTACTATCATGCCTTGTGGTTAAAGTACATGGAAAACTGCAACAATCCAATCAAGGCAGGACTACTAATGGCCCAGAACTTTCAGGAATGAAGGTTTGGGTCACCTTACCAGGCAAAGAACTAAGACCAACTGAGGTGTTTGCTGAAGTTAAAGGGAATATGGAATGGGAAGTGGAAGAAGATAGTGATAAGTGTGAGCTATGTCCAGGCGACCAGTTGCAGAAATGAGGGCTATGATTTATTTCATCCTTGTTTTGTTATTAATGTTTGTATATATGCATAAAACAAATATCTTTGTTTTCTTCCCTTATCATATAACCTATGTTGTATTGATTTTAAGTCATAGTATCTCAGTTAAAGGATATCAAGTTAAAGAGTGAATATTACCCTAGGACTTGCATCCACTCTGGACAAAGGATTAGTTTGTTTCCAGTTGTATGCAAGACAGTTGAATTATGTTAGGGGAAAGTATGACTGTTATTATTTTTATTTAGAGATTAAGTATGGTTTTGGTATATGGGTACCAGGTTGACAAGGGGTAGAATGTTATAGTTAATTCCATGTGTCAACTTGGCTAAGATATGATGTCCATTTGTTTGGTCAAATAAGCTCTGGCCTGGTTGTTACTGTGAAGATATTTTGTAGGATTTAATCATTAGTCAGATTATATCACCTATGGCAGATTGCATCTACAATCAACAAAGGAGTTTGTCTTCAGCAATAAGAGAAGTCTTATCCAATGAGTTGAAGTCCTGATGACTTCAACAATCAGAAAGCATTTCTCTCTCTACTTCAGCCATCCAGCTTCTCCTGGGAAATTTATTGAAACCTTCATCAGAGTCCCCAACTTGCAGAATTTGGATTTGCCAATCCCCATGGTCATGTGAGCCAATTCCTACAATAAATCTCATAATATTTACATATATATATATCCTATCAATCCTGTTTTCCTGTAGAACCCTGACTCATACACCTTCATCCTGCTTGTTTGCTTGATTGGCAGCAGTTTGGAAGATTTCTTAGCCAAGGACCAGTTGACATTCTTGCCACTTCTTCAGATCTGAACTACTCCTTTATATTCTCTCACAGGTCACATTTTAACTGGATTGAGAAATTTAAACTCTTTGAAGCTTTTATTAATTCCCATCTTTTCCTTCCAAACAAAGAACAGGCTAAACAAATCGCTGTTAGTTTCTTTAATTCCTGTTTTCTCGGGCTGGACATCTTAGAACCCCTAGCTCTCCCCCCCACCTCTGGCCTAACGTGTGATTGGTAACTTACCCTAGATGCTTCCCCACACTGTCCCTCCTCTCTGGGTGTACCTCTACACCCTAATTTAAGACTGTATCATAGCTTATCTTGACTCCTGGAATATCCTCCAAAATTGCCGCCATGTTTCATCTTTCACCTTTCCCAAATCCCATTCATCATGCATGTATATCTTTAATAGCTTTGACCATGTTTTTCTCCTATTAAAAAATGTCAGCATTTTCTATTACTCCAGAATAAAGTCCCACCGCCTCAACCTCAGATTCAGGACCCTCAAACTCCCTCTCCAGCTCTCCTTCCTCATCCTGCCACATTCCAACACAAAACCTAGGTCCCATCCTCACTAGACCTTCCAAAGAACCTTCATTTCTTTCCATTCACATTTAAATCTCCCTCTCTCTATGGTAATATTTGTGCATTCATTTTATCACCCACACAGATGCTAACTCAGATTAAATATTTGTGAAACAAATCAGTTATCTCCCAAAGCCAATGCCATTTCTACCTTTGGCTCTTCCCTCACATAATTCTCTGTATTTTGAATGTTCTCTCCTGTTTATTTAATATTTTTACTAATTTTGGTAGGTTGGAGTTAATTTTCATAAAGACTTCCCATTTATTGGCCTTGGGCAATAAGTGGACAAAGCTCTTCTTAATTTCTTATCTTATTAATTTTTGTGGCATCTGTAATTGTCTCTTTTATCATTCCGATATTGTTTATTCATGTATTCTCTGCTTTTTAATCTTGATCAGTCTTGCTAGAGGTTTGTTAATTTTATTCTTTGCAAAGAACCAAATTTGGCTTTTGTTTTATCCTCTCTATTGTTTGTTGGCTTTCTGTTTTATTAATTTTTGCTGCTCTTATCTTTAGTATTTCTCCCTTCTACTTTCTTTGGGTTTATTTTGCCAGTCTTTTTTCTAACTTATTAAGATGAAGCTTAGTTCAATAATTTTTGGCCTTTTTTCTTTTCTAATATAAACATTTGAGAGTATACATTTCACTAACAGCACTACATTAATTTTTTATTCTATAATGCAGGAAATTGCTACAGTCCATATTAGTTATTGTTTAGCTGTAGATATTTTCTAATTTATAATATGATTTCTTCTTGGATATGAGCGATTTAGATATGTGTTTTAAAATATCCAAATGTGAAGTTTTTCCTAGTTATCTTTTATTTATTATTTCTTACTTAATTGCTTTGTGCTCAGAAAACTGGACAGCATGATACCAAATCCTTTGAAATTTTTGAGACTTCTTTTATGGTCCTATATATTGTTGATTGTACTTCGAAAAAACTTGCAGTCCTAACTGTTGGGTGAAATGTTCTACAAATGTCCATTAGAGTATGGTGTTAATAGTATGGTTTCAGTCTGTCTTCTTAATGTTTTTTTTTCTTCCTGCTAGGTCTAATAGTTGAAAATCTTCCAATTTCATGGTGGTTTGCCTATTTCTTTCTATAGTTATATCAATACACATTAAGAATGATTATGACATTTTGATAAATTGAACCTTTTTACTATATATGGTGACCCTCTTGTTTTCATTCTCTAGTTATGATTTCCCTAGAGTCAGTTTTGTCTAATAGTGATACAGCTTTCTTTGTTTAATATTTACCTTGTGTATCTTTCTATTCTTTTACTTTCAATATTTGTGTATCCTTTTTTCTTAGATGTGTCTCATATAAACATAAATCTAAATTTATTTTATCTTTAGTCTTTGTTATTTAACTAGAATATTTTCTGTATCAATATTTGTCATAATTACTGATATTCACACATGCATGTATTCATTTCTGTTTTCTTATTTTGAGCTTTCTATTTCTAGCATCTTATTTTTTTCTATGTATTTTGTCTGTTCTGGGCTTCTTTCTTCTTTCTTATTTTTGAGTGATTTTTGTATTTTCTTATGCCTTTTCTCCTCTTATTTTAGAAATTTTACACTCCATTTTTCTTCTTTTAGTGATGTAGAAATTCTGAGATGCATACATAACATATGTTCTGAAGATAATTGATATCTTGATCTTATTTATATATGTATTTATTATTTTTAAAATATATTTTTATTTATTTTTAAAAGACTTAGATTACATAAAATGTTACATAAAAAATATAAGGGATTCCCATATGCCCCATTCCCCACACCTCCCACTTTCCCCCACATTAACAACTTATGTCATTAGTGTGGTACATTCGTTGCAATTGATGAACACATTTTGGAGCATTGCCACTGAGCATGGATTATAGTTTACATTGTCATTTACACTCTCTCCCACTCAATTCTGTAGGCTATGGCAGGATATATAATGGCCTGTATCTGTCATTGCAATGTCATTCAGGTCAATTCCAAGTCCCAAAAATGCCCCCATACTGCACCTCTTTTTCCCTTTCCCTGACTTCAACCTCCAGTGGCCACTGTCTCCACATCAATGATATAATTTCTTCCATTGCTAGAATCACAGTAAGTCTATAGTAGAATACCAGGAAGTCCACTCTAGTCCATGTTTTATTCCCCAATCCTGAGGATTCTTGATCTTTATCCTCAGCAATGACTTTAGACGATAAATCGTTCCCCTTATCCCCTTCCTGTCTTTACTTTTTAAACTGTTTTATTGAGATATAATTCACATGCCATACCATTTACCCATTTAAAGTGTGCAATTCAACCGTTTTTAGTATATTTACAGAGTTATACAGCTATCACCACAATCAATTTTATAATATTTTCATCACCCAAAAAAGAAACCTCATACTCTTTAGCTCTTACCCTCAATCCCCCACATCTCCCAGCCCTAAGCAACAACCAATCTACTTTTTGTCTCTTCAGATCGTTCTATTCTAAACATTTAAAATGAATGGAAGAATGTAATATGTGGTCTTTTGTGACTGTTTTCCTTCACTTAGCAAAATGTTTTTAAGGTTCATCTTGTAATATATATCAGTATTTCATGCCTTTTATGGCCAAATAATATTACATTGTATTAATATACCACATTTTATTTTTCCATTAATCGGTTGATAAAACTTTTGGTTGTTTCCACGTCTTTGCTTGATGAATTATGCGACTATGAACAGTCATGTACAAGTTTCTAAGTGGATATGTATTTTCATTTCTCTTGGATATATTTGTCGTGGTGGAATTGCTAGGGCATATGATAACCCTATGTTTAACTTTTAAGAGGCAGTGCCAAACAGTTTTACCAAGTAACTGCCCAATTTTACCATGCCACCAGTGGTTTATGAGTGTTCCTTTTTCACCACATCTTCATCAATACTTGTTATTAACTGAGTTTTAAATTACAGTCATCCTAGTAAAGATGAAGGGGTATCTTGTGGTTTTGGTTTGTATTTCCTTGATGACTAATGATGTCAAACATCTTATCATGACTTATTGGCCATTTGTATATATTCTTTGGAGAAATATTTATCCAGAGACTTTACCCATTTATTAATTGGCTTATATGCTTTTTAAATTATTTGGGTTGTAAGAATTTATCTACCTTATCAGATACATGATTTGCAATTATCCATTAGATAATTGTAGGTTGTCTTTAACTTTCTTTTTCTACCAGGAGGTCCCGGGGATCGAACCTAGGTCCCTTCATATGGGAGACGGACGTTCAACCATTTGAGCCACATCCTTCCCCTAACTTTCTTTTTTTTTTAATTTTTAAAAAGATATTTAGATTACATAAATGTTACATAAAAAACATAAGGGATTCCCATATGCCCTGCTCCCCACACTGTTCACAATTGCCCATATTAACAACATCCTTCATTAGTGTGGTACATTCATTGCAATTGATGAACACATTTTGGAGCATTGTCCCTAAGCATGGATTATAGTTTACATTGTAGTTTACACTCTCTCCCACTCAATTCTGTAGGTTATGGCAGGATATATAATGGCCTCCAGTATCTGTCATTGCAGTGTCATTCAGGGCAATTCCCAGGTCCCAAAAATGCCCCCGTATTACACCTGATTTCCCTCTCCCTACCCTCAGAAACTCCAGTGGCCACTGCCTCCACATCAATGATATAATTTCTTCCATTGCTAGAATCACAATAAGTCTACAGTAGAATACCAATAAGTCCACTCTAGTCTATAGTTCATTCCCCAGTCCTGAGGATCCTGGGATGGTGATGCTCACATGACCTCTAACTGAGAGGGAGCTTCAGTGCCATAGAGCTGATGGATGGGTCTCCCTTGCTTGCAGTTGTAGACTCTGTTCCTTGGTATAGTGGTTGTCCATCCTCACCTCCTTGTTGGTTGTCCTGGGTGAGTCCAATGAACTGGAGAGCAGGTGTTGCAACTCTGCTGAGGCTCAGGGTCCAGCTGGCACATGGACAGCCTAAAGATTCAAGTCTCTTGCATGTGCACCTACCAACTCCAGCACCCAGGTTTTCCCTTGGGCTCTTTATCTTTTTGTCCAGTTCCCTCCCTGGATCGATGCCCTGAAGTCTCCTGCTCTGTGGGTTCCTAAAACAGCTCACTCCGGTAGGATTTTGCCCCTTCTTAGCCGTTTTTTTGTGAGAGAGCTGGGGAGTGCCCATCTACAATGGTGCCACCTTGCCAGAATCTCCTGTTTTTAACTTTCTTGATAGTGACCATCGAAGCATAAATTGTTTTAATTTTGATTAAGTCTGATCTTTCTGTTTTCTTTTCTTTTTTTTTTTTTGCTTTTGCTTTTGGTGTCATATATAAGAATATTTTGCTAAATCCAAATCACAGATATTCCCATTTATGCTTTGTTCTAAGAGTTTATATTTTTAGCTCTCATATTTAGGTCTTTGATACAATTTGAGTTAAGTTTTGTGTATAGTGTGATGTTGAGGTTCATATACAACTTCATTCTTTTGCATGTGGATATCAATCGGTTGAAAAGACTGTTCTTTCCCCATTGAATGGTCTTGGCACCCTTGCTGAAAATCAATTTTCCTTAAGTATATGGATGTATTTATGTACTCCCATTCTATTTCATTGGTCTATATTTCTATACTTTTGACAGTACCACACTGCCATAATTTCTGTTGCTTTGTATTAAGTTTTGAAGTTTGGAATTGTTAATCCTCCAACTTTGTTCTTCTTTTTCAATTGTTTTGGCTCTTCTTTGTCCCTTAAATCTACAGCTTGTCAATTTCTCCACAGAATCCTTCTGGGATTCTGAAAGGTATTGAGCTGAACCTGTAGATCAATTTGGCAAGTATTGTCATCTTAAAAATATTAGTCTTCCAATCTGTGAACATGGGATGGCTTTCAATTTATTTGCATTTTGTTTAATTTTCTTTCAACAATGTATTGAAGTTGTAGTAGAATGCAGACATGTTCAAGTCCTAATCCTGGTTCTGTAGGTGTGAACTGGTTAGTAGATAGGATCTTTGAAATTGTTAAGCCCAAACCAAATCAGGATAAGACTTAATCCATTATGACTGGAGACCTTACAAGCAGATTAGCAGAGGAAATTGCACAAGGTAGTAATGTAAACCATAGGAGGAGACAGAAAAAGACAGATTACCATGTGACAAAGGCAATGACTGTCAGCAAGTCACCGCCAGAATGCTACAGACTTAAGAGAAGGCATAGCCTAATGCCACCTTGATTTTGGACTTTTAGCCTCCAAAATTGTAAGCCAATACATTTCTGTTGCTTAAGCAAACCAATTTGTGGTACTTTTCATAGCAACCCTGGAAAACGAAGACAGAAGTTTTATACTTCTTTTGTTAAATTAATTCCTAAGTATTTTATTCTTTTTTAATGCTATGGTGAATGGAATTGTTTTCTTAATTTCATTTTTGTATTGTTAATTGAAAGCTGTTTATAAATACAGTTGTTTTTGTATATTGATCTTGTATCTTGTAACCTAGCTGATTTCATTTATTAGTTCTCTTTCCTTTATGGAATTCCTTAGAATTTTCTGCATCTAATATCATGTCAACTGCAAATAGAGACAGTTTTACCTCTTGCTTTCAAATCTGGGTGTCATTTATTTTATTTTCTTGACTGTCTGTCCTGTCTCCCTCCTGTTTTTGTCATGTATTTTAATTATTTTTAAACTTCACATGGCATTATTGTTAGTGTTTTATTTTAAGTGTTTGTTTACATTTGTCCACATATTATTTACTGTTTTGCTTATTAATCCATCATGCATCTTGGCCTTTTCAGTTGGAAATGCTTTCTTTCTGCCTGAGTTACATCTCTTAAAATCCTTCAATAATTATCTATTGATTGCAAATTCAGCTTTATTTTGTCCAAAATGTTATTATTTTGCCATCATCTTAAGAATATTTACTAACTTAGTATTCTAGTTTGGCAATTATTTTTCACTTAGTTCATTGAAGATATTATTTCACCTAATTCTAGTTCTCATTAATTCCATTGAGAAGTCAGCTGTCAGCCTATTTGTTACTTCTTTTAAATTAATCTATCTTTTTTCCTTTGATTGATTTTGATACTATTTCTCTTAATTGATGTTCTTCAATTTTACTATGATGTGTCTAGTTGCTATATCTTTTTGGTTTTGTTTTATTCAGATTAATTGGATTTCATGAATGTGATGGTTAAGTTCATGTGTCACCTTGGCTAGGTCATGGTGTCCAGGTGTTTCTTCAACAAGCCCTGACCTGATTGTTACTGTGAAGATATTTTGTGGATTTAAATCATTAGTCAGTTGATTGTACCTATGGTGGATTACATCTACAGTCCATAAAGGAGATTGTCTTCAGCAATGAAAGAATTCTCACACAATTAGTTGAAGGCCTTAAAGGGAGAGCTGATGATTGCAACTGTCAGAAAGAAGACTGTCCCTCTGTACTTCAGCCAGTGACCTTCTCCTGAGTAACTCATCAAAACCTTCCACAGAGTTCTCAACTTGTAGCCTGCCCTGTGGAATTTAGATTTGCCAATCTCTACAATCTGTGAGCCAATTCCTATACTAAATCTCATAACATTTACATATATATGTATACACATACACATACAAATATTTATATTTATATATTCTTCCAGTTCTGTTTCCCTGGGGAACACTGACTAATACATTGAATTTGTGGATTGATATCATATCACTTCTGGAAAGCTTCTATCATTATGTTTCCAACTATTGCTTGTGTCCAATTTTCTTTCTCCTGTATTTCTGGTACATCAATTAGACACATACTGAGCCTTCTCATTCTATTATTCTATTATAACCTGTGCTTCATATATTAAATATCTCTGTATAGCATTGTGTATAGTTTTTCTCACTTTTATGTTCTAATTCATTAATTCTTTCTTCAGTTATGTTTGATCTGCTTTTAAGCCTATTAAATTTCTAATTTTGATTGTTTTTATTATCAGAGTATTGTTTAGCTTGCTTTCAAAATATTTTTGTTCTTTATTGGTATTTTCAAACCTTTTCCATTGCTTATCAATGGAAAGAAATTCTTGGAAATTTATCAGTGTAAAGAAATTCTTTTAGGTCTGAGAAGAAAGTAGATTTCTTCAGAAATATTTTTGCTTGCTTTTTTCTGGTGCTTATTAATACAATATGATTGGGATACCTTAAGCCACATTCTCAGCTTGTAGTTATCTGACCAGCACAAGTAATATTAATTTAGCCTCCAAGCTCACATGAGAGCAAGCTTGTTGACATGAATTACCAGAAAAAGAATCCTCTTTTACTCCCCTATTCATGACTAAATTTTGAGATGGGCACTTTTCCTTGTAGTCCCATCACAAAAGAGCAGGTCTATAACTAATTTCTCCTTACACTGAAGGGGCAATCTTTATTAGCTTTCCAACATTGGGTGGCTTTGGAGGTTTTCTTTTTTATTCCTTAGGCCACAAGGCCAAAACCCTGATAATCAATATTTATAGGTTTGGTAAATGCTTTCAAAACTAAAGTTGGCTTTAGAGATCATTTTATATCTGAAGGTCCTTATTCACTTACTCTAGTCTCTGGTTTGAAATTATGGACTATTGTGATGATCAACTCTAAATCAAGAAATTGAATGAATTTTTATCAGTCTTTGTAGTTGTTTTTAGTAGGCAGTTCAACTTAGGTGTCATATTGCTGAACGAAGTAACCAACCAAAGGCTCACTTTCTGTTCATTCGACTTCCCCATCCAGCCTTCACAATGAGATCAAACCCTCTCTGTTGGGAAGTGGTTTTAATCTGTGAGCTAACTGAGGCTGCATGCTCCTCAAATTCCTTCTTCCCTACTTTTAGGTTCCATTCATATATCTCTTGGCACAGATGGCCTTGTATTTGGTTATAGCTCACTATGATGGGAAGCTTGCAGGGCATGGATGTCTCCTGATGTTTCAGTCTTTAGAAAGGCAGCCTGACTAGCATAGGGTGGGGTTAAGGGGAGGTGTTCAAGGAATAACGATTGAATAAATAAACGAACAGGGTCAAAGACTGCTATTTTCTTCCCTGACAATGGACTTCTCTGAGTTAAATTTCACGTGTGAGGCTCCTGATGTCTGGACTATGCGAGCTGAGACCAAGATGCCAATAAACTGCCTTGGGCACCTTCTCTGTGTCTAACTCCTTGATTTCAGGGACAGGAGAGGGGGCAAGAGGCAATCTCTCATTATTTACAGCCTCCACAGGGGGCAGGAGAGGATGCATAGCAAATCGTCTTCACCATCCTGGCTTTACTGGTGACTTACACTCCTGAGGTTTGGGAGGAATTTGTTGCAATTTTGATTTCTCAAGTTCAGAGGGAGCTTAGATATGTGTCTGTCTTAAGCTCCTATTGTCTTTCTGCATATTAAGTGGCAAAACCAAGGTCTCAATGGAGCATATTCAAAAAGGAGATCAAGAGAGGAATTTGGATCAGATCTGATTAAACCCTAATCCCCTTATTATTACCACATTGTAATGAGAACCCTGACCAGCACCTGTGGTAAGGCATTTTTCAAGGAGCTGCTAATGTGGCGTGGGGTGGCTGGCAGGACGCAGTGACCCAGGAGGCCTTGTACGGCCTTACAGGTGGGGGACGCCTTCCAATCAAGCTACCATGTGGGAATGGAGGGCACTGAGGTTGAGCAGATGGTGACTCCACTGGGCTCGTGAGAAATCAGCACTGAAGACAGCAAAGGGCTCGGGAGGGCCACAGTCCAGCCAGCTTAGGAGAATTTTGAGGTGGATTAGACGGAGGCAGGGAAGAATCAGCACTGTGGAGCTTCTTCCGGCTGCTTCATGGAAGCAGCACAGGGCCCTTTTCCTTTCTTCCTGAAATAGTGCTTGGTTCATCAGGGATGTCTGATCTTGACGCAGGTTAGAGAACATATCACGGTTTTAAAGGATTGGATAAGTGGAGCAAAGATGAAAATATGGCACTGCAGCAAGCAGCAAGGGGAGGATTTCACATCAACCAAATCCAATTTATTGCTGGTGCTTGCAAAGGGTTGTAGAGCCTTACAAATAATAGAGGCTTAATGAGTATTTTAGTGACTTGAATCATTTGCAGCAAAACAAATTCCACTTTGAATTGATCAGATGGGCTTCCTCCTCACTCCACTCAGCACAGCGGGCAGGTGAGATTTTCCCCGTGCTGCAGCAGTGCAGGATGAGATCCTGGCCCGAAGTCACGTGGGCGTGTGGCAGTTGTTCCGAAACAGAAAGACCTGGGCCCCCAGTCCTCGCCTTTTACTTTCCCCATCAGTAAGGATACTGGGCGTGTTGTTAAGAGATGATACGTGCTGAAAGAACCCTCTGTCTGGCACAGAGTAGTCTTCAATAAATATTTGTTCCAACAATAAATCGTGACTTTCTCATAAAATGGTGTTGGGTGAAAATCCGTCACTCAGCCTCAGGAACCCTACTAACATGTCCAGGCATTTGAAGAGAAAGTCGAAAACCCCTATTAGCCTAAAAGTGTTCATTGCTCTGTGCCTGTGTCTGAGATGGCTTTGCATTGACTATGAGAAGGCAGTAGGTGAAGGGAAATCAAGCTGTCACCTGGGGCTGGCACCTTGGCCTTTGGAAACACAGCAGATCCGCGGGCCTGGAGCACTTTCAGAGGGACACGTGGCTGCGTCAGGTGGAAAAGCCACTGCTAAAACTGCTTCTGAGGAACCAAGAAGGCTTCATTTCCCCTGATCTGTACCTCTTTTTCTCCATCTGCTCTGAGAATATGAATCCTGATGTAATTACAGGTTTGGGACAGAGAAGAGCAAGCAAGGGGTTCGTGTCCAGTAAAGTAAGAGGAAGGGGGTGTGGCAGAAAGAGTCCACGTCGGAAGCTGGAGTTTTCAGTTGCTGTTTTGAGCAAGAAAATAAACATATACTGTTTCAGGTTATCCAGGTATAAGTTTTCCCTTAAGAGCAGTAGAATCAAATCATTCCTCAGTCCAATACCTACCCCAGTGCTACCGTAAGGACGGTGATCTCCAACAGACAGGCCTGCCCGATCCCACGCTGCTAAGGAAAGTCACGGCTCTTAGTGCGAAGGCCATTTGCTGCGGGCGTGCAAGGGAGGAACTGGGTGAATCTTCCCCAAACCAGTGCAGAGTGAGAATGGGAGCCAGGGCTTTTATGGGGAAGAAAAAGAAAAAAAGAGGTAGTTGAAAAGAAAAACAAGTTAAAAAAAAAAAAATGCAAGTGACGCCAGGGGTCTTGTGAGGAGGGCACGTGCACTCTCGCAGTCCTGTGCTGTCTCAGGCACGGTCAGCTTGTCCTTGATTTCAGCGGCTAATAAACCACAGTTTAGATACAGCTGTGCAGGTGCAAGGCCTTCATGGCTTCTTTCTCAGACAACCCTCAAGGATGTCAAACTTTTTGTCTCTGAGAAAAGTTACAGATTTACACCATTCTGTCTGGTTTTGCTTTGAGAGGTTATCTTACTCCTGTAAGCAAAACTGAGAAGATCTGATTAATATTCTCCAGGGAACTAAGTGCAAAGAGGAAACTTCTAAAATTAGGTTAATAGAAAACCAGCTCAATTAGTTTTAGAATTCTCAAAGCTGCTTAAGTGAAGAAATTTTAATAAGCACATTTTCCAGCTATCACCAGATAGATGATCATCAAAGCAATGTTCCTCAAAGTACTCATTAAAATACAGATGGACCTACCCAAGGCATCGCAAATGTGAATCTCTGGGAAACGGCCTGGGTCTTGGGAATCTGCATTTTTAACAAGTGCTCCACCTGATTTTTATGCTCACTTAAGTTGTGAAAACTAATGACAGCGGTTTGCAGGCCGAGCTCCATATTTGAATCAGCTGGAAAGCTTTGAAAATATCCTGCTGCCCAAGCCGTCACTCGCTGAGATTCTCATGTACTTGGTCTGTGGTTGTCCAAGTTGTAAGCGTTCCCTGGTGGACATAAGGTGCTGTGAGAAGTAAGAACCACTGACCTAGAGGCTTCTGTCTGTTTGTTATTCAAGCAGTAAACTGAGGCTGTGAGAGGAAAATTCCTTCAGGAACCATGAGGACAGAGAACCTATCTCTCATGCTCATTGGTTACACAAATTTCTAATTCTGAGATGATTAAGCACGTCAACAAATATGGAACACGGCAAAGTACTGCAAATCTATGAAAACCAGCATTTAATAGCATACCTAAGGGTTAAACATGTCCTTTAAAACAGGAGTATGACAAGGATGTTCACTATTATTAAAATCTGTTCTGGAAGTTTGAACTAATGAAATAGGCAAGACAAAAAATAGAGGTGAAACTAGTGAAGTGGATTAGCAAAATAATAAATACTTCCTGATAATGTAATTGTTTGCCTAGGAAATCTAACTTATATATAACAAGAATGCTTAGCAAGTTGATAATATTTGTTTTATAAACAAATGTTAAAATATTAAAATGTTTGTTTTATAAGAAACTATTTAAAAAGCACCACCTTTCCCATATTCTAATGTTAACCAATTAGAAAAATAGTAGACACCATTCACATTAGCAACTAAAAGAAATGTTAGGAAGAAAGTATAAGATCTAGAATAAAACCACAAAACGCTAATGAGCAGCATAAAAGATGTTCTATATAAATGGAGAGATCCATCTTATTCATAGATAGGAAGGATTAATCTGTAATGTAAATTCTCTGCAAAATAATTTATAATTTTAATACAATTACAAATAAAAACTGTTTTATTTTTTAATTAATAAAATTATTCTTTAAAGTTCATGTAACAGAACAAATGAGGATGATTAAGAAATTTGTGAAATAGACCTAAGTCTGTGAATTGTCGAACCATCTATAAAAATGTACAAAAGAGAAAAATCAAGAGCAATACCTTTACCTTATAGACCATAACAAAGTTAAATTAAATTAAATTAAATTATTAAATTAAATTAAATTATCCTCTGATGCATCAACAGAAAAAGATGAATAAATACCTCAGTAGGAAAAAATTGCAGTTTATGACCCATTAACCAAAGGAGAAATGTGAATGACCAATAAGAATGTGAAAAATGCTGAACCTTACCAAATATTAAACAAAAACAAATTAATTAAAAAATGATCGAGTTTTCACTTATTTACTTTGCAAAGAGAAAATTGATGGCAAAGGAATGGTAAATTGGCCTCTCTTCTACTCTTCTGTTGAGGATGTAATTGGTATAATCATTTTTGCAATGTGCATTGGAAACCTTCATTAAGAGCCTTAAGAATATGCATTCTTAAATGTTCAGAACCTTTCAAAAAGTAATTCCACTTCTAGGAACTTTTCTTTAGGACATGATCAGAGATCTGTGTAATGATTGTTATATAAGGATGCTTAGCACAGCATTATTTTTTAGTGAAAATTAAAAACAATATAAATGCCCATCATAAGGAATTGCTTAAATAAATTTTAGTTTAGCTCTATAAAATAGTTCTGTAAAACCTTAACAAACCATCTTTTCAAAGAAAAATGACATGGGAAGAATGTGTGGTATTGACAAAGAGCAGAGGGAACACACATGTAATCTGTGTGTTGACCTCTGAGGAGAGAAGCTCACACCCAGCCCACACCCTCGGGTAGAATCATCCGTGCATGTGATGAATACAGTCATCAGATCTGAGCACATTTCATTGCCTGCTGAATTAGCAAGTGAAATAACTTTGTATGGTTCCAGGACTTGTTTAGCTGGGGTTACTATTTTCGTGTTTGGCCCTGGCAGAATTCCAAGGGCACTTTGTATCTTTGGTGCATCTCCCTTCCTCTCTTCTTAGAGGTGAGCGGAGCTGTGGAAGAGGAGCGAGCAGAGGCAACCTCTCTTTTCCTCGTCGTCCTGTTGCCCTGATGCCAGCGAGCCTGTCTTGGGACCTCCTTCCTTGTAGACGGCAGTGAGAGCCAAGAGCCTGGGACTCAGGTCCCTCAGCCTAAGAAGACGCAATCCTCCCTCTAGCACCTCAGAGTTCATGTACTAGGGCTTGGGACGAAACCTCGGTTAAAAATAATATTATTTACTCACATTGCATACAAAAATGAGCTCAAAATGGATCAAAGACCTAAATAGAAGAACTAAAACTATAAAATTCCAAAAAGAAAGAATTGGGCAACATCTTCAGGACTTGTGATAGGCGGCTGTTTCTTAGACTTTACACCAAAAGCACCAGCAACAAAAGAAAAAAATAGAGAAATGAGATTAGAGTGAAATTAAAAACATTTATGCATCAAAGGAATTTATCAAGAAAGAAAAGTCAACTTACACAATGGGGGAAAATATTTGGAAATCGTGTAGCTGATAAGGGTTTAATATTCAGAATTTATAAAGAACTTCTACAACTCAACAACAACAAAAAAACATAGCACCCAATTTAAAAATGAGAAAGAGATTTAAATAGACATTACTCCAAAGAAGATAAACAAATGATGGATAAGCACATGGAAAGATGCGAAAAGTCATTAGCCATCAGGGAATTGCAAACCAGAACTACGAGATACCATCGCATACCCACTGGAATTGGTAGTATTGAAAATAGTTAATAATACAATTATAAAAAACATTCTTTCAGGAATTCCAACAAATGTACTCCACTAATGGAAAGTGTTAAAATACACAAAACGTGGTTTATACATAAATGGAGTATGATTTGGCTATAAAAAAGGGATGAAGTTCTGATGCATGCTACAACATGCAGGAGCCTTGAAGATATGCTGAGTGAAATAAGCCAGACACAAAGGGACAAATACTGTATGATCTCACTTCCATGAAATTAGCAAAACAAGCATATTCATGAAGTCAGAAACCAGAACACAGGTTACCAGGACCAAGACAGGGACAGTAAGGGAGAGTTCATGTTGAGTTGGCATGGAGCTCCTGTTGGGGCTGACACAGAAGTTTTGGCAATGGGCCGTGGGAATGGAGGCACGACAGGTCACACGCAGTTAACACTTCTCAATTGCAGATTCGAAAAGGGAAGGACAAGGACATTTCAGGCTGTATATAAGTTATCACACACATACACACACACACAACCCATAGACTATACAACACAGAGTAAACATTGCGGCAAAGTTAATAGCATAATTATAATAATAGTGTTTCATGAATTGTAACAAAGGTAATACACTAGTGCAAAATGTGAATAATGGAGAAAACTGTGTGTGAGGGGGGTATAAGGGAACTTCATACATCCTGCATGATGTTTCTGTACCTACAACGGTCATAATAAAAAATTAGTGTTATTTACCTTTACTTTGTCCTCTGGATATATTTATTTCTCTTGAAGACCTTTTGGATTGGAGTGGTCTAAGACCAAAATGGGTGGTTTTAGGTCTTCATCTAATACTATCTTAATCTCACCAGAATTTATCCTCCCTTTCTCCTTCCCTCCCTCCCTTTCTCTTTATTTCATCTACTTGTTTATCTCTCTCTCTCTCTCTCTATCATCTTTCATCATCTGTTATCAATATCAATCTGTGTATCTCTTGTTAAAATAAAATAATATACAAGAGATTCTTTACATTAATTTATATTTGAGCAGTTTACAATTCATGAATTGGGCAGCATCCAAGCAGCATATGGAAATGAGCTCCATGGAGCGGGGTGGAAAGAGGGAGCTGATATAAAGCAGAGGTGGAAGCAAATGAGGAAATGTTCTGATTGACTGACAGTTAAGTTTCCATTTTATTTCGGGGGTCTTACAAAGTGGGGAGTGGATGCATATTGGTTAGTATGGTATACATGTCCATTCTGGATGAACTTTCTCTACTGGAGTGAAATTGGTTTCTTCCCAGGCTTATCTGCAGTTCTTTAGGGTACATTCCATTGTTTCATTTTTTTCAGAAAGCTCCTGTAGGTCAACTATTCTGTTTCCTAGAAAATCTTTTTTTGGAAAGGGGTCCCTCCCAGCAATACCCAATGCAGGCAGCCATTTTATTTTACTTAACTCTGTCATCTGTCTGTCTAGCTAGCTCACTAGCCATGTAACCTGTCATCATCTCTCTGTATGTATCTGTCATACATGGCTATATACAGAGAACTATATACCTGAAGGAGAAGTGCCCTCTAGGTGTAGAAATATGTATAAAAATCTATAAGCATTTTCTGATTTTTTTCTCAGAAAACAGTCTGGTCAGATTGGAGTTCAGGCGAGGTCTGCCTCCCAGAAGAGTTCCAAGAAGTGCCAGGCTTCAGGGAAGAGGAAAAACGGTGTGGCCTGGAGTCAGGGCAGGCTCGGGGGAGAGAAGCTGGCATCAGGTTCAGTGTGCTCCTTGTGGGGTCTGTGTGGAGTGGGACCATGCACAGGCTGGCTAAGTGGATGGGCTGGGTGTGGTCTGGGCATACTGTGTGGGTGGACAGGGAGGGAGCCGGGAGGCAGAGACACTCTAGGAGCTCTTCCAGCATCACCAGCGAGGATTAGAGGCTACCCAGGAGAAGGGACAGGGAGCTCAATCCTTAGAGACATAGCACAGGAAAAGCTGATCAGACTTAGGAGACTAAGGTGGTATGGGGAGTGAAGGAAGGGGAGGCTTTTAAGCTCAAAGGTGGGATCACTGTGCAAGAAGGAAAACACAGGCCAGGAATGGTATGGCTGGTGGGGAGGATTGGCCACTTCTCTTTCCAATATGTTGAGTTTGAAACAACAGCAAGATATCCATGAGGTGCTGGAGAGTGGATCTATAACTTAGCAATATTCAGACACTCCACATGCTTCATATATGTCAGCAGATACTCATCAAAATTAATTTCGGTTTATTTCACTCATTAATCGTGTTCTGAAACGGCCCATCCTGGTGGAGTGAAGCTGGAGTTTCAAGGTATCTGTCATGCACTAAGCTTTTGTATCTGGAAGCAAGTTGTAACTGTTATGCAGAATTATCCAGATTGCCAGTCTACACTGAACTCAGCAGGTGACCCCTTCACCCTCGAATTCTCTCTGTTGATATGTAACCAGACTCAGGGGTGTACAGACAGAACGCTCAGAAATGCTGACTGTCAACTGCGTAAACGTGGGCCCCGGCTGGAAAAGCAGGATTCATTGAGCTTGTTTAATGAATGTTCTCTGGGGCCCAACTCCCAGGCCAGCGTCCAAGGGTTCCGAGGCCAACTGGGGCAGCCAGAGCAGGCCCAGCGTGGCTCCTCTTTCGGAGTTGTCTGATGCCTGGCTTTGCGATTCAGTCCCCGCACACTGAATCCTTTGGCACGGGATAGGGCTCAGCATTTCAGAAGGGTCTTGACTATGGAAACTCTGCCAGCACTAATGGGGAACCTCTGACCTGGGTGCCAGCCCAGCCTTACAGCTCCACAGCTGCTGAGATTCTGATTGAAAATCGGGTCTCTGGTGTCAGGAACAAAGTCACCAGGGACTGGGCCACCTGGAATAGTTACACTTTTATGCAGACCATGAAGATTCTTCTTTTTTTTTTTTTCTTTTCCTTTTGCTGTCAAAGAACTGATTTCCTACATTGTCTCAACACAAAACCTACAAATCACCATCTTCAGCTTCCACCCATCCATGCAGGTCTGGTACCTGCTTCCTGCCAGCTCACTGGCAGGGTTTTAAATAAGGAGGAGACATGGCCTCGTGGCCATACACTCACACTCACACTCCGGTGCCATGAGCTGCAGCAACACTAACTGGTCTTCAGGCAAGAGGGAGCTCGCCGTGGATGTGCCTAGCTGGGAGGGCTTAGAGGAGAGGATGTGACAGGTGGGTCGGGCCGGGAGGGGACTTTAAAGCCATCCTCTGGAATTCCGGTCTGGAGGCTGTCTCTGCATCCTGAGCACTTAGCCTACGGCACGGGACCCGGATGCTGTGCCCTTTGGGGGATGCTGGACTGTGTGGCCGTGATGACTCATTTTAGTCATCCGTCTAAAATAAAAAGACGGAGAACAAAGCAAAGCAAAGCAAAGTCAACCCTGCAGGAACCCAGCCAACAGGGTCCTGTAGCGGAGGTGTTTCTCACTTGTTTTTCGTGAGGGGACTTCATCACTGTCTTTCTCAGGTTTATCTGTAAGCTCTGAGTAACATTCAGCCTGTTGGCTCATCCAGAAAGTGCCAGGCTCTGTCCTGTACCGCTGTCAGCAGCGAAGGGGGCAGACGAAACTGCCTGTCCTTGTGGAGCTCTCGTTCTGCTGTATGGAGTGGGCCGAGGCAGCTTTAGAGAAGGTGAATACGCAATTTATGTCTTCTGTTAGGAGGTGATGGGTGATACGAGGAGCATAAACAAATAGGCCGGCTAAAGTAATAGGTGAACTAAGGTGGGAAAATGAACATTTTTTTCCTCTGATGAATTTTTATTGAGATACAATTCAAAGAGCATAAAGCTCACCCTTTATAATGTAAAATTCAGTGGTTTTTAGTATATTCAAAAATTGTGCAGCCGTCACCAGTATATAGTTCCAGAGCCTTTTATCATCCCAGAAAGAAGCCACATAACTATTAGCATTTACTCTGCACTCCATCTTCTCCTCTGAGCCCCCCATGGCCACAGTATACTTCACTGTGCTTCTGTGGCTTTGCCTGCTCTGGACATTTCATATAATGGAATCATATAATAAGTGGCCTTTTGTGTCTGGCTTCTTTCACCTGGCATAATGTTTTCAAGGTCCACCCTGTTATAACATGCATCAAAATTCCATTCCTTTTTATGTCTGAGTAATAGTCCATCATATCGATGCACCACATTTTGTTTAGCCTTTCAATTGTTGGTGAACAGCTGTGTTATTTCCACTTTGTGAATAATGCTGCTATGAATATATGTGTACAATTTTGTGTGGACATATGTTTTCAATTTTCTTGAAAATTGAAAGGAGTGCAATTGCTGGGTCATTTACTAACTCTGTGTTCTCCATGTTTAACATTCTTGTGGGCCTGCCAAACTATGTTCAAAAACAGCCAAAGCATTTATGTTGCCACCAGTGATGGAAAAGAGTTCCAATTTCTCCACATTCTTGTCAACATTTATTATTATCTCTCTTTTTACTGTAGCCATGGTAGTACTGTAAAGTAATGCTTCATTGTGCTTTTGTATTTGCATTTCTTTGATGATTATTTGTATATCTTTGGAGAAATATTTATTCAAACCCTTCACCTATTTTGAAAATTGGGTTATTTGCCTTTTTATTGCTGAGTTTTAGGAGTTTTTTTTTTTTTTTTTTTATAAATGTGTTCTGGATACTGGTCCATTATCAGATACATGATTTGCAAATATTGTCTCCCTTTTGTGGGTTGTCTTTTTGCCCTCTTGTTGGTACCCTTTGTAGCACAAAACTTAAATTTTGAGGCAGTTCAATTTATCTATTTTTTCTTTTGTTGCTTCTACTTTTGGTGTCATGTCCAAGACACCATTGCTTAATCCATGGTCAGGAAGATTTCTGCTAATGTTTTCTTCTAAGTTTTGTAGTTTAGTTCTTAAATTTAGGTCTGATCCATTTTGAGTTAAGTTTTATGTGGTGTGACGTAACGGGGTCACCTTTTTTTCATGTGGCCCTACACTTGGCTCAGCACTGTTTGTTGGAAAGACTATTCTTTCCCCATTGAAAGGTCTTGGCGCCCTTGTTGAAAATAAATTGCCCACAAATGTATGGACTTATTATATCTGGACTCTCAGTTCCAGTCCATTGATTTACATGTCTATCCTTATACCAGCACCATAGAGCTTTTACTATAGCTTTGATTACTGTAGCTTTGTAGTAATTTTTGAAATCAGGACATGTTCTTTGTCAAGATAGTTTTGGTTACTTTGGGTATTTGTATTTAGATATGAATTTTAGGATCTGCTTGTCAATTTCTGCAAAAAAAAAAAAGTCAGCTTGGATTTTGATAGGGATTGTGTCAAATATATGGTTTTGGGAGAATTGCCATCTTCACAATATTAAGTCTTTTGATCCATGAGCATGAGATGCTGCTCCAGTTATTTAGGTCTTTAATTTCTTTCAATGATGTGTTGCCATTTTCAGTGGAAAAGTCTTGTACTCTTTTTGTTACATTTATTCCTAGACATTTTATTCTTTTTGATGCTATTGTAAATGGAAGTATTTTCTTAATTTATTTTCTTTATGGTCATTGATTCTAAGATGCTCATTTTTAAAAATCAGTAGAATTTACTTTATAGAGCAGTTTTAGTTTCAAAGAAAAATTGAGCAGAATCTATAGAGTTCCCATATGCACCCCTCCCCCCACACTGCAACGATTTCCCCTATTAGTAACATCTTCTATTAGTGTTGCACATTTTTAATATTGATGCACAAATGTCAATATATTATTCTTACCAAAAGTCCAGGTTTGACTTTAGGGTTCATTTTTTGTGTTGTATCGTTCCATGGATTTTGACGAATGCGCCATGTCATGTGTCCACATTGCAGTACTGTACAAAATAGATTCACCACCCTAAAAATGCCCTGTGCTCTGCCTATTCATCTTTCCCTCCCTCCCCACAAACTATTGGCAACCACTGATCTCTTTACTGTCTCTCTAGTTTTACCTTTTCTAGAAGATCATATCGTCAGACTTGGACAATAGGTAGACTGTCTCTTTGCCTTATAAATATGCATGTCTTTTCATGGCTTGATAGCTCATTTCTTTTCATTGCTGAATAACATTCCATTGTATGGATATACCACAGTTTGTTTATCCACTCACCTATTGAAGGATATCTTGGTTGCTTCTAGGTTTTGACAATTATGTATTAGGCTGCTATAAACATTTGTGTGCAGGTTTTAGTGTGGATATGGCTTTAGAACTCATTTGGCTAAATACCTAGGAATGCATTTGCTGGATTGAATGGTAAGCCTGCATTTAGCTTAGTAAGAGGCTGCCAGACTGTCTTCCCTTGTGCATTTCCACCAGTAATGAATGAGAGTTGCTGTTGCTCCTCATTCTGCCAGCATTTGGAGTTCTCAGTGTTTGGGATTTTAGCCTTTCTAATCGGGATGTAGTGATATTTCATTGTTTTTGTCTTTTCATATGCTTATTACCATCTGTATATCTTCTCTGGGGAAGTGTTTGTTCATCTCTTTTGCCCAGTTTTTAAATTAGGTTCTTTGTTTTTTTAATGTTGAGTTTTCAGAGTTCTTTTTATGTTTTAGCTATCAGCCCTTTATCAAATGTGGGTTTTGCAAATATTTTCTCCCAGGAGGTGGCCTGTCTTTTCATTTTCTTAATGGTGTCTTTTCCAGAGCAGAAGTTTTACTTATAATGAAGTCCAGCTTAACATTATTTTTCATGGATCATGCTTTTTGGTGTTATATATAAAAAGTCAATCTCATTGGCAAACTCAAGATCACATATTTTTTCTCTTATGTTATCTTCTAGAAGTTTTATAGTTTTGCATTTTACATTTAGAGCTATGATATATTTTGTATTAATTTTTATTAAAGTTGTAATGTCTGTGGTTTAAATTAAATTTTTTTACAATTGAGTTTTATATGTTTATTTTGTATCCTGTAACCTTACTGCACTTGTATATTAGTCCTAATAGAATTCTTGTGGATTTCTTAGGATTTTCTGTATACAAGATCATGTCATCTGCAATAGTGATCATTTTACTTTTTCCTCCCAAATGTGTATGCCTTTTATTTCTTTTTCTTGCCTAATTGCCCTAGTGAAAACCTACAGTACAATATTGAATAGAAGTGGCAAGATTGGACATCTTTGTCCTAGTTCAAATCTCTAGAGGCAAGCTGTAGAATGAAATTTTAAATTAAGTGGTCAGGGTAGGCTTCCACGAAAAGGTGGTATTTGAAGAAAATTTTGAAGGAAATTAAGGAGCAACCTAGGCAGACATCTGGGCACAACATGCTCTAGTTAGAGGACACAGCCAGTGCACAGAATCCAAAGCAGAAGTGCGCCTGGAGTGGAGTAAGTGGGGGCAGAGCAAAGAAAATGAGGTCAGAGAGGTGATGAATGAGTGGTCAGATTGCACAGGGCATTGGAAGCCACTGTAAGGAGTGAAAGAGTAAAATGGGCGTTCATTAGGACGTTAAATGAGAGGAGTGCATGATCCTATTGACCTTTCACAATCACTGCTTGGGTCACTCTCTGAAGAATAGACAGCAGAGAAGCAAAGTAGGGAGCCAGGGACCATTTAGGAAGTGTCTTAGTTTGCCTGAGCTGCTATCACCAATAGCACAAACTGGTTTTGGCTTAAACAACAGGAAATTTTTGGCTCACGGTTTTGAGGCTAGAAGTCCACAATCAAGGCACCAGCAAGACGATACTTTCTCCCCAAAGTCTTTAGTGTTTGGTTTGAGCTTCCTACAATCCTTGGGATTCCTTGGCTTAAATGCTTGCATTTAGTCACGTGTTGATGTCCTCTCCTTCTTTCCCCCCTTCTGTAACTTCTGTGTTCTTTAAGGCCCCAGTAATCCAGATGAAGACCCACTCTCATTTAGTTGGGCCACACCTTAACTAAAATAGCATATTTAAGAGGTCCTATTTAGGATAGGTTCACACCCACAGGGATGTTGATTAAGACTAAGAACATGTCTAAATAGGGGTACATAATTCAATGTACCACAGGAGGCTACTATGAAAATATAGGCAAGAGATGATGGCTTCACCAGTGGTAGCCATAGAATAAGTGAGAACTGGCCAGATTCTAGAAATATTTTGCAGCCAAAGCCAAATGTACAATTCAAAAGGGGAATGTGAGAGAAAATGAGAAGTCAGGATGACTCCATTGTTTTTGGGCAACCAGTGGGTCAACCGAAATAGGGAAGATGTCAGTTAGAGCAAGATGGGAGGAAAAGGACAGCAAGTTTTTAGCTTCTAACATGTGGAATTTGAGACATCTATTAGAGATCCAGTTGCAGGTTTTGAGTAGAAAGTTTGATATTTAAGTCTGGAGTACAGGAGATATGTTTGGACTGAAGATATAAATTTGGAAGTCATTGGTATAAAGATGCTATTTAAAGCCAGGAGACCAATGAGATCACCAAGAGAGTGAGTATAGCAAGTCCAAGGAATGAGCCCTGGGACACACAGGCATTAACAGGCCAGGGAGAATTGGAGAAATCAGCAAAGGAGACTAAGAAGGAGCAGATGGCGAAATAGGAGACGTGACAAGCTGGTGTAGTGTCTTGGAAGGTAACTGGGGAAGGTAGTGTCAATTCTTTTGATACTTTACATCTTTTGAAGAACTTGTGTTAGCCTCTTCAGTTTCTGAAAGGTAGATGGCATCTCTGTGTGCTTGCTTGTTAGATAAAGGCCTCCTGATCTCATGTTTTGGGGACCTGGTTTCCCTCAAACATGGAATGGTGAGCACAGGCTTTGGCTGGGATGCGGGGGGAAACTGACAGGGTTTTTATATACCTCCCCTTCCTCTTCTGGTTGTATTTGCTCAGAGGCCTGCCCTGGTCTTCACAGAAGTTTTGAACGACTCATGACATATGCCAGGTTTTCAGCTTCTGCTTTGCAAACCTAGATCCTGTCCAGTTCATCCCACTGGAGCAAGAGTTAATTAAAGCAAGATGAAAATGTTAATAAGTTGAGGAGAATTGTGGTGAAAGCTTGGCATGTCTTAGGATTGAGTATGAAACTTTTTCATGGAAACTAAAAGCATAAGGCATGAAAAATCCATCTAACTTGTCAAGTGAGTCTAATTTCAGAATGTCTCATTTTCTTTGAGAACAGTTATGATCTTTCTCATTTGGAAAGTAGTTTATGGTTTTCTGTAGCTCAGTGAGTATGCAGGCCATTAAAATCACGAACACAGGACCAAGTATGGCCCAGGAATTTTAGGGAGAATGTAAACTGCATCTCTCAGAATTGTTTTCATAGATTATACTGTGGATAGGATGCATTTTCCATACCTCTAGTCATGATAATAGGTTCCTAGCCCATTGCAGGAACTCAAAAAGTATTTATGAAATAAAGGAGTAAAAAAATGTCATCCTGGGTTCATGTGATCCACTACACTGACTTCCTGCACATCATTTAAATCACTCTAAGATCTTCCTCTTAAGATTATGTTAGCCATGGAGCCTGCTGCATTGCCTGGAAGAGTCTATATTCATGCTCAGTGGTCACTCTTACCCACCCTCTCTCCCAGCATCCCTTCAGTGCTCTCTAAGCTTTTGTAAAGCATCCTTGGACCCATAGAGAGTGAGAAGGGATGGAATGCAGGTTTTGAATAGAAAAGAACTAAAGTGTCCAATAGGGCAAGGAAAGCAAGAACCAGAACACAAAGGAGGTGGAGAGCAGATACAGGAAAGCGTGATTGAGTTCCTCAGACCAAGAGGGTGTGTAGCCATGCAGGGGAGCAAGCTCTTGCTGACTTGGCTAAGAAAGGTGAGAGGTTCTATGATCCACAAGGAGATCAATAGGGCTCCACCTTTGGGAAGAAGACAGTACAGACTTGCAGACCATACGCTCATACATGGCTTTATTCAACAAAGAGTTATTGATTGCTTATTATGTGCCAAGCCCTTCTCGGCAGAAGAGCACAGCAAGAGAGGAGGCAAGGTGTCCGCTGCCAAGGGGTTTGTATTCTTGTTGGAGGAAAGAGGCAACATACAAATAAACAAACATAATTTCAGATGTTAATAAGTATTATAAATTAAAAGATAGTGACCTGATAGAGTGACTGGAGGGAGATATCTTAGCTAGGATGACCAAGAAAGGCTTTTCTGATGAGAAGACATTAGAGCTGAGATTTGAATAGTGAGAAGGAGCCAACCATGCAAAGATCTGGCAGTGAGTGCTTCAGGCAAGAGGACCAGCACGTCTGAGGTTCCATGGGTGGAAACAAGCTTGGCATGTTCAAGTGCCTCAAAACAGCTAGTAGGGCAAAGCATGGCATGAGGGGAGGTTGACAAGGATCAAATAATTCCAGGCCTCCTGGAAGGCTGGGAACATTTGTAAGGGAGCATGTAGCGAAAGCATTGTGAGCTCTTGGCAACCAACAGGACGCTTTGACCCTGCTTCTTGTTTTGGCTTCCTTCCAGCCTCTCCCCATCCTACCATTGCCCATCCCCTCTGCCTCTTCAGAGAGATTTGCAGAGATACCTTAACCCTTGGAGAGCTGACAAAGGCCTGTGCTTTCCTTTGAGGAAGCACCAAGATGGAGATCTGGATGCCTGTGTCCGCCCTGAGGACATTCACTGAGGCAGGAAGTCAAGTGCCCAGTGGAGGAGGATAGCCTTTTCACACAAGGGCAGGAAGAAAAGGATGCAAGATACAATGAGGGTCTCACCGCCCAGTCCCACATTTAACAGCTCCCCTGGACCTCCCCCTTCCTCTAGGTGAGAGACAGTGTGGCTTCAGTGTTTTTCCACCCTCTACATGTGGGATAAACCAGGGATGCCGCTGGCAAAAGGCAGTGCAGCCCCTTGTGTGGGACCATGCTCTGCTGTGGATGGTTATCTGAGCTGGAGGAGGGAGTAGCATTTAAGTGCAAGGTCTCTGGAGTTGAACTGCCTGAGTTCAAATTCCAAATCTCTTTACCAGCTGTTTGGACTCAAGCAAACTACTCAATGTCATCTGTAAATTTTAAAAAATATCATGAGAGTCCCTAACTTTTCAGAAGGTTGTTTTGGGGATTAAACAAGAGAATGGATGGTGAAGGCCTAGTCTTGCGCCTACTCCTGGGGAGTACTCGGGAAGTGCTAGCCGCGGCCCACCCATTTTGTTGCTGTTATTTTCACATTCCCAGAGTCCCTAGGCATGGCGCATGGATCTGAAGAGGGCTGAGACATGCTTCCTCTGAGCCCTTCCTGTAAAGTGTCAGGATTCTGTTTCTGGGACCTGCGATCAGGGCTCTTGGATCAACTTCCCATCGGTGCAGTGTGCTGGGTGCCTACTCCCTACTCTTGTGTCCTGCACAGGAGCCAAACTCACACGATGACATGGCCAAGCAACGTGTTGCTGCTCTCTGGGGCTTTGTGGCCCACAGCATACTGAACACTAAATGAGCGTGAAAAGACTCGTGCTCCAGAGGGCAAGTTCCTTCTCCTCCGTGGCCACAGATGTTTGGAGGTTTTAAACTGACGCTCCCTTTCAGAGCCGTCCCGCATTGGCGCCTGTGCTTTGGACTATGGCTCCTGCAGTCTACTTTCTCATAGGGGCTTCTGGTTCTGTAAAGCTCACCTCTGATTTGTAGCTGCAGATCCTCTCCCTGCTAAACATGAGGTTCTGTGCACCGAAGACTCTGAGCTACTTCAGTGAAGGAAATAGCTCAGGAGAGGGTGGCGACTCAGCCACCTGAACCAAAAAATAGTTCTGATTAAATGAGCAAATCCAGGTACAGCGCTTTAACATAATAAGTCTCCTTATCATCGTCATTGCCATCATCATGATGATTATGATCTGAAGATTTTTTTTTTTTTTTTTTAACAAATTGTCCTTCTCTAATCCCCCAGGCTGAATACTTTCCATTTGATCCGCCATATGCATCTTTCTCCTCCCCGCTCTGTGCTCCTGGAGGCTGGCTTTTCTACTGTCTCCCTTGGCCTCTTGCTTTGGTTTGGGATCAGCCCATAGAGAGCTCTGGAAGGAGCTCTGTGGGAGGAAGGAAAGTGTGTGATGTGGGTATTTATTCTCCTCCCTCCCTGTGGTCTCACCTTGGCTTGGTGGGTCTTTGGAAGGAAGACCACAGCTCTCTCAGGCAGCTCGCTCTGTGTAGCCTCTGTTTCTCCAGATTCTGGAATCTGTCCCCTCCCCTTGCTGTCTTCAGGAGAGGGGGCCAAGACTCCTTCTGACTTGCCCTAGTGGAATGTACTACCCTATATGCTGCTTACACTCTTGCAGATCGTTCCTTTATTAATCTCTCTTCTAATTACTCAGTTTGAGCCTGCCATCCTTGCTGGGGAGCCCCAGAAAAATGCACCTTCCTGCTTCCTTCACACCTCCACCCCTTGCCTGAACCTCTGTCCCTCTCCTGCTATTGCTGCCCATGCTCCATTGACCTTTTTTTCCTTTCAATCTACATTTTAACCAGAATTCATGTGATAAGGGAAGTGGTGTGCTTGTCTCTGTGTTGAATTTGTTACCCACTTTTTTATTTTCTCCTGTAAGCTCTGTCAAAAGACAAGTCTCAGCAAGCCCCGTCAAACTGCCTGCGGTGGCTCTCTTGAGCTTCTGCCACCAGACCTTCCTGAGCGTTGCTTCTGCTGGCCGTTGCCCCTGGAGCCCCTCCTTCTCTGAGCTTGGCTTGGGTCCCATGTACCACCACTGATGGGCTCTGACCATTGATGGACTCTGGCCCTGAAATTGGCGTTCAAGTGACTGATAGTTGATGCTGGTGAAAATGCTTCGGGAACCAGATGGGAAGGCTTTAAGGGGCCTAGATATCCCTGGGGACATCCAGAAATCTGAGAGAGGGACTCTACAGTGAGAGAACCTTTGTACTCATAGACATAGAGATGTGGAGTTTATGTGCAATTATCTCGTGTCTACCTTCCTTCTTCCCACTTACTCTCGTAACTTTCTAACCCCCCAGCACAGCTGTAGATACACAGCCTCTTATGTACTTGGCCTAATTTACATTGCCTTCCACCGACCGTCTTTGTCAGTCAGTGTATTTTTGTCATGGTGTGAGAGTTAGCAGCCACGCTTGTCACTAGCGCACAGTGTCACAGTCCCAGTGAGGGTCTTGGGCCAATGGGAGAAGAGCAGCCATTAAAAAGATCTAATATTGAGTTATGCTTGAGATTTTCTTAAAAAGGCAAAGTGCTCACTGAGAAAGTTGAGAAGTCAAATTGGGTAATCTAATGAGCTCTCCCAGGACCCCATTTGTCTTGGCCTAAAGAGATGCTCCCGAGATCTGAGAGTTGGTTCAGAATCACTACTCTTCAATATGAACAAGCGCTCTTGATTATATTCAATAGGGATTTGAATGCACATTGTCTTCCATATCTGAATCTGCCTTGTTCTCTGTCTGCCATGAGAGACAATGTGCTTCCTGTGCAAACAATGACCTGTGATGAAGGGTGTTTGCCAAAGTAAAAGTTAAGACTCAGGAGAATTCACGATAATCTTCCCAATGCAGATCTTCCTCTGAGGGAAAATTGAGACATGCCTTTCTTACTTGAGATTTGGGGAAAAGTCTGACCTTCTCAGGGGGACAAGAATCAAGCCTGGATATTAAATAGGAGTAGCCAAATGCAAATTATTTCTTGAAAGGCTTTAGCTATTCTTTGACAGATGGCTCCTTGGTTATACCTGTATTTGCATGTGTTCATACTGATATGATAGAGAAACCACGGAATGTGTTATAGCCGTGCAAGGAGGGGCTGGTAGGCCTGAAGTTTACATACATGGATTTTTTCTGGCTAACTGAATCTTTGAGGCTTCTTTCTCTGACATCTAGTTCTAGAATTTTTAGTTTCTGAATGTGGTGACAGCAAATACCAAGCAGTACCTAGGTGTGAAAGGCTTAGTCACTTCAGATGAGACAGGAGTCAATTTTCTGTTTTGGTTCCAGGCCTTTTCATGATGATACCCAGTATTTTATCCACCGTTTTCCCTAGAGCTTCATGTAAGGCTAATAGATTTTAGTTAATGGTCTGCGGAAATGCCCTGGTTCTTTTTCTTAGACATAACTGATGTTTCAGGCTCCATCATTCTTTAAGACAAATTTAGATAATTTCCCCAAATGGCATTGCCTAGCACTTTTCATGCTGAATGTACCTGTCCATTTCTATGTACTGCTGAAACCTCCAAACATTTCTTGCTATTTTCTATCAATTTGACTTTTAATGCCAGAAGACTAAAAGTCATTTAAAACCTGAGCATCTCACTGAGTTCCTTTTTTCATTACCATTCATAGCATGTTAAATTAGATTTGCACTTAGTACTGACCTCTTGGCTTTGTTACTCTTTATACCTCCACACAGAGAGAATTGTCCATCTCTCCTTCCGGTATGTTTCAGTCTTAAAACCAGTCCTTGATCCCTGACAAATAATTCTTTCGAATCCGGGGTTAATCCATTTTTAATGGCCCTCGATGTGAACACTTACAAGTAGTTTAAAACATGTATTTCGACTCATTCTCTTTCAGTCACTTCAGGTCAGGATAGTTTGCCTTGGAGCACTAGTTTCTAATCGACATGCCTGGGACCCCAGAAAGACATGGAACTTTAGCAAGGGGTCTTCAAATACATAGGCCCGTGGGGCATTTTTTGTAGATGGAAAAACTATCTTTTGCATATCTATGTACTCTGATTTTTGAATAAAATTGTGATGCTGATAAAATTGTGAATACTAAAATCCAAATTATTTTTAAAGAATTGTGCAATTCATAGAATCTTTTTAAAATAAAATGTATAAATAAGTGAAAATGAGCACTTAGGGGAAATATTAACATTTTTTTTGCATTTTAAAAGGGTCCTATTCCATAGAAAAGTTGGCAGCTCTGCCTTGGAAGGATAATATTGCTTTTATGGAAAAGTCTATGGGAAGCAGACGTGGCTCAACCAGTTGGGCACCCGCCTACCACATGAGAGGTCCTGGGTTCGGGTCCTAGTGCCTCCTAAAGAAGATGAGCAGATGCCGCACCCGCTGCAATGAGCTAGATGCCGAACCCACCGAGGCAAGCAGACGCCACGAACCATGAGCCCGCAGGTAGCAGATGTGGCTCAGGCTGTTGGGCACTCGCCTCCCAAGTGGGAGGTCCTGGGTTCAGTTCCTGGTGCCTCCTGGAGAAGGCGAGCAAACAATGAGCAGATAGATGACAGACCCATCTGGGGGAGAAGAGTTAAATAAAAAAATAAAAAATAAAAATAAATCTTTTTAAAAAGTCTATGGCTGGTTTCAGTAGTGGGTAACAGATACTAGGACATAACATACAATCTGCATTGCTATTTATAGGAAGATAACACTGCATTCTGCAGCTCCTCAGAATTTTTCCTCAAATAGGTACATCTTGCATGGCAGTTCAGTAGTATTCTTTTACCAAGTGTCCTTTATCCTGCCCTTTTATTCTGTTTCCTTCCAAAATCAGATGGTTGGTAACTTCTGTGGCTCAAGTTAGGTATTGGCCAGATCACCTGCATTTCTTATTTAATAACCAGCCCATCTGCTAGTGACATTACCCTGTTCCTGGTCATTCAAATTACTCCTAACTACAAAGCAACGGAATAAGGTGAATACTTTTTAGTCTTATTAGAACCTGTGGCCATTTTATTATACCCACAGCCATTAACTCTGTGTTCGCCATGGGGATCCAATGAGAGAATGTGTCACAGAGCCTGGTAAGATGTGAAGTGCTAGGCAAATGCTATTTCTCTGTATTAACATGGAAGCATAAAATTTGCTTCCTGATCTGAAAACATAAAATCTAGCTGACAGGGACATAGAACATACAACCCTAAAGTTTTAACATTGGTGGCAAGCAGAGTAGGAGGAAAGGAGGAAGGAGGTCACTGCAGGCTGGGTGGGTTGGGGATGGCTTTGGGTGGAAAATGGGACAGTAGATTATACTTGAAAGGCAGGTCTAGGGGGTTACTGTCCTTAGCATCTCACTCAGAACTTTATATAAATTGTGGCACCTAATCATCACAATAGCCCTATAAGCAGGAAATGATTTCATTTTGCTGATGAGAAAACTGGAATTTTACTGATTAGAAGGGCTGAGTGACTTGGGTTCAAAGGTCACACAGATTAAAATAGTTGCAGCGCCAGGGATCGAATCCAGAACTGACTCCAAAGTCCATTAGGAAGGCAGAATTTAAATAGTCTATTTTTCTTTCTCTCTGATTACACATTCTTGCCTGTAAGTTATATGAAAAGATAGCCAGCATTATGGATATGCAGTATCGCCCCATTCAACCACATGTGCATGGAATTCTGAAGACACCTTCTGTATCCGTCCGGGTCAACCAGAGAAGCCGAACCAGTAGGACATTGTATGTATGTATGTATGTATGTATGTATGTATGTATCTAATCTAATCTAATCTAATCTAATCTAATCTAATCTAATCTAATCTAATCCAATCCAATCCAATCCAATCCAATCCAATCTAATCTTTTTTTTTTTTTTTTTACTTTTTAAAAACTGTTTTTATTTTATTTGACAAAAAGTAAAAGCCATATATCCATTTGAAACATTAATATAAAGTCACAATGGAAGTACCCTTTCTAAGTCATCCCTGCTTCCCAATCCCCTCCCCACCAATATTTATATCTTTGTATTTATCATTCCTAAATTTTTACCTATACTTAGGGGAAATATACCGATTTATATACCTACACACTTACCCCTCTCTAATTAACCCTTCATTAACGAGAAAGAATTATGCAACTTGTTTTTATTTTTACTTTTTATTCTGGACTACTTTCAAACTTACAGGACAGTTATCAAAATAATACAAACCCCATATAGAGAACAACATTGCCCCTACACTCTCAGATACTCAGATCTACCAATTTTACCTTTTTGCCACATTTGCAGAATCATTCTATCTATCTATCCATCAATCTATCGATCCATCTCTAATCTATCTCTTTATTCCTGGAAATCAGCTCAGGCAATTGTGGGAGCTGGCTAAGCTGTCCCTGTAAGGCTGTCTCTGTGTCTCATGTTGGAGCTTTCAAACTTAAGTCCCCAGGGCAGGGAGTCAGGAAGGGAACATCACAAGTGAGCTGGAATCTCATGTGCACAAGTTGGAACCCCATGAGCATGAGCCAGAACCCTGTAAGGACCAGCTGAGTCCTGTTCCTGTTGCCTCTGAGTTTGCAGACAAGGGTCTCCTCCAGAACCCTACGTAACTGACCTAAACCCATAGACTGGTCTGGCTGCTGCTTCTTACCACAGAGGTGAGTCGGCAGATCAGCAATGTGTGTGGGCTCCCTTCTGCCCTCCAAAGCTTCCCAAGAATTTCACTTGTGGCCCCCTAACCAGGGACGTACACTAAAGGAGCTTCTGTGGAATGCAGTCTAGCCTACCCAAGTGGACATACCACAAAGCCAGCATACCTCATTTTTCCCTAAGGAGCAGAATTCTCTGACAACAAGCCACACTTCCACTATTATGGAGTTAGATATGCCAGCACAAAAGTAAGCTGGGTTCTTGGGGATCATTCATTCTAGGCATTGTAGATAATAAATCCTAGTAGTTTCAGAGCAGAAGTCAGAGTCATTTACACAAATGAAGACAGCACAACTCATGAAGAGACAGTTTTCAATTACTATTGTAACTCAGTAAAATAAAGCCAGAATTATGAGACTTGTGCCATTCGGTTTGGCTGAGATGCTAAGACCCCAGCCCCCTGGTCCCTTCTCACTTATCTTTGCCCTTGGAAAATCGATTGAAATGAATTTCTTTTCTGATGACTTGCATGCATTCTTTGGGTTAGAAACAGATATTTAGATACTTGTCTCAGGTCTTCTTTCCTCTTTCCTCAGAAGATGTAGGCCGTGGCTTTTCCCAAAGCCTAGTCTCTAAAGCCCTAGAATATTATCTGGGGCAGAGACAAAGAAGGATTTAAATTAAAGTGTAAAGTTGGGTATCTTAACCCAGGTACTCCACTGCAGTATGTAAATATCACAGTTAGTAAATATATAGATAATTGGCCAGTGGTCAGTGTGGGATTGCATAGCAAAATGATGTATGTGCCTCAAAAATTCTTCAGTGCGATACACAATCCAGTTTCAGGTATAAGCTAAACAAATGAATGCATCTTTGAGTCTCTCATAATGAATTTTCTCTGCTTTTTCAAAAAGATTTAAAACATTTATTCGATCTGTCTACAATTATTTTGGAGCAAGTGCTGGACAGGAGACACCATTGCAGGAGCTGAAATGACAGAGACGCTCGAGATAGGGCACCTGTTGGTGAAGAATTTGGTCTAGTAGAGAGATAAGATGAACGAAACACATTATACTACCACAAAAAGTGCCATTATCAGGAGCTAGAGAAGTGCCTTGGGGTAGCATGAGTGGCACATGGCTTGCCAGTGAGGGAGGCTCAGAGAAGCCAGCTAAGCTGGGTCATGGCAGACGGGCAGGATTTTGTCTGATGGGACTGGCGCTGGGCACTCTGGGTGCTGTTTAGTCTGACTTTGGTTTAGGACTCCAGGTAGAGACAGACGATATAAATTTTTAAAAGGGTACTTAACTCTTGATTTTTCAATTTTCCCTTTCATTACAATGATTGGGACTTAAAGTGTTTACAATTAAAGTTAATGAACGTTTTATTGCTCATGACAGTTCACAGAAAATTAGACTCTTGCTTTCTTTAAGCAGGAGAAGGCCTCAGGCACCCTCTCTCTGAAGCTGGAGCTGTGCAGCTGCCGGCCACTTTGTGGGGAAGAAATCTGGAGCAGGGATTCTGCAGGAAGCCATCAGCTAGCAAATGTGCAAAGGCCACTTGGAGGCTGATTGCTGAGGACCTGGGGGAGTTCAGGGAACAGCAGCTGCTGGCCCTTGCTGCCTGCGGGAGGGCTGGGCAGCCTGCAGAGTCCAGGAAGGCCCCCTTCAGCTTGGGCTCTGACACTGGAGGGGGGGCTGAGCTCCAGAGCCCCTGCCCTTACTGCGTGCCCCCCATCCCAGGCTTCTGCCGCATCCCTGATGATGGTCTGCTCCCTCTTTCCCTGGGTAGAACCTTAGCCCTGGCCTGGGCGCCTGCAGGCCAGGTCCCTCCTCAGCTGTGTCTTCCAGCTTCCCCGCCCTGGGCTTCCGTGCCCTATCTGTAAAATAAGACAGGTGGACTAGAACAAACAGTACTTCTTGAAGATGTCCCCTGGGCTCCCACAGACCCCCTCACCCAACTGGAGCAAGTCAGTTGTTGACGTTTCCATCTAAGATTTTATTTTTGAAAAAAAAAAAAAAAAAATTCCATGGCTGAAAATGTTTGAAAACTGCCTATTAAGTGCTCTCCAAGACTCCTCTGACTCTCAAGTTCCCTGACTACATTTATCCCCAAATACCGGAGGGATCCCTAACCGCACCCTGCCCCATCAGACCATCTGCTGGACTTCCCAACAGAACATTAACAGGGCTCATCCCCTCCACTCATGGTTTTTCTTATCCCCCATAAATGGATCCTGGCGTCCTTTCTGGGTGCCAGACCCGTGTTTGCCTGGAGGAAGCCTGCACGGGAAGGGAGGGCCGGGCAAGGAGCAACTACCGGGCAGAAATCCAGGTAGGCTCTTTCAGCAATGCCGTTGGGGCAATTGCACTCGACTGGATTTGACCTGAAGCAGGTGGAGCTCACTTTTGTCTGTACCCCTGGACGTTGTCCTGGGTGCTCACCTCAGCTCCAGTCACAGCTGCCCTCTGCAGATCTCTACTCACAAATCCGCCCCGTGCTTCCTAGTCTGTATACTACAACTCCCCACAAAGAACTGATTGTCTTACCTTAAAGCTGGTTCTTTTCCCCTGACTCTCTGGTCAGGCAGAAAAATCTCAGAGCTATCTATATCATTCCTTTCTTCATCTCATAGACCTATTATTACAGATTGAATTGAGTCTCCCCAAAAGGTATGTTGAAGTCTGACTCCCCAGTACCTCAGAATGTGACGTGATTTGGAAATAGGGTCAATTAGGCCGTTCAAATTGGAGTAGAGTCTTCCTTAATCCAGTTATGCCCTTTGTCCTTATAAGAATCGGAAGCATGCACAGACATACCAAGGGAGGGGAGACAGAGGCAGAAAATGGCATGGATTGCTGGCAAGCCACGGCCAGGAGCCAGGAGAGAGGCCTGGAACAGCTTCTTCCCTACAGACTCTAGAGGAAGCATGGCCCTGCCGACACCTTGATTTAGACTTCTGGCCTCCAGAACTTTGAGAAAACAAATTTCTGTTGTTTGTGGTGCTTGGCTATGGCAGCCCTAAGACATGGAGACACCTCTCCAGCGCCCGCACCCTGACAGGTCTCCTTTTTATTGCTTCTTACTTCCATTCCTCTCTCCATCTCCCAGCTTTCAGGAGGACACAACAGGTCTTCAGGGCTCTATTCTCCGTCCACTCCGATCCTTCTTCGCGATGCATGGCTGGCTCTAGGGTTTCTGAAGAACCACGGAATGTGTCAGTACCTTCAGCCAAAGCTTCTGTGGTGCTTCATTAAGCTTGTATCTTCCCCATGGGTATCCAGATCCTCCATCTCTCTCCAACCCCAAAGGGGCCACATCTGCTCTTTATGAGTAAGAGTTCTCTTCCTGCCATCGGTCATCCATTGACACAATTCCTCTCCCCCAAATGACTATTCCTGCCACTGCACTATTGTAAGGTGTCCCCTCCCTGGAACCCCACTCCATCATCCTTAAGGTCCAGGGCAAGCCTTGCCTCCTTCCTGAAGGCTTCCCAAACAAAAAATAACCTGTCCCTAATCTCAGCAGCCTCTGTGCCCCTCCTGACATCATTTCCCTGGATTCTGTCAGCATCTCTTCTTTAGAGTATCTTGGGTGCTTATCTTACCATGTTATCTAAGCCAGAAGCTCATGGAGGGCAGGGACCTTGGAAGAGTTCTCTTGGATTCACTTCATGAGTAGCCAGCCAAGGGCCTGCTCTACCCCCAGGTATCTGAGTCACTGTAAAAATATTAAAGGATATCAGAACCCATGCAAACTCTTATTTCAATTGCCCACGATGAGTACCTGCTGTTGCAGGTGTTTTTCTTTACCATTTGCAAATGCATTTTCTGAGAAAGTTGAGCTCTGGAGCCCAATGGCCCATTCAGGCATCATTCTGGGTCTTATCATTTTGAGTTTCTTTTTAATTGGAGCAGAGAAGTTATGGATGTAACATTTTTGTATGTTTTCACAAAATTCACACTTTGCACACTATAATTTATGTTTTCCTTGGTAACTGCTAGAACCATCTCAGGGGTCAGCCTAGAAGTAGCAGAATCAGTAGGAACACCTTTTCTAAAGCTTTCTTCCTTGTGTCATTAATCAAAAGAAATGCACCTAGTAACCCAGCCTGTCGGATTCACTCACAAAAGTTGCACTTTATCTTTAAACCATTCTTGGCCCCTGGACCCAGTAGCTGATTGGGTAATGAGTAATTACACACCTTCAGTTATTACTCTGACTTAGAATTTTTCAGCTTCTTTTCTGTCAGTAAATGGAACTAAACCTCATGTGTTTTGGTGTGAGTACACAATGAATCAGAATTAATGAAATGTCATATCCATTAAAGCAAATTCAGAAAATTACAGGCAAACATGGAGAAGAGGCTCTTACTTCCAGCTTTGCAGCTACAAGCAAAACAGGAGTGGCCATTTCACGTGGATCCTTCAATGGAGACTCACTTCCCATGGTCAGCTCTAGGAATTGACCTGTCCTGTGCGAGTGAGCAGGGTGCCAGAGGATCCATGAGAACACCCATAAGGGGATTCCTGAAGACTGAGGATCGCTGAGGTCTTGACCTCTACACAGCTCTAACCCTGGGGTGAGATGGGTTCTGACGCTCGCTCTGTTCTTTGCCCGCCACCGCGGACAGGGGAGTGGATGATGAAGGGCCGAGGCAACAGAACTTAGTAGGCTGCGTTTGTGCAGTTCCCACGCCCTGCTTCCAGTGCTGAGCCCATTTGCCGTTATATGCTTGTAGGATAAAATGCGTTACTCCACCACTTGTTCTAGTGTGTTGGTCTGAACATGGACATGGTTGTCAATTTCAAGTAGTGTTCGGAAGATGTCTCAGCAAAAGACAGAGGTGGGCAATGGGTAGTTCCCTTGGGCCTTTTCTGTTTTTCAAATGCCAACTGACTGTCTTCTTCTGTGTCCCCCTGGGTAATAATCTCTATGGCAATGCCAGTGGATCCCTCCTACCGTTCCTGCTGCCTGTAGCTGATGCCACCACCCACTCACACCTGCTAGAGACCAGGAGAGCAGTTGTATCAGAGGGAGGCCTGGGTGGATATATAAATAGGGTCAGTTTTTTATTTATTTTATTTTTTATTTCTATGTCCCTCCCACCCCCGCTTGTGCTCGCTGTGTCCATTTACTTTGTGTTTTTCTGTGTCTGCTTGTCTCCCTTTGTTGGGTCATCTTGCTGCACCAGCTCACCGAGCCACCCGGGGCCTCCCATATGGTAAATGGGTGCCCAACCAACTGAGCCACAGCCGCTTCCCAACAGGGTCATTTTGAGTGGCAGCCCCTTAGTTCTAGAGAAACAATGGAAAATGACACAAACAATGACACTCAGAGGTTCATGTTGCTTCACCACTGAGTATCAGCCTGTGAATACTTGATTTTGGCTGTACCTTGGAAGCCAGAGTTTGGCTCATCAATGCTAGTTGTTGGTCTATACCAATTGTGACAAATAAATGCCTGATCCTGGTGGTCTCTCCCAAAAGGCTAGTTGTGGCCTCCCTTTTGCTGGTGTGTATATATTTCTGTTGCTACAAATGCTTATGGTAAGTAGGGTGTATCCTCTCTTGTTTCAATGATGGGTAGTTAATACTGTTACTTTGTTCTGGCCAATTTGTAATGAAGCAAGTGGATCCCCATGGCAGAGGGTGGACGTGAGGTCCTACACGGAGATAGAGCTTCATTCCGAAGCTGCTGGGCAAGATACAAGAAGTCAAGTGCTGAAAAACCCCTACCCTAAGTTACCAGGGAATTGAGGAAAAGCAAATCACGTCTCCTCTCCCATGTAGGAGAAGAGGCTTAGCGGTGAGGCCAGCCTCCAGGGGAGGCCTTGAGGCTGGTTATTCCACTTGGCAGAAGGAAGGGCTTTGATGCTTTCTTCCATGCAGGTCTCAGCTCTCCCTCAGCAGGAGGGTGTGAGATCTGGGGAAAATGGAGATTTCCTGATCTGAGTAATTCCATGTGGCTTTTTCGCTCTCCTCCTACCCTAGGCAAGTATTTCCACCACTGTCCCTCTCCTGCTCTGACCCTCGCAGAAAGGAAAGTGGGTGTTCTTGGTGTGCCTTTCTGTTCTGCTCTTGTGGTGGTGAGGGATAGTTCACGAAGGTAAGAGAGCAGAGTGTGTGTGTGTGTGTGTGGGAGAACCCAGGGGCTACAGGGCAGAGGCATGGAGAGCCAGGACTTGCCTGGACTCTGGTCTCTTGGCTTTGGAGGAGGGGTCAAGGCCTTTTAATGTCTTGGTAGAGCAGAGACAGAGGATGATGTGAAGAATATGGAAATGCTGCTTAGATCTTGGGGGCAGTTTTGTCCTGAGGAAGCACCGAGTGACCAGTAGTCCTCAGCTCTCTAACTGCCTCCTCGGAATCTTCCTGGATCCTCCTTACCTGGAGGACAATAGAAGCCTGAAGAGACTGAGTGTCATCTCCAGGACAGGGGTCCCCCAGAGGAGCGGGGAGGCAGGCATGGGCCAGCGGGATGAGCACTGGACCAGGAGCCAGTGGCCTTGCTTCCAGACCCGAGACCACCACACACCTGTTACTCCTGGGAAAGTCACAGCCTTTGTTTCACCATCTAAAACTGAGGAGATTCTTCCTAGTTCCAAATCTGGTTCAATCCAGTAAGGTTTGCCTTTGCTTTTTATCTGCCAGGAACTTAGGAGCTTCTCTTTCTTTTTGGCTTCTCTGGCCCTTCTTGCCCTCCCCACTGGGGCTTCCTGACATCCCACAGCTGCCTCTCTTTGTTCTCTGTCACACCAGGACACAGCAGCTGGCAGGAGCCAGAGCCCAATCAGTTTTTGATAAAGATAAATCTGTAACTCAGAATGGGAACAGATGTTTAACCAATTAGGAAATGAAACCCTCCATTTCCATCTGAGGACTTTGGATTTTGCTGTAAAAAAAAGCGCTCATTTCTTAAAAAGGACTTTGCAGTGTCTATTAAAGCAAGGTAAGAGCTTAGGTGATTTGCTCTAGATTACTCAGTTACAACCTGGCTTCCACGTAATTATCATTCTTGGATTTATAAGATCACAAAATTTTAAAATTTTAGGATGGAAGGGACTTAAATACCCGCTCCCTCTCTCCATCACCCCCTTCTCAGGGCAGGAGCCCCTCTCCAACCTCGGGACTCAGATGTGGTCCCTGGACAAAGCCTCGGCACTTAGAAACGTAGAATCTCAGACCCTACCCCAGATCTACTGAATCAGAACCCACATTTTAATAAGATACACCCTGTGCCCATCAGTCTTCTAGAAGTATAACTAAAATTCTAGACTTTTTCTATATGCAAACTTTGAAATTATTTGGTACCAATTCTTATGATCACACATTTTAATATGTCCTTTAATATGCTCTTCACATGACTTAATTTAATATCCCTTCACTATATTAGTCGAACCCTAGTTTGCAATTGAAGCATGAGCCTTGGAACTGCAGCTCAGACCCCAGCTACGTGATGTTTAGCGTGGCAGAGCCATCAGGTCTCCTTCAGCCTGGGCGGGGGCACCATACTTTGAGTCCTGAAGCCCAGTACCTAATGTGTACTTGACACTCACAGCATTAACGGATGCCAAGTTCAACATCTTTTTCACCAAGACTACTATTAAGCCAAGTCCTTCTAGGTCTGTATTTAGGGACATTGTTCCTGAACTTGGGAGCATTCTCCAGAACAGATCTTTCATCAGAATCACGTGCCCACCCTGTGTTGCCTGTGTCCAGGGGAGCCAGGGCTGGGGGCACCCTGACTAGGCAGGGCAGGGCTGGGTCGGGTTAGCTTTGCTATCTTTCCCTAGTAAATTTCACCTTGTTAGCCGTGACTCATTATTCATCCTGTCAACGCTCTTGGATTCCTGATTCTGTCACTCAGCATATTTGCTAGCTGCCTAGCCTTGTGTCATCTGAAAATCTGATCAACACATCTTCTGTCTTCATTATGCAATCTGCAGCGAAAAGTGCTGAATAGGCTGGAGTGGGAGGAAGCCCCTGGGATGGGATGTGTTCCCGGAGACCTCCCCTCTACATCGACTTCAGTTCATTTATCTGCACCTTTTGGACCAGGTGTTCAGTCAGCATGATACCCAGTAGCTCCTCAGGCAGCCTGCACGTCCCCACTTCCCCAAGAGGGAGGGCGATACCCAATCAGGATGTAAAATCACTGCCACCCTCCAGGTAGCTGGCCCTGCACTATGACGCTGGGGCAGTCGCTGTTCAGTAGAAAGCACCTGGAGTCGAGATTAGCAGTGAGCTAGGCGTGAGTGCTCGCCCTGCCACTTACGTCTGCACACCCTTCAGTCAGGGCACTGTCAGAGCACCAGGAGCAATGCTGAATAATAAGGGATCTGTGGGAAGGTGTGCGAGCTGGCTACCAGTGCGGGAGAGGCTGTCGACACCCAGGGCAGTCAGCCCGGAAGAAGAGATTGCTGTAAAATGAGGGTGAGCCAGGACAAACTGGAAGCCACGAGGATGCGCGGGAGCCCGCCAGGATGGGTAGCACACACGGCGGTCCCTCTTTACCTCCAGGGCTCCAACCCAGGCAGTGCCAGGGACCTGCGGGAGACGCTGGCTCCTTCCTCACAAACAGAAACTTCCACCTGGCCCAGGAGGCGGGACCTGAAGAAGGAAGCCCTTGGGGAGCTGCAGGAGCTGGGGACCCAGGCGGGTGAGCCAGGAGATGGGGCGCTGTGCAACTCTGTGGGGGAGGAAGTTCCGGGAAACATATTTGCATCTTAGCTAAGCTGAAACCCCTAGTCTGCTTGTTTTCCGTCCACACCTCTTCTAGTCACACACATCTTCCAGATGAAAATAATTGCAAAGCTGTGCTTATCCCAACATAGCACAAGTCCTCCTCCTTGTGCAGCTGAAACCCCAGAAGGGGATGCAAAGTCCTTTTCTTCACCTTTGGTTGATGGCGGTCCCTCTTCTTGCTGAGCCTTTTATATCCTGTAAGTACTGAGATATAAATTAACTACTATTTCCATCTCTTATGTCAGATGGTAGGGGAGTAGGAGAGGTGAGGAGAAAAACCATGGTTACTATAGACTGAAACACGTTCGTATTAAACTAGGGAAGAAGTGCTAATAGCCTGGTTCGGCATTTGGTCTCAGGGTCGTAGCTGCTATTTATAACTAACTTTTCCACTAGCCATTCGGTAATTTGTTTGCCTCCACAAACTCCATCAGTTGGCTGAGCTTCTTTGCCGGGGGCTGGGGGAGTCGGGGTGACCCAACCCTTTATTCTTGAAGGGTCTGGGCCTGTGTGGTGCAGTTGAAGTCGTCCGTTGACTTCAAGTACTAAGAGATGCCCAGGGACTCCCCTGAGGTCCAGATAAACCCTTCCCAACCGCCAGTGCATAGTAACATCCCAGTGTCCTCTTGAAAGCATCAGTCATCCCGGGCCCTACTTTACCCCTTGACTCACTGGCAGGAGGTGCTAGAAGTGGCCAGGTGGCTATCGCAACTGCAAGTTCAAGTAAAGCCTCATTGTGTCTCTGGGTTGAAGTCTTCCTCCCTTGGGAACTCGGTCTTGTGGGTAAAGCAGAACTCTCTCTCGTGGACTACTAGGTGTGAGCATGCAAGCAATCACTCTCATTTTCCAACCCCCCTGATTTCAGTGTTGCCGGATTTTCTCTAGGTTCTTGGCTAAGCTACAAATAATGAATTTTAAGTGCAAGCCAGTTTAGCTAGGCCAGTAATTTATTAAGGTAGGGAGGGAAGAGAAATGGGAGAAAATAACAGATCATGGGTCCCAGGTAGAGAGGAAGGGGCTGAAAAGGGATGAAGAGGGCTGATTTACAGACTGCAGTTCCCCAGTTCAGATGACAAATGCCCAGGTTTACTTGCGTGCTGATCCAGGCCCGGGGAGAAAAGGCTAGAACAGGGCTGGTTTGGCCTTTGCGCTTGCTTTTTAAACCATTAATTATTCCGCCCCTTTGCTAATGTCGGGGGAAGAATCCCAGGTGTTTGCTGTTTGGGTTGATTACCCCACCCTTCAACCCCCCAGGAGGGCCCGATGATAAGGCCCCTGGAGGATACCTGGGGCTTCTCCTTTATTCTGGAGGAAATCGTGTTCCAAATAGGGGTTCTCGCAGGTTCTTCCAGCAGCCATCTTGTGGGGTATTCGTGGCCACGTGGGTTTCCTGTCAGGTTCCAGATCTATCGATTCCCAAATTTACTAGCCTGCCTCACCCGGACCTAGAAATTCTGGCTGAAGAGAAGTGGCACCGTACACTGCTTGCTAATTCACTGCGTGTACCTCAAGAGCTGTGATTCCTAAAACCACCTTCAGTCAGCTTGCCTGTTTGGCCTGTGCTGATGGCATGGGACTTGGTGAATAACAGCGGAATTATCATAAATTCAACTGTAGTGACTCCTGTTCCAGATGTGATTTTGTTGCTGGAGTAAGTCTCCACATTCCCTGGCACTTGGTATGCAGCTATTGACCTGGAAAATGCTTCTTTTGTCCTCTCAGTTTGATAGTATAGACCGTGAGAAGTAGTTTGCTTCCAGCTGGCAGGACTAGCAATGCACTTCCACGATATCAACTCTGAAGCCCTCTGTCATCATCGCGTCCTTGGGGAGATTATACTGGTTCATTACATCGCATCATTGCAGTGATGACAGCATGCTGGTTGTTTTTTTGTTTTTTTTTTCACTTTATTTTGTACATTTAATAATTGAAAATATAAACAATTAAAAACTAAAAAGTAAACACAGGTGAATAAATATATATTTCTCAATTAAATGTAATGGATACATATAATTTTTTTTTGGAATCAAACAATATATTACACAATAGATTTGGTTCATAGTAACGCATTCATACAATATTTGCCTTTTTGTGTCTGGCTTGCTTCACTCAACATAATGTCCTCCAGGTTCATCCATGTTGCCATATGCTTTATGACTTCATTTCTTCTTACAGCTGCATAATATTCCATCGTGTGAATAGACCACAGTTTGTTTATCCATTCATCTGTTGATGGACACCTGGGTTGTTTCCAACTTTTGGCAATGGTGAATAATGTTGCTGTGAACATCAGTGTGCAGATGTCTGTTCGTGTCACTGCTCTCAGTTCTTCTGGGTATAGACCCAGTAGTGGTATTGCAGGGTCACATGGCAAGTCTATATTCAACTTCTTTAGCAACTGCCAAACAGTCCTCCATAGTGGTTGTACCATCCTGCATTCCCACCAACAGTGAAGAAGTGTTCCTATCTCTCCACATCCTCTCCAACACTTGTAGTTCTCTGTCTTTTTAATATTGGCCATTTTGATAGGTGTGAAATGATATCTCATTGTAGTTTTGATTTGCATTTCCCTAATCATGAGTGATGTTGAGCATTTCTTCATGTGTGTTTTTTTTTTTTTTTTTTTTTTTTGCCATTTTTATTT
>JAKSZT010054568.1:4632246-4808700 GCA_026826555.1 Tolypeutes matacus | reverse complement strand
CAGATATGTGATTTCCAAATATTTTTTCCCATTGAGTTGGCTGCCTTTTCACCCTTCTGACAAAGTCCTGTGAGGTGCAAAAGTGTTTAATTTTGAGGAGGTCCCATTTATCTACTTTTTCTTTTGTTGCACGTGCTTTGGGTGTAAGGTCCAAGAAACCACCACCTACTACAAGGTCTTGAAGATGTTTCCCTACATTTTCTTCTAGTAGTTTTATGGTCCTGGCTTTTATATTTAGATCTTTGATCCATTTTGAGTTGATTCTTGTATAGGGGGTGAGATAGGGATCCTCTTTCATTCTTTTGGTTATAGATATCCAGTTCTCCCAATACCATTTGTTGAAGAGAATATTTTTTCCCGTTAGCATGGGCTTGGTAGGTTTGTCGAAAACCAGTTGACTGTATAGGTGAGTGTTTATTTCTGGGTTCTCAATTCTATTCCACTGATCAATGTGTTTATCTTTATGCCAGTACCATGCTGTTTTGACTACTGTAGCTTTGTAATATGTTTCAAGGTCAGGCAATGAAATTCCTTCCATGTCACTCTTCTTTTTTAGCTATTTGGGTGCACTTACCCTTCCAAATGAATTTGGTAATTGCCTTCTCTAATTCCATAAAGTAAGCTGTTGGGATTTTGATTGGTATTGCATTGAATCTATAAATCAGTTTTGGCAAGATTGACATCTTCACAATATTTATTCTTCCAATCCATAAACACGAAATGTCTTTCCATTTGTTTAGGTCTTTAAAAATTTCTTTTAGCATTGTTTTGTAGTTTTCTGCATATAGGTCCTGTATTTCTTTTGTTAAATTAACTCCTAGGTATTGAGTCTTTTTGTTTCTATTGAAAATGGAATTTTCCTCCTGATTTCCTCCCCAGGTTCTTCAGTACTAGTGTACAAAAACATTACTGATTTTTGCATGTTGATCTTGTCTCCTGCCACTTTGCTGAACTCATTTATTAGCTCAAGTAGCTTTGTTGTGGATACTTCAGGATTTTCTAAGTACAGGATCATGTCATCTGCAAACAGTGAGAGTTTTACTTTCTCTTTTCCTATTTGGGATGCCTTTAATTTTTTTTTTCTTGTCTAATTGCCCTAGCTAGAACTTCTAGTACAATGATGTTCTTGATCGTAGAGGGAAAACTTTCAACCTTTTCCCATTGAGTGTGATGTTGGCTGTGGGTTTTTCATATATGCCTTTTATCATATTGAGAAATTTTCCTTTTATGCCTATCTTTGAAGTGTTTTATCAAAAAAGGATGCTGGATTTTTTCAAATGCCTTTCTGCATCTATTGAGATGATCATGCGGTTTTTTTCCTTCAATTTGTTAATGTGGTGTATTACATTGATTGGTTTTCTTATGTTGAACCAGCCTTGAATACCAGGAATAAATCCCACTTGGTCATGGTGTATAGGTCTTTTGATATGCTGTTGGATTCGATTTGCAAGTATTTTGTTGAGAATTTTTGCATCTATGTTCATTAGAGAGATTGGTATGTAATTTTCTTTTCTTATGGAATCTTTATCTGGCTTTGGTATTAGGGTGATGTTGGCTTCATAAAATGTGTTGGGTAATTTTCCCTCTTCTTCAATTTTTTGGAAGAGCTTAAACAGGATTGGTGTTAATTCTTTTTGAAATGCTTGGTAGAATTCACCTGTGAAGCCATCTGGTCCTGGACTCTTTGCTGAGAGGTTTTTGATGATGGATTCAATCTCCTTGAATGTGATTGGTTTGTTAAGTTCTTGTATTTCTTGTAGTGTCAGTGTAGGTTGGTTGTGCATTTCTAGAAATTTGTCCATTTCATCTAGGTTTTCTAGTTTGTTGGCATATAGTTTCTCATAATATCCTCTTATGATTCTTTTTATTTCTGTGGGGTCATTTGTAACTTCCCCTCTTTCATTTCTGATTGTATTTATTTGTATCTTCTCTCTTTTTTTCTTTGTTAGTCTAGCTAGGGGTTTGTCAATTTTATTGATCTTCTCAAAGAACCAGCTTTTGGTTTTGTTGATTTTCTCTATTGTTTTTCTGTTCTCATTTTCATTTTTTTCTGCTCTAATCTTTATTATTTCTTTCCTTCTGCTTGCTTTGGGATTGGTTTGCTGTTCTTTTTCTAGTTTCTCTAGTTGTTCAGTTAAATCTTTGAGTTTGGCTCTTTCTTCTTTTTTAATATAGGCATTTAGGGCTATAAATTTCCCGCTCAAGACTGCCTTCACTGTATCCCATAAGTTTTGATACATTGTGTTCTCATTTTCATTTGTCTCAATATATTTACTGATTTCACTTGCAATTTCTTCTTTGACCCACCAATTATTAAGAGTGTGTTGTTCAGTCTCCACACATTTGTGAATTTACTTTTTTCCTGTCTATTATTTATTACTAGTTTCATTCCATTATGATCTGAGAAGGTGCTTTGTATAATTTCAATCATTTTATATTTATTGAGAGCTGAATTGTGACCTAACATGTGGTCTATCCTGGAGAAAGGTCCATGGGCACTTGAGAAGAATGTATAACCCACTGAGTTTGGATGCAGTGTTCTGTATATGTCTGTATATGTGCATTTCTAGAAATTTGTCCATTTCATCTAGGTTGTCTAGTTTGTCGGCATATAGTTTCTCATAATATCCTCTTATGATTCTTTTTATTTCTGTGGGGTCTAACTTGTTTATCATATTGTTCAAGTTCTCTGTTTCCTTGTTGATCTTCTGTCTAATTGTTCTATCTAATGATGTGAGTGGGGTGTTGAAGTCTCAATGATTATTGTAGAAATGTCTATTTCTCCCTTCAGTTTTGCCAGAGTTTGTCTCATATATTTTGGGGCACCCTGGTTAGGTGTGTAGATATTTATGACTGTTATATCTTCCTGGTGGATCATCCCTTTTATTAATATATAATGGCCTTCTGTATCTCATAACTTTTTTGCATTTAAAGTCTGTTTTGTATGATATTAGTATAGCTACCCCTGCTCTTTTCTGGTTACTATTCATATGGAATATCTTTTTCCAACCTTTCGCTTTCAGCCAGTTTGTATCCCTGGGTCTAAGGTGAGTTTCTAGTAAGCAATATATGGATGGCTCATGTTCTTTAATCCATTCTATCAGCCTGTATCTTTTGATTGGGGAGTTTAATCCATTCACATTCAATGATATTACTGTAAATGCACTATTTACTTCCTCCATTTTATTCTTTGTTTTTCATATGTCATCTTGTTTTAGTCTCTCTTTTTACTCTCCTGGTTATCCTTTCTGCTATTCTTTCTTTTATATTCTCCTCCAAGCCTCTCTCTCCTGTCTTTTTCTTTCAGGTTCTAAGGCTTCCTTTAATATTTCCTGCAAAGGTGGATTCTTTTTTGCAAACTCTCTTAGTTTCTGTTAGTTTGTGAATATTTTATACTCACCTTCATATTTGAAGGATAGTTTTGCTGGATAAAGAATTCTTGGCTGGCAGTTTTTCTTTTTCAGTGTCCTAATTGTATCATACCACCGTCTTCTTGCCTCCATGGTTTCTGAAGAGAAATCTGCACTAAGTCTTACTGGATGTCCCTTGTACGTGATCGTTTGCTTCTCTCTTGCTGCTCTAAGAATTTTCTCTTTAACATTTGACCTTCTGAGTGTGTGTCTTGGCGTAGGTCTATTTGGACTTATTCTGATTGGAGTACCGTGTGCTTCTTGGACATGTAAGTTCATTTCTTTCATGAGAGTTGGGAAATTTTCAGCTATTATTTCCTCAAATACTCTTTCTGCCCCTTTTCCCTTCTCTTCTTCTGGAACTCCCATGACACGTATGTTGTTGCGTTTTGTGTTGTCATTCAACTCTCTGAGCCCTTGCTCAATTTTTCCCATTCTTTTCTCTCTCTGTTCTTTTCTCTCTTCAATTTTAGCTGCTCTGTCTTCGTAATCACTTATTCTTTCTTCTATCATTTCGAGTCTGCTGTTGTATGCCTCAAATGTGTTTTTGACCTTACCTATTGTGTCTTTCATTCCCATGAGCTCTGTAACTTTTTCTGTTCAGGATTTTAAATTCTTCTTTGCGTTCACTCAATGTCTTCTCGATGTCATTTATCTCTTTAACTATATTGTCTTTCAACTCAATTTGATTTTGGAAATTTGTGCTTATCTTGCTGATTAGTTCTTTCGAATTCTGCATCTCTTCTGGGACTTTGATGTATTTCTTTTCTTGGGCCATGTCTTCTATTTTCTTAGTATGGCTCGTAATTTTTTGCTGGTGTTTAGGCATCTGGTTAGGATGTAGTTTACTCAGAAACTTAATCTCTTTCTCTTTTATAGGGATTTAGTGGCAGGAGGCACAGCTCTTTGATTTTTGGCTCAGCCTGGATTGTTAGGATTGTCCTGCTGGTTGCTCTAAACTGGGCACTGGACCCAGTAATTGATTGTAAAGTCACTTCCTAGGGCCTTGGGCAGGGAGGCTATAGAGGCCAGGAAAAGCCTCTCCTACTTATTTTTAATTTTCTTATGTGCACTTCCTTGGTCTGCCAGGAGATGGCGCTCATTGACAGCTCGCAATTCAATGCCTGGTTGGAGTGTATTTGTTGTGACACAGACCAGATCAATGTGATAGAGCTTCCTGTCTGGGGGCTAAGAGCCTTGTAATTTAAACTTTCTGAGACAGTTCTCCAGTCTTCTCTGGCAGCCCCCTCCCTTTTCCCAGCTAGGAAATATTTCCACTCCCCTCTGAGTCCTCAGCAATCAGTCCCTGTTAGTAGAGGAGGAGATTGGAAGGTTTGTATATCTTAAGCCCCTTGCAGGCTCCAAGGCAAACAATGGCGCAGCCCCACCCAGCCTGGAAGGGCTCTTGGGACAGGGCAGACCAAACCTTCTAGTCAAAAGCAGGGTCAGCCCCAGGCTCTTTCTTCCCTCTCCTGTGGAGTCCTCAACAATTAGTCCAGGCTTGAAGAGAGGGAGATTGCAAGGGTTGAATTTCTTGAGTCCTTCGCCGGCTCCCAGGGCAAACCATCGTGTGGTCCCATCTGGCCTGAAAGGGCCCGTGGGGCTCCGCAGCCCAAATTTGTGGGTCAGAACCCGAGTCAGCCTTAGGCTGTGTCCCTCTCTTTCCCCTTTCCTGGAGTGGTAGATCCATGGAGCCCCCTTTGTCTGTAGTCGCAGGCCCAGAGGCCCGAGAATTCTAAAGAGTCTTTAGTGTGGGGGAGGGTGCCGGCAGCAGCAGGAGCTGCTGGTTCCAACTCACGGTTCTGTCGTCGTGATTTCCCTCTTCTGTCCCTCTCTCCTCTGGGTGATGTGCAGCCTTCACCTGCTGTCCTAAACCCTAGAAGATCTTTTTTGGGGCTGTTTCAGCCTGTCCTTTAGCTATTTTTCTGGAGAAGAGATTCCCTTGTCTTACAGCATGCTGTTTTAACCTGGTAAGTAGGATGTGGCAAAAATTCAAGACGTGTTGGTAAGAAACGTGTGCCAGAGGGTGAGAAATAAATCTCACCTTCAAGATAAGTTCAGGTCTTTACATCTACACCTTTGGGGCCCTTTGGCCACTCATCGAAATGCCCGGTAGCTTCATGAAGCCATGTAGCTCCTGCTTCTATAGGAGGGTGACATCTGGCTACTCTATTCAAAACCACCACTTTCTGAGTTTCAGTGCATTCACTCCACATGCACTTTTATCACCCATTAAGAGAAGAGGAACAGAGGTTCTGAGAAGTTGTTTAACTTGCCCAGGCTCATACTGTTAGGAGGTGGTGTGAGCTGGGTTATCAGCCCAGGTGGTTTTGTTTACAAATCAGTCCTCTTTCCGTGTGGTATGGTCCCACATTACCGTGGCACGTCAGAAACTCTACAACACCGGCAGTGTGTATAAATATATGTTCTGTGCCATTTTCTTAGTGAATTCATGCTGAAGCTCACTGATCTTTCCTTCCCCAACTGTCCAGAAATCCTGTCTGGCCATCCGAGGACTGTCTGAATTCCTGGCATGAATCATTAAAAAAAATTCCTTCCTCAATTTTGAAAATTGCCCTTCTAGGTACTTATTGTTGGCAAAACACTTTTACACATATTATCTCATTTAATAATCTGTGGGGCTGAGAAGCTTGTTCTCACTTTATACGTGGGAAACTGAGGCTCAGGTAGATTAGTGATGTCTTAAAGCTTACACAGCCGACCCCTGTCAGCGCCACTTGCGTCCAGCCTCAGGGCTTTCTGTCACTGCCACAGTCCTGCAGGAGGCTCTAAACATCACATATCTGTGATGCTACATTTCCCTGCTTTGTCAGGAAGCCCTTTTGGTATTTGACACAGCTTCTCTCAGGAATCTAACTCTCAGGGGGTTCAAACACCAGTGGCCCAAAGAAGGACCTAATATCCCTCAGGGGAACGTTCTTTCACAACTCAGTTAAGAAAGATCCCATCCCTAAAAGCCAGGACCACCAAAATGGACCAAGTTCTAATTTACCACTAGTCACTTAGGCCAAAAACTAAGTAAAGGGATAAAGGGTAGGAAAATCACTGAGTGGAGCTTTTCTTCCTGAGGTCATTTGCTGAATCCCAGGACTCTGGGTTTCAGTTTTCAAGGCAGGGGCCAGAGGTTAAGTCAAGAGACCACCCAAGGCGAGAGTCTAGTAAGAGGCAGTTGTATAGAGCCTCTAACCTCAGGAGAGGTTCTAAAATTCGATAAAAGTTTTTACCAATTTATTGCCCGTCTCCCAACATTAGGTTGAACCATTTGAGACAGTCAATACTTGACCATTTTTGACCTATAAGAATGGTAGTTTCATATGATTTAACAGGATGCCACTAGGAATTTTGTTCACAGCTCTATCCAATGCCTAGAACTGTACCTGGTATATAGTAGGTGGTTAATAAATATTTGTTGATGTAATGATGGATTAAATATATTTGAAAAAAATTATCAAAAGATAAGTGGAAAATGCCCACATGAGAGTTTAAAAACAACAACAACACAGCTATGGGAGAGTGGATATGGCTCAAGCAGACCCCACATAGGGGTCCCAGGTTCATTTCCCGGTGCCTCCTAAAGATGATGAGCAGACAACCAGCAGACATTAAGCAAAAACAATGAGCAAACAACGAGCAAGACAACAAGCAAACAATGAGCAGACAAAGAGCAAAAAAACAAAATGAGCAGGGAGGGGAGTGGCTCAAGCAGTTGAATGTCCATCTCCCATATGGGAGGTCCTGGGTTTGGTTCCCGGTGCCTCCTAAAGAAAACAACAACAACAAAAACCAAACAGACAGCGAGCAGACAATGAGCAAAAAACAAGCAATGAGCACAAAAAATGTGCAAAAACAAGGAGCAAAAACAAAGAGCAAACAGATGAGGGAGCCATCTGGGGTGGGGGGTTGCACAGCTAAATGAAGCTATGAGTAAAAGAAGAATTCATAATGAAAAGTAAAGGAAAGCCAAAAGCAGGAGAGAATGACAGCACAAGGGCGTGTTCTGTTGGAGTTGCCGTTAGTGGGATTTGACCAGACAGATGGATAAGCACATTGATTTCTAGGGTCCCCATGGCGTGCCTCTTAGCTGTTATTTGCCAGTTTGAAATTTGTGATTTTCATTTTAAACTGAATAACATAGATATTAAAAAATAAAAACTCATGTCCTTTCAATGTTTACAACCAAATCTAATCTCCTTGAGTAATGTTCAGGTTCATATTTATAAAAGAACTAAATTAAAAGCACTATGAGGTGGAGCTTAGAAACCTCCTCTCAAGAGTTACCCAAGATTATGTGAGGCTTTCTCACCCTCCTTCTCTCTTTCACATTTAATAAGATTCTGAGATTAGAGATGCAATTTCCTTTGGTGTCTAGAGAGGTTTATCAGAATGCCACACACTATTGTTTCCAAGCTGCCCCCCACCTCTGGGTTATAGAACTAAAATGTCTATCATCCATTTATTCATTAAAAAGCAAATTATTTACTTTCCTGATTTAAGGAACAAAAATACTACAAAGTATTATCTCATGTGGAAATTAGATTAAAAAATCAAGGAGTAAGGTGAAAATCATATATAGCTAAAATTACACTGGAAAAATCTTTTATTCTACCCATAAAGTAAAATATATATGGCTTTACATGTACAATTCTATGTGATATTCCTTGTGGACCTAGTGAGAACCAACTAAAGAAAGAAACAAAAGAGAAAATATCAGTAGATGTCCAGGAACTGAAATTCTTCTGCCTTTAACAAAACCGTCAAAATCATAGCGGGGGAATAAGGGGTAAATCGGAAATTCTAAAGTACTTATGCTTGTCTGTAGGTATTATTCTGTTTTGTCTTAAAAGAATGCTTTACGTCGAGTTGCTCATCCAGCTAGTCTCCGTATTGTGGACGAAGTGTTGCATCTTATGTAGGAGCTGGGGTCTAATGATAGGACAAAGGTACACGCACTTGCAACCAGGGTTATCAAGCCTCAAACCTGAGACTAAATCATTCAGATACTGAGCCTGCACTGCCAGATGGCCTCCTTGCAAGAAAAAGTGTGACTGTGGGTCACATGTGTGCACCTGTTGGGTCCTGGGAGAGCAGAGTGAAATTCAAGGTGGGAAGCTATACCAGGTTGCCATATGGATGGCGGTGAGGAAGCCTGTTCCACACAGACGTGCTTGAGTCAGAGTTTCTGCTTGGCTGGTGGGTAGAGTCCACTTTCAGTTGAGATCACTGTGTCTTTTTCCCCAACTTCTCCCTCAAATGCTTTCTTTACTTTAGTTGTTGGTGGAGTAGCTGCCCTGACATTCTTGGGACTGGGCCGAGGGGAAGTTGTGTGGGTTGAGTGAGCTGGGATTCTCCAGGTCACAGTCACATCCATGTAGAGAAACGTTGTAGCTGGCTATCCTGTTGGGGACTGGCTTCTGGAATTCTCCTGCCACCCACCAAGATGACCTGGACTTTGTTGGCAGGAGGAGGCAAGGCCAGAGGCCAGCGCTGGACACCGGTGGGCAGTGGAGGTGAAACCCGTAGAGGAAAAAGCAGCGTTATCGTCCTCTTCTCTCTCGGAAATGGTGTTTAGAATCGTTGGGGTATACAACCAACAATGTCGGACAAGGTCGTAAGGGAGTATGCTGGGCAGTTAATTAAGACAAATATGATGTTATTTTTCTTGATTTTGTCACATCTGTGGTACTTGTCAGTTTTCTGCAATTTGCAGTTATGATTTATTTTGCTTTAGAAATAACTATTCCCTTTCCCATGTAATTTTGTTTTTGTAATTCTATGTTCTTTTCTAAGTGGACCCTCAAAATTGCCCACTTATCTTCAGGCCTCACCAAGCTTGAGCCTCCCTTTGCTGGACTCTTGACGAAAGAATGCGTTTCCGCTTGCCTCGAAGCCTTTCCTTGCTCTTTCGGCAAGGAGCCAATTTCCTCAGCTGGTTTGAAGGGACCAATTTCTCATGAGCTAAGAGGATGCCTGAAATTGAGAACAGGTTGAGATACACCAAACTGAGCAGGGGAAGAAGTTTGGCTCTGATTTTTAACAGACAATCCTCTCTCTGTACAGAAAAAAAACAACACATTGCCCGTATGCAGACTCTAGAACAAGCAGAGGAAGCTGTATTCCTTGTTATTTGTCAGGAAGGAAGACACATGAAGAGTTGCCTCTTATTCTTGGGTGGCTCCAGCTTGTGTGATCCAGAAGGTGGACAAGTCGGATGGAAGCACTTTCCCCTAGCAGATGCTCTTTTCAAAGCCATTGTTAAGTGGAAGCTCTACTGGTCTAGAAATCAGAAGAGCTAATCGCTCACTCCTTGCTAAAGGTACTTCTGCAGACCTGTGACTTCTATTCCTCCTCGTAGCAAACAGGGCTCGTAGTCCCTCGTTAGCCCATGGTAAGGGACATATCACACAGCATTGGCCACAGAGCTATGGAAACATGTAATGCACTAAACAAATGCAAGAGATGTGATGAGTATACAAAAATATGAAGGATAAAATCAATATTGTCATTTAGTTAAACTTTCAGAAAATCTTTCTGTTGACCATCTGTGGGCTACAGTGTGCAGTGGAGGCGTCCGGATCAGTTAAGGTCAGGGAAGCTTGCAGGAGCTGGTTTTCTGCAATAATGCAGCCTGAGCCACAGGGGCCAATTTGTTCAAGCCTAGACGCGTGTGTCACTATAATTGCAAGGAGCATGATCAGGCGCCGCGCGCCCCAGCTGGCGGCAGACCCAGGGCCTGTGCGTTGTTCTGCCTGGGGACCTGGGTAGGCTGCTTCTCCCCGGGCTGGCAGGGAGATAGAGGGAGGAAGCCGCTCTCACTTCTGGGCTGCCCATTAATCAACATCACTTTCCTCATTAATATAAAGGCATTCTCATCTGCACATTTTGAGGAGCTTCCAAGAATTCATTTTCCCTTCTGGTTACAGAAAAATCAGCCTTCATAATGAGGGGGAGAACTGTGTTTTCTGAGAGGCTAACTATTAATTCTTTCAGTTTGTCATTTACATATCCCTCCAGTTGGGTTTGCTTTTCCACTTTCTGCTGCGGAAGCCCACAATCTGAAGAGACACGATTAGCACTCTTTCCTTGGGGAAGGTCAAGAGCGTCTTCTTGAGACAGTGGTTGAAAGAGCGTGAGAAATGGAAATGCACTTGACCTTCACAAGGAGGCCCTCCTCGCTGTTCTCCTCTTTCCCTGCAGAGGGAAGAGCCAGGGGCTTTGGCCATGTATGACTTTAGGAAAGGGGCTTTACTCCTCTCTGGCTGGGATCATGGGGTCCTTCTCCTGCTCAAAAGCTTGTGTTGGCCTAGGTACTTTCTCCTCCAAGACATCTGTACTGAGTTCCCAAGCCTGCCTGTCTGCCTCCCCCTGCCTCCTCTTCCTTTTGCCTTATCTCTCTCTTCCGTTCTCCCTCCCACCCTCCCTCACTCTTTCCCTCCTTCCTTTCTTCCATTCTGAGTACCTCCTGAGCTCTCCTGGCTTGGCACTAAGCGAGATGCTGGAAATGCCATGGTAGAGACCTCATCTTAGTTGGAGAGACAGACAAGAAAACAGGCAATTGTAGGGCAGTGTGAGAACCTCCTCCACAGGGGAGGGACAGGGCAGGCGGTGATGGATCTATCCTCTGGAAGCTTGTAGCACTGTCTAGACCACAGAGTGTGTCTTACAACATCTCTTGGACTGTCATTTAACTGAGAGGTGTCTGTGAGTTTGGGCTGAGACAGGCTAAGTGAAATATTATGGTGTTCATTTTCTCACCCCTGAAATTGAAATAGCAACAGAACGTGAGTTCAGTCTTACAACATGCTGAGAAACCCACACACGGCAAGTGCTTCCTGAACCGGGGTGGCATCGACAAAGGGACTGGGCAGGTATTGTCCTTTCTGTGTAAGTGACGGTTTCTGTCTCAGAATTAGCTCCTGAAGCCTTAGGGACTGGGAGGAGCTCCTTGGACGGCCAAGGCAAAACAGCTTCGTGGCAGTGGATTCTTCTTGAGGCGGCTGAAGTGGCTGCTGTGGTCCTCAGGCTGAGAGGTGAGCAGTGTCAGCCCTTCATTTTGAAGGCATGAGGGAGGGTCAAGGTAGAAATTTAGCATCTACAAGTCTAATTGTTCCATTTCACATTTTTCCTCTGAATCACCTGGAATGTGCATTTGGCACATTCCATGCTACGTGGTGACAGAATTAGAGAAAGAGCGTCTTCATGGTGAAGAGTGCTGGGCCTCAGGATACAGCCATGTTCAAGCTCCAGGTCTGTAATTTATGAATTGTAGTAACTTGATCAGGTCATTTCTTTCTCTAAAACTCAGTTTCCTCTTCTTTAAAAAGAAGATAATTATATTAGTTTAAGTTACTACCTTCTAGAAATTTTGTGACTATTAGAGGGTTTTGGCAGATATGAGTTGCAAACTATTATTTGTTAATTATTAGTGATTATTATTAGACAGGATGCCACCTGTATACTGTAGTTGTGCACATGTGAAGCCAGGCATGGGGCCTACTGCTTCCATGCCACACAAGAAAAAACACTGTGGCACACTTGACTTCGTGGAGGGTGTCTGCCAGGTACGTTGACTTAGGCATGGGAACTACTTACACAGGACACCTATGGGCTGTCCCTTCAGCTGCCCCCTACCTTCTAATAATTGCCCCTGCCCATCTTAAGTGTTGCTGTAAAATTCCCTGTGCTAGCATGGTGATTTGATTCCTTGGACACAGATAATTGGTCCAAGGTTTAGACTGGGACCCAGAGAGTTGAGCCAGGTTCTTTCTCTGTGTTACAGCAGTAAGAGAGAGCACTCAGGGACTCTTAGAGTGAGATCTGAGAGAGAAGCAGAAAGGTTTGAGCTGAAGAAAGATGCAGGGGGCGGGGGGAATAAAAGAAAGAGAAAAAGAGAGGTGAAACCCAAATGTGGAGAGGAGAGGGAATCTGAGTTGGAGAAAGAATCCCGAGGCGTACCTGGTTCTGTTTACGCCCGAGGACCAGCCATGATCTGCTGTGTGGGTTCCTGGAGCTAACCCAGCAGCATTTACTTTCTCCTTCTGCTGAAGCTGGTGGTAGGCACTGTACCTCCAGGTCTACAGTGCCGGGAAGCCCTCGCTCCGTGGGAGAGGTGGCACGATGTGGTGGACGAGCAGGCCTTCCAGGGGCGGGCCGCCTGCCTGGAGTTCTGGATCTTTTGCCTGTGGGCAAGTTCCCTAACCTCCTTGCTCGTCATTCCTTTATCTGTACGATGGGGATGAAACCATCACCCACTTCATAGGCTCTAACAGGACCAAGTGGGTTAATATCTGAAAAGCCTTTAAACAGGGCATATTAATAAGTGTGAGATGATTGTTCTCAGTGTCACTACCAGCTGCCATCATCGCTATGATTACTAATCCCAGCCGCTACCACCACTCCGCCCACTGACCTAGCAGCCCACGAGCCACACAGGAGGCAGCGCTGGATGCAGGCAGAGCTGCACAGTCACCTGGGAGAAGGGTCAGCAGTGTCCGTTCCAAAAGGAACGCAGCCACGCTCAGGGTCATGGGCACTGAGCAGGAGCACAGAGGAGCCCTCGCCTGGAAACCTTCCCGTCAATATGCCACCAGAGTCCTGGATCTCATTTATAAGACCCCTAACATGCAATGGTCCAGGAGAGCCTTACTCGCGTCTCACTTCTTTGTGAAGCAGGTAAAGGTGGTCTTATTAAAGGGCTTTATCGGGTACCAGTGGCATAAGCCAGGAAACTAAAAGGCAGCCTTTACCCTTCCTTCCCCCTTCCGTCATTCTTTCCCCCTTGTTCACTCACTGTCTTATTAATTCTCCTCTGCTCGCGCTTGGGGAGAGGTAGGTGGTTCCTGGAGACCAGGCTGAGCTGGGAACTGGTGACCCTCTAACAGGCAGGTCTAGTCTTTACCAGCTCCAGTGACACTTCCACCCAGTGCCGTGCAAAGAGCTTCAATTCGTTTGGCCCCATAGGATGGAAAAGGCTCACTTCTTAATGCCTTTTAAATTGGGGGGAATTCACAGTATTTCAAATTGTCTGCATGAAGTAAAGTCTTATTAATATTTTATATCTCACTTTTCAAATCTACATAATTTGAGTTTCTGTAAGATGCCCCTTCAGCCTGCCCCTCCTCCCTTATCACCCCGCCTCGCCTTCGCCATCTCCCTGGATTGTTGGGTTTGCATCTTATGTGGAGAGGAGAGTGCTTGTCTGTGGATCTATATTCCCCGTCAGGCTGTAAATTTCAGGGGAGGGTGTCATTTCAATTTCTATTTATCTCTCTGCTCCATCTTCCTTCCTCTCACTTGGACTGTCCTCTTACACACACACACAGTATCTGTAAGCCTTACCTCAGGCAATCTTATCAGCAACTCCAGGAGGCAGGTGGATGTTATCCTCATTTTTCAGATTAATAAATTAAGGTTTGGAGAGGTTAATAAAATTGTGGAAGGTCACACAATCAGGACGGGATGGATCCAGCATTTCCACCCAAGCCTTTCTGAAACCAAAGCGAATATTCTTTTTTCGACCCCACCAGAAATCTATCCCTAACATTTCTTTCGCTCACTTCAAGCTTCTGAAGGATAGAGACTGTGACTTTTCCTCTTGGTTTTGGTGCCATTTAACACAAACTTAAGCCACACCCAGGCTGATGCTGAGGAAAACTGATAACTGATGTCCTGGTTGTTCCTGAAGCAGAACCTGACAGAGGGAAGCAGAGGCTGTCCTGTGAGTCGCGGCAGTGAGGGAAGCCAGACTTTCCAGGCAATGCTGTGCCCAGGGCCCCAAGGTCCACAAAGCCTCATTCTCAACCTTTGTTCCCAAAATGATGAAGTCTGACTGCACTTTAGTCCCTAAAGCCGCTGCTGAAGACCTGCAGGGCCGCTGATGTTCTCCCAGCTGCTTGTGCAGGCGTTTGCTTTGGTAAGTGATTCAGGTGTGCCTGACCCAAGAGGAGAGAGTGAGACCAGACCCGGTGCCCTGGGCCAGCCTCACGGAGCCCTCCTCCCCTCCGCCCCCTCGCCCATCTCGCACTGCCACCTTGGCCCACTTCTCAGAGTCACAAAGAGCATTCCTACCTCCGGGGTCTCGTGCCGGTGCCATGCCTGCCTGGAACCTTCTCCCCTTTTCTTTGCCTGCCCAATTCCTATTCGTCTTTTGAGTTTCAGTTAAATGTCCCTTGCTTAGAGAGTTCCTTTCTGACTCTCCAGTGCAGGTTAAGGATTTCTGTCCAGCTCTTGCTGAAATATTCCTTCTTTGTGCTTAACACAGACATTAATTGCATGAATATATGCAAAAGTGTCTGATATTTCTTTTGTATATTAGATGATAAGCTACTTGAGGGCAGGGACAGTGTCCCTTTCATTGGCTAATCCTGTCCAGCGCAGAGCACAGCACTTCGTACACGACAGGTGCTTAATAAATGTTGAAAGATGAGCAGAGGAATGGGAGGAAGATGCAGTCGTCACCCTGCCGCTCCCCGCCTGCAGGAAATGAAGAGGGAGAGAAAAAGAGACGATGTTCAGTTTCATCTGAAGACCAAGTTTAATAAGGAAGAAGAGATTTCATTTTCTGCATGGTTGTTTTCAGAATGTTTGTCATTTCAATTCGCACTTTATTTGACAGTGCCACTTACAGTCTTGTAAGAAGGAGATTGAAGCAACACGTTTCAGAATAACTAACCCGAGGTGCCCCGGAGTCCAGGCAGCCTGACTGGGCAGAGGGTGGGCAGCCTTTGGCACCAGGAGAGGCAGAAAAGCACATCTTCCTCTGAACTGGCACTTTCGCCTTCATCCTTCTCTTTAAAAGTTAGTGCAAACCTGAGAATGCCACTCATCTTCAGCTCTGGAATGTGAGGCATTTTAGGTCTTAAACAATGAAAACAACGAGAGGCTGAGTTTACATGAAAGCTTCACTCTTTACATCCAACATGTTCACAAGTTTGTAGGGTTTGTTCATTTTCCATCTTTTAAAAGGAAAAGGGTGATTCATACTCACAATAAAAGTATTTTTGGACACTGTGTACAAGGAGCCAGGCTGGTGTGGAGAATGACAAAGAGCCTGGGGATCTTTGAGACTCTCATTAGGGAGCCTGAAATGACATGGAAGTTAACATTTAAATAGGCTGATCATGTTATTTATCTTCCCAAACCCGGACACTTATGAGAGTAAAATGGGGTGCTATTAATTCTTAAACTGGACTAGCAGGCATAAACCAGTACTGTCTGGAGCAAAGCTGGATGCATGTTCATCCTTTATATGAAAGATAAATAACACTCTGCAAGATGGTTAAATATGCCACCGTGCAGTACATGACTCATTGCTAAGTGAATTTTACAGCTGACAATTACCCTAGGAATTCAGAGAACAGGGTGAAAGGGCAGAGGTGTTTTTCAGGAACGAACTAATTTATTAAACCTGGAGCAAAATTTGTGGAAATTATCAATATTTCATGATGCAGAAAATTTGTGACCAACCTTCCCACTTTCTCTGCTCACTGTGAATTCTCCAACGCACAGCAATCCCAAGTCCTCCAGAAGGTGAGCCTGGAAATGCTGGCGGCTGTACCCTAGGGATAGGTCTCTTTCTCCTCCTCCCTCTCCCCCCCACTTTACTTCCGTCCCTCCCAGACCCTTTCTCCTTCTTCCCCCTCCTTCTTTCCCGTCCTCCTCGTTTCTCCTTTCTTCTCTTCCCACTCTCCCTCTATAGGCTTCCTACCACGCTCTCCCACATCAATCCATCCTGGTTCTTCCAAGGTCGTGGAGATCCCGAACACGAGGACACAAATCAGGACCTGATGGAAGGTCAGGGCCGGCATTCTAAACTTAGAAGCTGGGACTCGGAGCTGGGGGTGACTGGCCGCTGCTGTCCTGGGAGCATCGTGACCTCTGGGCTCCTGAAATCCCTTGACGCAGGCGCCATCTTCTTCAGAAGGGCGACCCTGATGGCCGAAGACCAAGCTGAGGCTCTTCCCGAAGGAGCACGTCCTTTGTCTCTTCCTCATCTTTGAGCCAGGGCCTAATGTCCCTTTCAGAAGCAAGTCTGATACCATTTTTCAAGAGGGTTTCTTTTAAGACCATCCAATTGCTGAGCCACTGTCGTGATCCTGCCTGCACAGCTCATCCGTTTACAGCTGGGACCTGCAAGCTCGGCTCATCAGGAGGCTCCAGAGGAGCTGTGGTCCTGGCCACAGGGAAGTTCCAGGCAGTCTCCACAGTGCCTCCAGGGCCTGATCCAGTTTCACAGGCAGAAGAGCAGGATTTTTGAGTGCATTCGTAGTAGGTTTGTATTTTTAATCCTAATGGAAAATGTACATGTTTTTAAAGTGTAAAATCATGTCTCACAATTTGGAAGTCTTTTGTGCACTTTTCAACGTTCCCATACTTGCGAACCTTTTTCTTCCCCTGGAACGCTCAGGGGCAGCACTGTCCTCTTGCCCTCCCCACTGCCCTGCCTCTTGCTCTCCTGATGCTTCCCCACAGGAAGGTGGCCTGCAGAGAGCTCAGCCCTCACCAAAGCTGCGGAATGCAAAGGGCAGGTGCGAGGGGGAGAGGGAGAGAGAGAGAGAGAGAGACTTACTCTTAAATCAGAACTGTGCATAGCTGCACATTCTTCTGAGGGGGTAGAGCAGGAGGGTGAAATTCTTACGGAAAATTCTGTCCGCGGAGAGAGAGTGGGATGAAGGCGGCCCCGACCACGCGAAGAACGGTGTGCCGAGCAGTTTAATCTGGGATCCTCAGGACAGGAACTTCCACTGAAATGTGAGGTGCATGAGTCCCTGGGAGAGTCTAGAACTCTCCGAGCCAGGGACGTTCTTCCGGGGAGGAGGCTTTCTTACAGCGGTGCTTTCACCATTTTACAGTGTCTGGGTGCTTTGATCACTGCCCCACTTCCTGGCACTTTTTCCCCTTTTAAATCAAATTTATTTCCACATTTCCCCAGGGAACAGGATAGTTACAAAATACGTGCTAAATAGCTGATTAATAAGTTGAGCAAATTCTCACTTCGTGATTATTTGCAAGACTGCGTTGGCCTCTGCAGAGGCCCAGTGGTGCAGTGCAGGGTCCTGGGGAGCTTTGAACAAATGTGATGCCCAGACCCCGACTTCAGCCCACTGGCGTCACAGTCTCTGGGGTAGGAACCTCAGGCTGCGACTTTGCAAAATCTCCCTGGGGGGTGGGGTGGGTGAAATGTGCAGCAGCGGTTGAGAACCACTGGCGTAGGGGCAGGGTAGAGGGCCGCTCCTGCCTTAGAGGGTTTGCCTCTCCAGGGAATGCGCTCCAGGCGCCCAGATCACTGCAGATTGTGACATGGGCAGCAGGGAGGTGCAAAGTGCCCCGGGCATCCAGAAGTCAAAGGCACTCCTTCCGCTTAGAGAAGAGTTTTCAGGGGAATCTTGTCATCGGTTCTGGCCTTGAAACGTTGGATGAAGGATGATTGGAGAAGAACGGAGGGGAGGGTCTTGAGTCACAAAAGGAGAAAGGAGGATAAAAATCCCGAACATGCTCACGAAACGAAGGGCTATCTGATTTCGTTGGACTATATCAAGGTGTGTTTGTTGGATGCGGGGTGGTGGTAATGGAAATGACAACTGCTGACAGAAGCTGATGCCAGATTGTGAATGTCTTGAAAGCCATGCTAAAAAGATGAGATAGTATTCAGTGAACAGTGCAGAGACATGGCTTTTTTTAGTAGGAGAGTGAGAAAAGCTAAAGCATCTGGGTGATTAAATCCAGAATGATAAGAGCTATGTTGGAAGAAAATAGATATTTGACTTTTCCTTAAGTGACCTGCGCCAGCACTTTTGAGCTGCCTGCTTGCATTTCCTGTAGGTTCCTTCAGTTCCTCTCCCTCCTCCAGGGCCCCGTTTCCTCCAACCTGCCACTCCCTAAGCCCCAGTTCCCACACTTCAGGGCATGGGGTCCACTACATCCTGGTCCCAGTTCCAAGGGCCCAGTCACTTTGCTCAGCACAAACAATTGGCCTGCATCAACCCCCTGAAGGGAGGGGGATCTCATACTTGAAAGATTAGTGCCACTTCCCTCCATGGCAAAAAAAAAAAACAAAAAACAACCAGTTTGTTGGTGTACAGCCCTGTTCCCGGGCATGATCGGATGTGGAGCCTCAAGCCATGGCTGCTGCCCACCTCGAGCAGCTCTCTGAGGACCCTTTGGGAATGGCACGTGGCTTCCTCGACAAGTCTCTGCTCTTTCCCCGGGAAAGCGTGGACAATTGTATTTTGCAGAACATTTTCAAGTCTGCTCCTGGACCTTGACATTTCGAAACGCCTACCCTGCTTTGTTTGTGAAATGCATTTAAATAAATTAATGAAGCCTCTGCTCTGAATGAATCCTTGCAGGCTGCTTACAGATATTTGAAAGGGCAATATTATCACTGACAAAAAAACTGTGCATCTGAGCAATTTGATATCCAGCAAGCTGAGCAGGGCGGCAGAACATAATGGCAGAGTTTTACCTATAGCAAAGCCATTAAAGGTCACCTACCAGAAGGACAGCTGAAATAGAATTTGTTTTTAATTTATAAGATTAAAGACCATTCCTTGAAGAAAGTGTTATTATATACAGTGCCAAAAGAAAGGGAAAGATTGAAATGGTAGAAGACACGACCACAGCTGAGCTGAATTCTCCTTTCTCTGCGGTTTGCACACCCTGCAGTCTCTGTGGCTCAATGGGCTGGGTGGGTGGGAGAAATGAGCGAGTGCCTTCCGGCTCCGTGCAGATCTTTCCCCCACTGAGAGTTCTTTTCCCCTCTGGTCTTACAGAAAACACACTTGCCGAACGGGGAAACCATGTGGAGGGATGGCGGGTGCCTTCGTTCATAGTGCCCATTTGAGAAGACACCATTAAAAATTCTTTAAAATGAAGGGTGCAATTTTGAGTTTCCAAGTCATTAGGCAGGTTTATGACTTGTCCATTTGCAAAGGAGCTGGTGGGATTCTCCACACAGCCATTTCACTTGAAATTGCCTCATCTCGCACAGAGATTTTGCTCAGCTTTCTCCCCATACACAGAACTCCTCTGGTGGAGGCTGAGGCTCTGCTTGGAAGACATGGGAAAAGCCGTCCTGCCTTCTCTGGAGTGCCATTTTCTGTAAAATGCTATAGTGCGTTAGTGAGGGAGTACATGATTCATTGCAATGAGCAAGTTCAATAAAATACAAACCTGCTCTATTACTACTGTCGATTCTAGAACATGTATCATGAGTAAGTGCCTCACTAATATCAGCTAAGAATGAACTTGCACAAACTTCTTGTGGGATAACTAGAGAAGGGAAGTAGGCAGGTGCTTTTGGCATTTTTAAAGTATTGGAATATGCTCCTTGAAAACACAGCTTTTTCTTTAGGTAGTGGATGCAATGTGTCCAAAACCAAACCCAACAGAGCGGCAGGAGCTAGGGAGATTATGCCATTTGACATGTAATAAGTAGTAATGTGCTGTTATGAGTATGCAAAAATAGACGGTCTCTAAATATATTGTCAGCTGATCATCCAGTTCTTCCTTATACAAAACATCTGCTCTGAAGAGACATGCCTGTTCAATGTTCACTGAACGTGTCTTTTGCCTTCCTGCCTTCCTGTACCTGACAAGTTTCCTTGTCACCTGGTGTCCTTCTCGAATGTTAGCTCCTCTGTGAAGCTTGTCCACATCACTTCCTGCCTCAGTATCTGTGGGGCAAGTGGGGAATTGTGGAGGACAGCTGCAGAATCAGGGCCAAAGTCAAGCTGTCTGGAGACCTGTGCTGGCTCCCAAGTCTTGACCAAGAGTGGCTGGTCCTTCTGCCTCTCCTCCTGCATCCCCGTCTCCTCCTCCATCCCATCTCCTCCTGCATTCTGTTTCCTCCTGCATTCTGTCTCCTCCTGCATCCTGTCTCCTCCTCCATCCCATCTCCTCCTCCATCCCATCTCCTCCTGCATCCGGTCTCCTCCTCCAACCTGCCTGCCAAGACCACAGCCCTTGTGAGAGCCCAGTGGAGCTCCTGGGCTTCCTGCTGCTTGGATGAAGCAAAGGCTCCGAGATGGGTTTTCCACCCCAGCCAATGGGACCCGAGACTTTTGCTGTTTTATTCTCCCTGGGGCTCAGGAGGGGATCCCAGAAGAAGCCAGCTCCTCCGTGGGGGTTTTCTTTCATTTTCCTTTCTTTTGATTTTTCTGTTTTCTCTCCCTTCAATTCTTCCTTTGCCAAAAAAAAAAAAAAAAAAAAAAAAAAGAAATAATAATAATAATAAATAATTTGAACCCAGCTAAGAACCGTGGGCTCCCCCAGGACTGAGGTTCTCAGCATGGGTGAGCCAGTGCCAGGGGCAGACTGATCCTGCCTTCTGGCCTCGTCCTTGCCTCTTTAACACTACATTTTGGTTCCAGTCTCACCGAAAGTGGATCGTGGGAGTCTTGGTACCATGGTTAGGAATCATCCTGTGTCCCAGGGAATGGACAAAACTTTGCTATCTACCTCACTTTGCCCAGGTCAGAGGTTAGAGGTCATGCTTGATATTTTCTTGCTAGAACAGAGCAGATTGTATCCCTTCCATGGGTAGGCAGAAGAGAGAGATCAGTATTGAGCCGTTTGCATTCTAAATTTAGTTGGTTACATGTTAATGATTTATGCAACTTAACTACAAAAAGTAATGATGAATGATATTTTGATGAGTTTTAAGAACAATGTAGAAATGACTTAGACTTTAATGAGCTAAAACATAAAGGTGAACTCTAATGAGTAGAAGTATAATGAAGAATTTCTAAACTTGTAGAATAAAAAAAAGTGGGATGACGAACACTTGATTAATTTGGCAGATGTTAGGGGAAAAAAGACAAAATTAAAGAAAAACAATATTAGCATTGAAGATAATAGAATTTAAGGCAAAAGGTATCAATGGTGTTAAAGAGAAATGCTTCAAAATTAAAGGGAATACCACAGAAAAAGAACAAAGTAATAATCATTATATGTACTTATCAACATAGCTTTAAATTGCATAAAGTGACAAAACTTTAGAGCAGCTATAGAAGATGAGGAGGCCATGGATAGCAAGATTGACTTGATAGACATAGTGGAAAAAACCAGAAAATTTGCATTCTTTTCTAGGGCACGAAGAATGTCCATTAAAATTAACCATGTGTTAGGTTCTGAAGGAAGTTAAGAAAATTAAAAAAATTCACATACCATTTTACTATCAACAGATCAGACAAAAATTTTTTTAAAGGTGAAAATCCCAAGTGTTGATAAGGATGCTCGGTTATGGGAACTCCCTTACACTGCCAGGGTGCATATGAATTGGTACAGTCACTTTGGAGGGGCATTTAACATTAGCTAGTAATTTGACAATGTACACACCCTATGAGCCAGCAATTATGCCTCTATTTGTAGGACCCCTGAGAAGTTCTTGCGCGTGTGAAACAGGAAGCATATGTAAAGATGCTCATTATAGTACTGCTTGAGCAGCAGAAGACTGAAAGCAAACTAATTGTGCATAAATCAAATGTATTGTGTTTATAGAAAAGACGCTCTGTATCTATATAGATCTCTCAACCTTAATTTTGAGTGCAAAAAGCAAGCTGCAAAGAGTATAGGTACACTGTGGTACTGTTTCAATGAATCTTTAAAACACACATAAACATTATTATGGATTGTTTTATGGATACATTTCTACACAGAAACAGTATAAAATTGTCAACGTGTGATGATACACAGGAAGCTCATGACAGAAATTGCCTATTTTGTCAATGAAAAATTATATAAATGATTAAACAAGATAACCCACTTAATTGATCTTTTCCATTGTCAGGCACATGTTTGACACTTAATAAAAATGATGATTATTCCATTCAGAGATGGTGAAGGGACCAGTCCGTTGGGATTTAAAACAGATATAGGAAAGAACTGGATATCCACCAAGCAGCGAAGACAATGACCTTTGGCACTGAGTTCTAAGTTTTTTCCTCACCGTGGTTTAAGTAAAAAAAAAAAAAAAGATTCATGTCCAGCTCTAAACAAATGATGATTTAAAATACAATGAATTATCATCCTAAAGCACATTTCATTTTGTCTATGCATCTCTAGGTCTCAAAGTGTCATTGCCTAGACTTTGGTCATGTTGACAAAAAAATTTATCTGATCATTACATTCTGAAATATGCCAAGTGCCTGACAGAATGTTCTCCAAGGTCAACAGCCTTTTTTTTTGTAGATCAGCAAGATCATCCACAAACATGAAGTTCATTGCCAGCCTATTTTACAGGCTGCTCATGCAAGTACATTCTGATGTATGAATTCTGCCTCCATAGATTCTACAAGGGCTCAAAGGAGAATCCTGTTCTCATAGATGGTCAGATGTAATAGGCTCTCTAAGATCATCTCATTCTTTAGCGAAAGCTCAGTCTGTAGACCAGCGGAATCTCGGATCCCAACCCAGAACTCCTGAATCAAAATCTGAATCTTAATAAGATCCCTGGGTGATTTGTAGGTACACTAAACTTTGAAAGCACTGATATAGCCTAGTGGTTTCCAAACCTGGCAATAAATGACAGGAATAGCTTTTCTAAAATTTATTTTTATTTTATTTATTTATTTCTCCACATCCCTTCATTGTTTGCACTTGCTGTGTCTGTTCGCCTTCCTAGTTTCCTTAGAAGGCACCGGGAACCAAACCGGGGCCCCTGATGTGGGAGGGAGGTACCTAATGGCTTGAGCCACCCCTGTTCCCTGCTTTGCTGTGTCTCTCATTATGCTTTTCCACCTGTGTCTCTTGTTGCGCCATCTTGTTGCGTCAGCCTGCTGTGCCTGCCCGTCGCATCAGCCCGCCGTCCTGCTCGTCTTCTTTAGGAGGCACCGGGAACCTCTGCTCCCTGCTTTGTTGTATCTCTCATTATGTTTTTCTTCTCTTGTTGTGTTATCTTGCTGTGTCAGCTTGCCATGCCTGACAGCACGCCAGTTCACAGACCTCCCATGTGGTAGGCGGGAGCTCAATCACTTGAGCCACATCCGCTGCCCAGAGATAGCTTTTAACATACAAATTCTTGTGCCTCGTGTCCAGAGATTCAAATCTTCAGTCGGACTATAATGAATTTCTGTTTTTTTATTTTTAAATAATTTTAAATTTATGAAAAATTAATAATAATAAAAAGCACCTTCACTCCTGAAATAGTTTAGTGTATATTTCCTACAAATTAAGGACCTTTCTTTATAACAACTGCACAACCGTGAAAATCAGGAAATTAACATTGACTTATTACTAACATCTGACACATTCAAATTTTATCAATTGTTACTATCCTGTCCTTCATGGAGAAATCTTCCAACCCAGGATCATGAATTGCTGTGTCTCTAGCCTCCTTCATCTGGAACAGCTCTTCAGTCTTTCCTTAACTTTTCTGACCACACTTTCGAAGATCACAGGCCAGTGCTTTGTAGAATATACCTCACTGGTGATTGTCTCGAGTTTCTCCATGAAACTTTATTTTTCAGAAATCTCACAGAACTGCTGCTGCTGTGTTCTTTTCATTGCACCCCATCAGCGGGCACATGATTTCAATTTGTCCCATGACTGGTGACGCTAACCTTGTTCTTGGACTAAGGCGATGTTGGCCAGGCTTTTCTACTGTAAAGTTACTTTTTCTGTTCCTTATAATCAATAATTATTTTAAAACAAGTATTTTAAGGCCATCTTATTCCTCATCAAACTATTACCTACTAGTTTTAGCATCCATTGATGTCTCTTGGCTCAGTTAGTTATGACTATGATGGCTGCTGTCTGGTGATTTTCAAACTCCATCATTCCTTCTACATTGATGAGGTGGCATTCCACTGCAAGGAAAACTTCCTCTTCTTTTCATTGATTTATCTATGTCAGGCTATACTCATGAATTCCTGTTTTATTCAATGACTTATAATCGAATACTCTCCTTATTTATTTTGATGCTCAAATTGTCCCAGCTTTAGCCAGAGGAAGTCCCTTCAAGCTGGCTCTTGTGTCCTTTTGACATGTTCCCAGCATTCATTGAGCATATCCTTTTCTGATACAAAAGATGCTCCAGGCTTATCTTGTATTTTCTCTGACCCAACCCTAGAATCAGGATTCATCCAAAGACCTGTGGTTGTTTGTAATGGAGAAGAGTATTTTGATACCAAGATCCAAGATCTTGGTGCTAGGTGTCGTCGTCATCATCATCATCATCATCATCATCATCATTATTATTATTAATTATTATTATTATTAAGGAGTCACTGCTCCCAGTTTTCCTCAGTGGACAGAGCTAGGGAATATGTGTGTGTTTGTACTTACAACACAAACACATTCATCCGAATCTGTATTTATCTCTATATCTATCCACATATTGAAAACCATGAATTCACACCTCAAACTCCAATTACAGTTTGACACTACTGGGCTAACCCTAGTTTTCCTACTATCCGTGTTTGTAATTTTCATCTCCAACAGTGACAAACCTGGCTCCTGTGACCCTCAGTGTACTTACTTAATTGAAAAATTCCCCCATTATGTGACAAATATCCTGCATTGGGACCATCCTCCCACCTCCTTCTCCACTGCAGAAACTCCTCTAACCTCTCTTGGGCTTCAGCACTTCTCACCTGGCTGCTGCCCTTGCTTAGACACCCTTTTCACCCTGTTTCTCTACTCCACACCTGGCTGCTGCCAGGGCGCCCCTCCCCTGACACTACATACTCTTCTCCCCAGTGCCAGGCTGCACAGATGCCTTCCTGACATCTCTAGGCTCTAACACCACATATCAGAGTGCTGTCACTGTCCCCTGCACTGTGCCTCACCCTGCTAGGGCTTTGACCCCCCACTAGGTCTATCCTACCACTGCTTCCTGCTCAGATATCTTCCTCACCCACTTAGACTCCAATACTGGGCTGCCTCCACTGCTCTCCCTAGCCTTCCCTTGTTCCAGTGCCTCCTCTCCCCACTCAGTCTCTAATATTCCATATAAGATCACTGCACCCTCCCACCCAGCATGAATGGCCCTATCACTTGGCCCCACTTTGATTCCCTATTTTTCAAATAAGCTTTTAAAATGCTTCCTATGAGCAAGCTCAGCAATGGACTCAGGCTGACGTATTGGGCTCCACTTTGTAGTTCAACCCATCACCATGGCTTTCTGCATCATGCCCAAGATATTCTTTGCTGCTTTTTGCCCACATTATCTTAGGAAAGGAAGCTCAATAAATTCCCTTATTTGAAAGCTCTTTTAAAGGCTCATTCCTTCTTGTTTCTACTCCTTATTCCTTGGTCTGCCAGATTCGGGCAAAGAAGAAAGTTGACTATTTCAAGACAATCATTGCGTTTCTCTCAAAATCTTCACAGTCCCAACATTTCTAGATCCATCAACATTTTTTTTTGATGTCACAGTTTTTATATTCTTTATTGTTTTGATTCTTTTCATGGGAATGTCCTAGGTTATTAATATTCTTCTTACAATGTGATCACTGGTATAGGGAAACTTGAAATATAGACTTCTCTTATTTCAGCCCAGAACCCACCCAATTTTCCAGCTCATATACCAAAGAGATGCCTCACATTGAGCTGGCTATCCTCTAAAACCCTTAGGTCTTTCTTTTGTAAATCTCTACATTTTATAAAAGAGAAAATAGATTCTTGCAGCATTCAAAATGATTTGTCTCCAATGTGTAAAAAAGATAACAGGAGAAAAATTGAAAATCACTTACTTATTTTTTAGACATTCAAAATCTTTTCATTTACCAAAAATAATGACAATGATATTTCTTAACTATTCATTGAAAAAAATTCTTAAAACAACCAAGCTAATCAAACTTCCCTTAATTATAGAGGTTATTGTCACCCACTTTTCACAGATCTACATTAAAGAGAATCACCAGATTAACTTATATTCAATCAGTGATTTAGCAATAAACCACTTAGTTCTAATAAGCTCTTACGCATAACCCCAACATATTAAAAAAGAAGATCTTCCTTGCTTGTTGTAATGCCATCTTAGCTTTTTCCTTGTCTCCTGAAGCATTTCTTGGGACCTCCACAGAATATTGAAGATGCACTAGATGGATCATCCAGGCACTTCAAAATATATTGAACAGTCATTTTGCCACAAATAGCTGGTCTGAAAGTGCAGCTTCCATTACTAGCCTAATAGGTCCCCTGTCTGAGTGCTAGAAAATGTATTATCAAACTCTAAAGCCAGCTCCTGTCAGGATGAATTGGTTGTTCCTATAGGAAGGTGATGATCAGAATAAGTCACTTAGAGACTTCATAGAGACAGGGCATCCATCCATCCATCCATCCATCCATCCATCCATCCATCCATCCATCCAAATTGTCATAATGAGCCAAGACCCTTAAAAACTAGTTGTAGAACAAATGTCTAAATTTTTCCAAGTAGTGTCATTAGCTAAGGCTATTGGTTTATTATTCTCAAGTCTGTCATCGATGGTGGACCCCATTGCATTCCACACGCTCTCCTGTCACGGTGCCAGATCAGGATTTCCTGGAGTCCTTATCCTGGGGTGAGGACGTGGGTGTTCCTTTGTTTCCCAGGGCTGCAGTCGTCCTTGTTCTTACATAGTGAGGCTAGCTCTCTGGTTCAAAGGTAGGTCTACTCAGATTTTCATTTCTTCCTGGGCCCTTGAGCTACTGTGCCTTCACCACGATTATAAGCCTTCTAGTTGATGGTCGTGTCCAGATTCCATAACAAGGAGTTGGTCAAGGAGGGAGACCAGCGATTATTAAGCAACCACTACGCATTGGACCGTGTACTGGGTGTTTCCCTCTTGGTCCTGTGATTCTCTCACGGTTGATGCTTTTTCACTTCTTCAGAGCTCCAGAGTCACCCATGACCACTTGACTTAATTAAGGCTGTTTCCTGCTATTTTCTAACTATTAATCTAGTATACTCCGTTGTGGTTTCTTTTCTTTTTTTTTTTTTTTTTTTAAAGATTTTATTTATTCATTCATTTATCCCCCCCTTGCTGCTTGTGCTCGCTGGGTCAGCTAACCACGCCGCGCAGGCGGGCCTGCCTTCACCAGGAGGCCCCGGGAACTGAACCCGGGGCCCCCCATATGGCAAACGGGAGCCCTACTGATTGAGTCACAGCTGCTTCCCTCCGTTGTGGTTTCATAGTTATCTGTTTATTGTCTGATATTCCTTCTAGGACGTGAGTTCCTTGAAGGCAGTGGTGCGTTACTTATCTGGTGACCTCATTCAGCTGTGGGAACAGTATAGCATTATACTAGTAGGGCCTTTCTCATAGGGTTATTAGGAGTCTTAGATGAGTTAACCATGCAAAGTCACTGGAACCTGTTCTGACACTTGGAAGATGTTTACTCCTAGAATTGGAACTTCTACAACTGCAACTGTGGCTTCTATTCACTAGTTAGAACAGATCCCCACATATATGGGGTCTCAGCAAATAGGTGTTGAATGATTGGATGCTGACTTCTCAGAGCCATTGTATGAAGTACTATTATGAGGAAAGTGGGGTTCAAAGAGGAACCTAACTTGCCCAAGGTTATCCAGCGATGGAACTGGAACTGGGATGTGAGTGCAGTCTCCAGTACCCCTACCCCACCACCACCGCAAGCAGCAGGGATTTTTTTAAAAACCATTCCATCTTTTATAAAAATTTTGCGAAACTAAAATCTGTACAAAAAGTAAACTCTAAAGATTCTGATCAAGGGGGTGGCTCCCGAATGCATGCCCTTGTCTAAAGGGTAACTTGTGTATCTACGTGTGTGTGTGTGTCCTGGCCCCATCCTCCTGCCGCCACCCACCCCTGCCTCCAAGCCCAGGATGCCCTGGCGCTGTCTCCCAGGAGGGGCCCAGGGTGTAAGCAGAAGCCTGAAGCTCCCATGTCCCCCAGGCTGCCCAGAAGCACATTTCTCTTTCCCACCTGCTCTGTGAGCCGTGCTCGCTGCCGCAGCCTCCCTCGGGCAGGCACTGCCTCATCTGACAGGCCGTAATTTAGGTCATTACACTCTCCCATGGGCAGTAATGACATTTTTTGCTTTTCTAGACATGACTGCTGTGCAGTTAGTTGCCACACGGGAGGGTGAGTTGATTACTCCTTCTCCTTGGCGCCTGGCTCCACCCAGGCAGGGCTCGCGATGGCAGAAGCCTGCTGCTAGGGCACCGGCTTTTCTAAGTGAAGTTTCCAGTTTCGTGGCTCTCGTCTTCCCTGAGGTCTGTGCACAGAGGCAGGGCAACTTCTTAAGAGGGTTGCACCCTGAATGCTCTGACTTAGGAATAGTGTTGGAATTGGCCAGAGCCACAGCGGAGGGGCCCCTGCTCAAAAATATCTCTTCACTTGAGTTAAGCTCTGGGAAAATGTCTGCCCACTAAGGCACCCAGTTATGAGAATTATTAGAACCACCTGGCTTAGGGCAGTTACCTTCAAAGAACAAGTTTGGGAGAAACAGAAGGAGAAATTCAAGCTCTCTGGGGAACAGCAGGCCTGGCCAGAGCTGCCAAGGAGTGTCTAGGCAGTGGGAATGCAGAGCAGGGCGTGGAAGACGGTCACAGGGGGAGGCCGCATGGGGACAGATACACGTGATTTTGCTTTGCGGTAGAATCGTACCTAAACGGCCAGTTTTACTCAGACAGATGTGTGGCGTGATGGCGTAAACACACCCCCTTAGGGGTCAGATAAAATGGGACCCAGTCATGTTCTGCCAGTGACTGAGGAATTTTGGCCAGACACCACACTCCCCCAAGCAGTTGCCTTATTTGTCACACGAGGGAATTCCTCTCAGATTCTCAGAGTCCTTCACATCATCGTGCTTATGATTCCAAGAAGAAGTCCTATTTCTGTGAAACTGCCGGACAGGGTGCCACCTGGCTGTGGCAGACGTACCTCGTCTTCTGGGACCGGGAACCCTGAGCTGCAGAAAACTGCGTCCTCACTGCGCTCCTTCACTCCTCCTCCGTGGCGCCTTGCTCTGGCACGGGTACTTCCACAGGCACCAGTGATTTAATGATCTGCCCAATTCTGCTTCAGTTCTCCTCTAACTTTCCCTCCTACACTCCGTGTTCAAACTGCCAGCAACTTACTTTTTTTTCTCTTAACTTTTAATTTTTAAAAAAATTCTTAGATTACATAAATGTTACACAAAAAATACAGGGATTCCCATATGCCCCACCTCCCACCCTTCCCACACCCTCCCACATAAACATCCTTCATTAGTGTGGCACATTAATTGCAATTGATAAACACATCCTGGGGCTTTGCCATGAAGCATGGACCATAGTTCACATAGTAGTCCCCTCTCTCTCCCACACAGTTCTGCATGGTATATGATGATATAAAATGGCCTATATCTGTCATTGCAGTGTCACTCAGGATGATTCCCAAGTCCTGAAAAAGCCCCCATATTACAACTGTCTCTCCCTCCCCCTGTCCCCAGAGCCTTCACTGGCCACTGGCTCCACATCAATGTCATTTCTTCCACTGGTAGAATCACAATATGCCTACAGTAGAATACCAGTGAGTCCACTCTAGTCCACAGCTCTTCCCCCAATCCTGAGGATTCTGGGATTGGTGACATCCACTCCACCTCCATTTGAGAGGGGGCTTATATCCCATGGGGAAGATGAATGGGATTATCCTGCCTGCAGCTGCAGACTCTCTCCATTCCCTGGGATGGCCGTTGTCCATCATCATCTCCCCGCCAGGGGTCCTGGGTGAGTCCAATGAGCTGAGTAGCTTACCTTTTACCAGAATATAACTAATGAATTATTTGTAGGGGTTACTTTACTGTTTCGGATTGATGGGCTTATTTCTTTTCCTGAAATAATTTCCATGTAAGAGAGAAGCAGGAGTAGGAGTGACTTCTATTCCTGTTTGATTCCACTGTCCCCTTCTGAGAGTGCCAGAAGCAAGAGACGCTGGAAGGTCCCCAGCTCAGCAGCTCTTGCTCTTCATAAATGTCTAGTGCTCTGGATGAACACTGTCGAGAAAAGCCAGAAGATCTTGTTCTCTTGAAATATGAGCTCTGGATTTTCTCTGTTTTGCTAGCTTGAGCCACATGTTCAGCAGAGGAGAGAACACAGTCATTTAAACGCCGTTGATAAATAAACACACCAAATACCTGAGAAAATGCTGGTGACTGGCTTAAGCTAAATGAGGAGCATCTTCAAAAGGTAGCTTCTGGGTTATATAGAGAGAAGTTGAGAGTCGTGTGCACTGTGGCAACATTGAAGGTGAGAGTGGATTTATAATCCCTGGAGTTTGTTACCTGCTAACCAGGTGCCTGCCAGTCATAGGTCAAAGACAGTGAAAAACCTTCTGTGTTTAATAGTCGGCATCTAAACAAGCTTGCATTGCTTATGGGGCCACTTCCCTGCCCTCTGTTTCTCCACCAACATGAGCCAGCATTGAGGAACTGCTTGTTGGAAGGGATCTTAGCATCTATCTCTTGCAGATTCCTTCCCATTTAGAAACCCCACCGGTGGTGTGATGGATACACGGTTTGCTGAACACTTGAGGCGTTGAGAAACTCACTGGTTTCTTCCAAGCACAGGCTATGCCACTCAATTTTGCTAAGTAGCTCCAGATATTAGGAAGCCACTTGTTAGGAAGAGCTGAGTGTGGCCTCCCTGTAACCCCTACTCATACTCTCTGGAAACATATACAGGTCTCCATGGCTACCATCCAGAAAATTGAAATCAACATCCTTGACTCATTCCAGCTCTAGGTCTTATCTTCTCAAAGTTGATCCTCAAGATTTTGGTTTCAAATCTTCCCCCATTCTGGTGACCCTCCCCATAGTAAGCTTCGCTTTTGTATGGAGGTTCTCAGTATGTATGTCAATAAAAGTTGAATAATCAAGACCCAAATATATATATATTCAGAAGGCCTTCCATTCTTGGGACTCCTGAAGTCCGAGATGAGGAAGACGTGTGCGTTCTGCTATGGATGGTTGATCTGGGCTGGCTTTTACCCAGAACGTGAGGCCCAGTGCCCTATGGGTGAATGCAGGTGCTTTGTGGCCACTGGTGTCACACACACACACAAATAAACACACAAACTCACTACCCAGTGGGATATGCTGAACTATTCTCCTCTTCCATTCTTCATCTGGCAGGACCAGCAACTTTACCTGTAACTGTTGGTCTGCCCTGAAGAGGGTTATTAAGCTGTCAGGAAGCAACAGTTGAATTCAATCCACAGGTGTGCTTTAGAGAGTGTCATCTCTTCTCCTTGGTTCCCTCCCTCTCCAATTACAGAAGTTAGAAGTTTGCTTCCCCCAGCAATTATGGTGAGCTCCTGGAAGACAAGGATTTATTTTCTCCAGTTCTTATTTTGGTTGCTCTTGTTTTGCTCAGCTGTATCACAATTCATTGTGAGATTTGGGACACATCATGTGTCCCTGTAATGTGAGGAGGTTGGACAGGGTCACCACCCAGTTCCTTCTTGCTTTTACAGAAAGATTTCACCCTGTAGACTAATTAGCCAGACTCTGGCATGCCAGCAACAGGCACTGACTCATCTGGTTGGAGTGTTACACTTGTCTGCAGTCCTTGTCCTTTTTGGGAGAAGCATGTTGATGTGTCACAAATCCCTCTCTACTGCCGGTGTCAGTGGTTTACTGGATAGGGATTTGGGAGCCCAGGAGTCTTCATCTCCATGTTTATCTATTACCTCTGAAATTGCACTGGGGATATATAAGCACTAGCTGAGGGTAAGAACTGTTGGGATAATGTCCCTGGAGCATGGTCAGGGATCAACCCAGGTTCTAATCTCAGCGACAATCCATCTGTGACGCTTTGAGCAAGTCACCTGACTTCAGAGAGCCAAAAATCTCTTTCTGTCTTAATACTGTGTTTGCAAAGTTTTTCCTTAGAGAAAGTTTATACCTGTTAGGTCTCCTGCTGCTAGGAGCTAACCTCCTGGAAGACAGGTGTTTGTCATTCCAGGCATATAGGAGGGTGTGGGGAAAGCGCTTGCGGTAGATTGTGCTGCTCAGAGCTAGACCCCTTCAGTGCTGAAGAACTTATTCCACCAACTGTTGGGGGTGCTGCTTGTTGACAGCCTCCAGCTGTGCTGAAATTTCCTGTAAGTGCTCTGGCTGAGAGAAAAACCACTCTCTCCCAAAGCTACCAGTCCCCCTTCTCAGAGCCCCTTCATCGAATGTCTAAATCCAAAGTCTCGCTCAACTGGCTGGGGAAGTGCTGGACCTGCAAAGGTACAAAAAGGATTATATTCAAAGAGTTGCAGGAATAGGCACCTACAGGGACCAAGAGAGTAACATACATGTGGAAACAGATTCTAAAATTGCTGAATCACGGGGAACAGAGCATAAAGTCAAATGGGGGAGAATTTATTGGCATGGAAGCACTCTCCTGTGATACACGATGTAACAAACTGGCAAGAACCCCAGAAGACGGTGCTAACACTTTAGGATGGCTCTAAGAAGCCTAGAGAAAGTGATGGCTCATATCAAGGAGGGTAGAAATGCCAGGGTTTCTGCAGCAGATGGTGGTTCCGAGTCTCAGAAAAATGTGCTGGAATACTCTGTACTATGAAAGCCTGGAAACCCCACCAGCTGGTTATATTTAGTGGGAGGACCCAGAGGATGTTCCGTTTATCAAAGCAATAAGATAGGAACTAGAAAGAAGGGCAGCAGCATCTCCCAGAACTCGTCATGGGCCATGGCTGACAGTTGGAGAATGTAGAGAACTCGGTTCTCTGATAGCAATGGGATGATAGGATTCCCACGTGATAGAGGCCAGGTGGTAGTGCTTAGCCATCAGAAGAAAAGTGCATATAATTATGGTAGTAAGAGAAGGTCTGAGTAGTAGAGAGAGGACTTGACCCTGAGAGAGCCAAAGAAATGGTTGGTAGAATACAGCATCCCTCTAGGCAAATAACAAGGATATTTAAGCTATTCAACTCCCCCAAAATAAAGGTGGGTGCCCAGGAGGTGGAATATGGCCATCCCAATAAAAAGGTATACTCACTTGCCCCGTTTTCAGCTTTAACTTAATTAGAGAACAGGTCCCCAGAGGAAGCATGCTATAACCATAGCAAGTACATACAACGATAATTCCCATAGTATATGGCCATTTATTCATATACTAAGGCACTATACACTCAGAAAAGGGGATACCCCACAATGCCCCGCACTGTTGGACACAGGGTCTGGGTTCATGCTCATCCCCATTAACCGGAAGCATCATCATATTCCCTTACGGAGTGGTATTTGGGTGCCAATCACAAACGGAGCCCTGGCCCAGGGAAGCTCACAGTGGGTTCACAAGTCAACCTAGCAACTATTCCCCCACTTGCTGAACATATAATTGGGATGGACATACTTGGAGGTTGGTGCAGAGCACACACTGGTTCCTTGACCTGTGGAGTTTGTCCTTGCGTAGAAAGCCAGGTGTAAGCCTCTAAACCGTCCCTCAAAACCTTGGTCAACATAATAAAGCACAAACAACATCACATCTTAGGAACAGTGGCTAAGACTAATGACACCCTTTAGTATCCTCGTGAGTGGTGGCCCTATAATGTGCTTATTTAGTTCACCAGTAACCATTGAAGGAAGCAGGTGAATCCTGGAGGAGGCTTACAAATTGCAATGAGCTTACCCAGGTAGTAGCCCCTTTTACAGCTACTGTGTGAGATGGAGCACCTTGGCTAGAATAGACTCACCTCACCACAGGTACCCAGTGTGCACATTGGTCTGGCTAAAGCATTCCTTTCCATCTTATCAGGAAGGAGGCTCAGAAACAGCTTATGTTCACTTGAACTGGACAACACTGCATATTTAATGTTTACCCCAGGGCTCTTTAAGAAATCTGGAGTGGCATGACAGTATGCAGAACATCACACTAATCTGACCAGATGAGCAAGGAATGGCAAGTGCATTGGAGGCCTCAGGGAGACTCATGCACCCCAGCAGGCAGGAGATAACCCCTATGAAGATTTAGAGGTCCACTACATCAGTAAAGGTTTTAGAAGGCCAGGAACTAGGAATCTCAGCACCTGACCTCTCTGAGTTCTGGAGGTAGCATTGTTCGTATTTGAGAATATTCTCTGATCCTTTTACTAGGTGGCACAGAAGGCTGCTAGCTTTGAATATGGCCCAGAGATAGACAGGGTCTTGCAGTTAGTATAGGCTACAAGACAAATGACCCTCCCTCTTGGGCCCTATGACCTGATAGCTTTTACAAGTTTAGTAGATTTGTAATGATAAAAGCTGCTCTTTTATAGGTTTGTAGGAGGCACCATTGGGAGAATAATAATGTACATACGTAGGATCTTGGAGCAAGGCCATGCTACCAGCAGTGGGGAATGACATGCCTTTTCCAAAGAGCTCCTAGCATGCTCCTTGGATCTGGCAGAGATGGAGAACTTGATAATGGGTCTTCAAGTAACCAGCTAGTCAAACTGCCATCTTGAGCTCGGTTCCATCAACCTGCCAAGTCATAAGGGAGGGTGGGCCTGGAGGGTGGGCTCAACGGATATCTGATGTAGGATTTTCCCCTCGAGGACCAGTAGCTTGTTTTCTGCTGCTTATAGCCCTCATGTGTCAGCCCTTTCCAGGAAGGGCCCTGGGCTGTAGGGAGGCCCCTACCTCTGGACAGTCTATATCTAAGGACTGGTCGTGGCAGGGACATAGAGGCCAAGCCTCCTCACCCCAACCTGGGCCAATTCTAAAGGAACATCCCAGCTTCAGATCTCCTCGTGGGGTTGGCTGAGGCCTTTGTTATGATTGTATGGCAGCCCGACATGTCCCTTTCCCCAATTCTGCTTCCTTCTCTTTCCTCACAGGTTCAATACTGAGAGCACTGCCTAATATAATTCCTGTAGGCTAATCTCCATCTCAGAGTCTGCTTCCCGTGTACCTTGATCTGCAAGAATACTTTTAAAATTGAGAACGATACAAAAAATTATCATTATGATGGTTATTTTTATATAGTATGTACTCAGTAAATATATGTTGAATGCAATGAAGAATGCCCAAGATGTTTATTATTATTATTATTATTTTTTGTTTTGTTTTGTTTTGTTTACCAAGATGTTTTTATATGCTCATTGCTACAAATACACCTTAAAGGGGTATTTATTTAAGGTGCTAAGTTTGAATATTGAATAGAATCATATAATCCTTTCAGAAAGGAAAAAAAAAAAACTTTCCTTAGAAAAGAGCAGCATGGTGCACTTTGTCTTTTACTACATCTCCGTGTCTGTTCAATGATTCATTTGGCAAACAGCCATTGACTATGGGCCTACTCTGTACTTGTTTCTGGACTAATCCAGAAACAAGTGATGTAAATCATGCACATTTTAGAAAACTGATTAGATAAAAATCTGAAGGGCATGGCCTAGATTTGGTGTCAGCAAACTTTTTATGTAAAGATCCAGGTCGTAAATATTCTATACCTCATGGTACATGCAATTTCTTTGGCAGTTACTGTACTCTGTAGTTGTAGGGCAGAAGCAGGAGTGACTGTGTTCTAATGGAAATTAATTTATAAAAACTGATATCAGGCCAGATTTGGCCTGCAGGCCGTATTCAAGCAATCCTTGACCTACATAATGCACAGAATCTATGAAATGAGATACCCACTTGCTCTGGCTTGGAATTGGAGACCCTCCATAGCGTGTTCTTGACCTGCATCCCAGACCGGCCAGGTAGGCACCCTATTCAGTTGTTCATCTCAACCAGCAAGCATGGATTGGACATGTCCAGTGTGCAGGCTCTAGATATATAAAGACATGTAAGACATGATGCAGTCTTGCTGGGCGCTAAGAGGGACGTGAGGGGCAAGTATTGGAATAGGTCCTTAAATGTCTTACAGAGGTTGCAGGAGGGTCAGAATGCAATCAATGCAAGCCCAGGGGAAGGGGTGACAGATTCTTCTTCCAGACCCTTTGAAAGACACAAGACAGCATGGCATGTCCAGGGCATAGCACATCTAGAGACTGGGTGGCAAAGGAGCCTAGGATGAGACCCAGCAGGAGGGGTCAGCAGGGGCCAGAGCCACAAGACTTTATTTCTCCTAGGAATAATTGGAGGGTTTCAATCAGAAAAGTATCATGGTAAAATTTGTATTTTACAAAGATTCCTCTGAAATCAGATTGTGGGATGATTGGAAGGGATGGAGATATGACCAAAGTAAACCCACTACAATTACCCCCCTTTAATGCAAGATACAACCTACTTTTAAATCAAGCTTATTGTTTATTTCCATCCAACCTTGCGGGAATATAAACACCAAGAAGACAGATATTCATTTTTCTCCCCTGTTGTTATATTCCAAGGGCCTAGGATAGTCCCAGGCACATGGAAGAGGCTCAGTGTGTATTTGTAGGATGAATGAACGAACAAATGAATGATGAATGAATGCAAGTTTCCTTGTGAAAAAGAAGATGGTCATGCAATTCCAATTTCAGTTTCATCAAGACTTGAAGTAGCAAGTATCTGTAGCAATTTAATTCATGACTATTTGGGCTATTTGGGGTAAACCATCTCCTTTCATCTTTAATGTCCCAAGATTGTGGCCAGGGATCCACAGCTTCTCCATGGACTAATTTTCTGGCTCTGGTGAAAGTTATGGTTATGCAGATTCTTACAATAACTGAAGACTTTCAGGTCCAGCTCAGTGCTCCATCCATAAGCTGAAGCCCTTCTAGAGAGGAGGATGGAATCCCAGGAGCCCTGGTATTGAGGCAGTGCCTGAGATCAGGTGCTCCCGCTGCAGAAAACTGTTTTTTTCATGTGGGCCTCCTAGCCAGGTCAGCAGTCAACAGACCCTGTGGAGGAACTCAGATCACTGGGGTCCTCAGCCCTTAGTGAATCCTTCTGGATGGTTGAACATTTGCCTTTTAGGAGCTATTCCATTCCCTCTCTTGAGAGCATTGCCCTATTTAATTCTCCTCCATTTGCTTTGCTCTTTCTCCTGGAACAACGCTTTCATATGAAAACTTTGCAGTGAAGGCAACTTACAAAGCCCAGAGAGAGAGAGAAAGAGATAGAGATGCTAAATGATCCAGAAAAGAAGGAACCGAGCAGGCCAGAGTCAGAAGTCTTACCCAAACTGGTAGTGACAAAAAGGGAAATGAGCGTTTCTATTTCTACCAAGTCTGTCCCATGGCTGTGCTTGACAAGTCCTGAGCCTCACCTGAAGTAGCCAGGAGTGAGGAAGCACCAACCTCTTGTTTTCTTGAATGACCATGGGGGCGTGGGCAGAGGGATGAGATTCAGGGGCTGCAGCAGTGAATGTGCAGGTTGTATCGTGCCATGCAGGTTTGCGTTTACTAACATGCCTTAAGCACTGTCATGTGCCAGATCCTGGGCACTGAGAATGTGAAGCTGATTCAGACAAGGTCCCTGCTCTTCAAGGAACTCATGGTCTACTAGGGGGAAAGGAACTGTCATGAACTATAATGCAGTATGCCAAAAATGTGCCTGTGAGAGCGTCCCCAGCCAGGTACCATGGGAGCGCCAGCTCTGCATGTGTTTCTCAGCTGGAGTCCAACTTTCAGACCACTTCCGGCAGATGGGTGGGGTCGGTCCTCCGGTGGAAGAATGAGGAGCCTCATGGGAGGGCTCATTCTGAGGGGCGGATGATGCGGGAAGAGCAGGGGGGGCTGGTTCCACTAAGAAAGCCTTAGCCACGGAGGGGAAGATGCCTCTGAGTACAGCCTGGTATCTGTCACTAAAAGGGAAGTGGAGGGGGGAGTACAAACTGGACAAGACGTTCCACTTAAACATGCTGTGAATCACTGGGGTGCGGGCGGCATAGCTGGCATCCTCCTCTAAGAGTGGGGGGCAGAGCTGGCTCTGGCTGCGGAAGATCTCTGTGCACACCCTTTTCTGATGACATCACTGTGGTAGCTTGGAATTGTCCATGATGGGAACATTTACACCATGGAGATTGGCAGGCATTACAAATCGGGGCATTTTCGTTCCTGGAAAAGCTGGTTATGAAACATTTACTGGCACACCGCGAAAAGAATGCAACCCAAAGGCCCAGAGAGAGGGTCTTGCCTCCTGCCCAGCCCCAGGCCACGGTGCAGGTATGCCTGTCGAGGCCCTAATACAGGATTTCTGAAAACGTGTATTGCCGAACACCAGATCTGCACATTTCATGTGCCTCTTGGGGTTTATAAGGTAGACTAACATAGTAAAGGATCTGAGCAATTTGCATAAAGACACCGGCTGAATTTTGTTTAATTTCAATCAGTGCTTCTCAGATTTTAATGTGTATACAATTCACCTAGGGATTTTGCTAAAATTCAGTCTGGGGGCATTTTTAGGAAACTCCCAAGTGATGCTGACACTGCTGGCCCAGGACTGCACTTTGAGAATCAAGGATTTAGAATCCCACAGCTTATTTGATCACAAATCCATATTATTTTCCTAATATGTTGACATTCTGCAGAACTCTGGTCCTGGGAGCACACTCTGGGAAACATGGCTTGGACACATCAATGGTCATCTGGGGGTGGGGCGGGAGCGAGCCCATCCTGCTGGAGATCACAGTGTCACCAGAGCAGGATGGAGTCTGTGGGCCCCAAGGAGTGAGAGCTAAAGCCAGGGGAGGCCACGATTTTCAGGGGGGAGAGCTGAGCAGTGAAGTCACTACCCAAGGTCGGGGAGGAGATGGAGTTCCTATTGGGAACAGACGTCTCCAAGAGCATATGTGAGACTCTCTGAGAGACTGCTTGAGGAACTTCCAGGAAGACCTGGTGGGAGAGCTTGGCAGGGACTGAGTTTCTACATCAGGTAGGTGGCGGGATGAGCAAACAAAATAATACACATTACTAACAGCATGGCTTAGTTTGCATTCACAGACTGGTGGAGACTTGCCAAAATAAATAAAATCTCTCTGGTGGAATTGGGGACAGCTTCTCAGAAGAGGTGACAAGTTCTGTCTTGAAAGATGAGTAAAAACCCAGTAAACAAAGGTGGGTGTGGACTTGGGTGGGTGAAGGCCAGGAAGGCCTGGGGTATGCGATACGGGGAATGAGTTTCATTCAAGGATCAGGGAAAGCAAAAGTCTGCAAGGCACCTGGTCCAGCCATGGTGGGGCAGGGGCAAGGGGAGGCTTTGCACCAGCTCTCTGCTCTGCCTGGGGCCTAACTGTGTGGGAGATGTGTGGGATGGCCTGACGTGCAGGGGTGCTTCGTAAGCTCCCGGAGGCCAGGAGTCTAGCGTGGGAGGAGAGGGCGATGGGGCAGTGGATGGGAGGAAAATGAGATTCCTAAGGAAATAAACCTTTAAAAGAAATCACCTGAAGAGTTAGGGGACGGGATCATATTTAAGGATCTGATGTCTTAGTTTGACCTTATCGATGGAGATTAAATGACATTTCAGAGGGACATTCATTAATATAACCAAACCAGAGGCAGCGCAGAGGCGTCCCTTGGTTTCGCATGGAATGTGGGTACTTCAGGCTTACCAAGCCAGAGGCACCATCAGCGAGCAAAGTGCAGGAGGAGGAGCTTCTGGGTGGGGAACACCGGGCCCACTGCAGGGCTGCATATTGCTTTCCTAGTGTCAGGACAGCTTCCTCTGCCATGCCGCCCACCCCCTTCCTGGAGGCTCCAGACCCACCCTGTGTTATGTTTCGGGTTATGTATGCATGCATTCATCTCCCCTGCCAACCGCTGAGCTTGCCAAGGGAATAAGTCTTTATTTATGCAATAAATAATAATGGTAATACTGATGGACCATCTCTTATGAGATTACATGTGAAACATGTGATTTCAAAAATATTGTCTCCTTTCCCTTTCATGTCAGCTGCACAAAGCAAGTATGACAATCCCAAATACACAGGTAAGGAACTCAGTTTCAGAAAGGATGGGACATGGTGAAAGTCTTTCAGCTGGAGCATCGCACTTCCAGTTCCTGTTTCAGCTCCTACTCCCCACACTGCTTAACCCAGCATCTGGCACACAGTAGGTCTCGGGAAGAGATGAGTTAGGTCTGGGTGATGGTAGATAGGTTCATCTTCATACAGCAATTGTTGCAGAACATATATTTGATCAATGACAAGAGCGGTACTGAGGAAAAGAGATATTTCAAACTCTGAGTCTTTACAATGAATTTTAGCTTGTTTTTTTTTTTTTTTTTAACCAATTATATGTAGATTTCACACTTAGATGTCATTCTTTCCATGACTGTTTCATGGGAGTTGCAGTGATGAGCAAGCTAGACATCGTCCCTGACTACAGAATCCTAGCACTGAGGGCCTCGATGCAAGCCTTGGGCATGGCGCGAAACATCTGGCACCATTCCGAGGACTCACCCACCTTTTGTCTTCTGCCTCTGTCCATGTGAAATAAGATCTGCACTTGTACGTTCTAAATATAAATAATCTTTAAAGCACAGATGCCATTTGAGTTTGCCCTTTAGTATCTATGGCCAGTGTTATTTGACCTTTTTATCTCGAGGAGCTTAAGGTTGTAGGATTTGGGGCAAAGGGATCAAGCCTTCAATCAGAGCCCAGAGCAACACAGGATCCTAACAATTAGCAGCAAAGAGGGGAGGGTGAGAGAGCAGAAAAGCAGAGTCCCGGAGCTGGCCCAGGGCTAAGTCCAGGTGGCAGGTTGCTATGAGAACACAGAGAAGGAATAACGTCCCTAATCCAGGCAGCATTGGGAAATCCTTACAGAAAAGGTAACAGCGTTGAGACCTGAAGGTCAAGTGGGAATGGACAAGCAGAGGGAGAAACATGCAAGAACCCAGAGGGAGCAGAAATCACGGTGAGGGAGCCAGTGGTTCCGTAAGACTGGACTGTAGAGACTTAAGGGGGAAGGGGTAGTGACAAGAGAAAGCCTTGCCCAGTAGTTGGATTTTAGAAGGAGAACAATGGAGAGTCAGTGAAGGGTTGGGCAGCAGTGACGTGATCTGATTTTCCCTTTCGCACGATCACCCTGGCTGCAATGTAGAAGTTTGTAGTTAAAGCAATTACAAGGGGCAGGGAGCCTAGAAAGGAAGTTGTGGCTGCTGTCCAGGTGAAGCTGGAGGTATTGAACTGGTGAGTGGCAGTGGGGCTAGCAGGGAGTGGGCACGTCTGAGAGACATTTCGAAGGTGAAAGCAGTAAGTACTGGGTGATTAACTGTTTGTGGGTTTTGAGACAATGGACATGACCAACACTAACTCACAGTTGGCTGGCTTGGAACGAAGAGCCTTACGTGTTTCCTCCCTGAAAGAGGAGCCGGGTTTCTGCTCTACCTTGCTTTGTCTGGGAGTGGGGAAGGAAGAGGCAAAGTTCATTTTTGCATGAACCGCAGTGGGAAAGTCACTGTGGGCGAGGTAGCTGGACCTCTAGGTCTGAGGCTCAAATGACAAGAGGCAGGTCCAAGAATAAAACCTGAGCATTTATAGATTAGCCCTCGTCCGAGGAGCCCAGGAAGACTGCCGAGAGGGCAGGCCAGAGGAGGATGAGAGAGTGCAGGGGAAGATGGCGCACGGCAGCCAAGGGGAGAGGCCATTTCAGGAAGGACGGCTCTCTCAGCAGAGTCAGGCCTTCAGTGTCCCAGGAAGCTTAACCTCACTCCTCTTTCAAAGGGTCTTTTGGTTTTGTTGTTGTCCTTAGTTATTGACTGAGGGTGGGTTTAGGGAATGGGCACTGGGCATGGTCTCCACGTGCCTGGGGCAATTGTGGGGCCGGTGGGGTAGATGTGATATTCTTCCAGGAATGGGAGGCAACACTTGACCCCTCACTGAAGATGCCTGAGCCAGGTGAAGCCTTGGGATGAAGGGACAGCTGAAAACAAAGCATCTGTTGAATTTATTGACTTATTTATAGAAAAACGTTTATAGGGTGTCTTTTTGTATTCCACAACCTACACAGGGTCTAGGGTGCAGGAGGAGATAAGGTAAAGTCTGTGCTGTTATGGGAAAATGCCCTAAGGTCAAGGAATTATAGAAATGTAGTAGGATACAGTGTAGATACGTGTATTTGTGTGCCAAAGACTACAAAGGAGAAGCTAAGGTGCTCTGTGCATAGAGAACAGAAAGGTTTAAGGTAGTTTAGGGAATCGAGAAAGACAGCTGGAAGAAGGAACATTTAATAATCACAAAGTGAAGGGTGAGTAGATCATTTAGTAGATGTTAACTGTTCAAAGCAGTGGATCAGCATTGTGGATGGAGGGAACAGCCTGGCTGAAATTTCTGAGTTAAGAGGAAGCCTGGCGGGTGAGGGAATGAAAGCAGCTCAGTGTGTCTTGACCAGAGAGGGCTGAGAAGGATGATGTAAGGTGAACTGGTGGCAGGAGGAGCTCGATTTGGTAGGACCTAGCAGGGTTTGTTGGAGTATTAATAATTTAGAAAGGACTTGGTTTGCGGAGTGATGTGATCATAGTTGAATGAGAACTTCCCTATGTCTGCAGTGTGAAGACTGGACTGAGAGTGAGGATGTCTGGATGTAGGGAAACCATTCGTGGGCATGCTTGGAGCACTTAGAGGAGGCAGCTTTTACTGGGTGCTGCTTGTAGAGCACGCAGGGCACATGGGCAGAGGTGGTGAATGGGAAGAAGTATATGTTCTTCAGGAGCCTGAATTCTTTTTGAGAAGATAATGCAACAGTCATGAACCTCCTAGAGAAGAAAACGCCCAGGCTCAACATAAACTCCAGAGCCGGGTGTGATGAATCAGAGGGTTCAAGTGTGTATGAGGGGAGAGTGCACTGGTGGAGGAAAATACTTTTAAATGAGGAGGTAAACCTCCTATTTGAGGTCCCAGAGGTAGAGGGTAGGAAAGATGGGGCTTCTGTAAGGGTCCAAGTTGGGGGCAGGACAGCCTAGGAGCCCTCTTCTCCTGACTACTGCCGGTGGCTCCACTGGACATACAGAATTTTGGGGTCTTTGGGTCCACTTTTTTTTTCCCAGGAGAATGGCCATCCCAGAGGCAGTGTCCTCTTTCCTGTCATTCCCCAGCAGAGCAAGCAGCTTTGCAAAGCTTCTGATTTTAGAGCTGATCATGTTTCTTTTCTCCCTGGAAAAGGACTATTTGCATGGTTTGATGAGTCTTATTACATAGCTTTATGACTTGTACATGTAATAATAGGGCGTCAGACGGTCACGGGCTGTGTCTCTAGAGAAGTCATCAGTTGAACATAAAAATATAAATCCATTTGGAAAAACACAGGCCAGTTATTGAAAGTGATGCCTGCGGACCATGTGCCCCCAGTAATGGATTGGGAAAGGCCCCAGACACACGTTCTCAGCTCAGACTGCCTCCAGACCATCTGGAAGCAGGCGACGCTTCACACTGCAGAATAATAAAATCAGCTAAGTTCCCATCCACAAATGAAATAAATTGGAGGATGAGAGACTACACTGATCTAAAGCAAATGGAAATATTTCCCCCAAATTTGGGTCCAGGCTGGAGGGTCGGGAGAAGACAGCTAAAATTCCAGGGTCCGTTTTGTGAATTCTGAGTGAGGCCAGGCGTTTGAAAAGCAGAACTCACAGATTCCAGGTGGCTGATTCTCTCTGCAAAATTGACCTGTCAAAACCCTCTACGAATGACTCTACTTTCTCTGACAAACAGGTATCAATATCTCAGAATGCTTCCTGCATGTTTTCCCACAAAGCAATAAGGCAGTTTCAGACCCGAACCAGCCCACTAAGTGGCACTCCCTGCTCTGTCACCCCACAGCTCTAACCAACAAAATGAAAAGGCGAGAAAGAGGAAGCAAAACGAGGGACCACCGTCTCTAAGCCAGTGGGGCTCTGTATTCTGAAACCATAAGCCAAGCCAGCTTTGCCTTTCTCCCATTTTGTCAGCTTTTCCTTCCAAAACCTTAGCAGCCTTTCCGGGCAATTAAGACCACAGTTTTTCTGCCTGTTAAGCAGGGAGCCAGGAACCTGAGTGTTTGTGTCACATCCAGTGGAGAGGCAGTGTGGCCGGCAGGACTATGGCTGCAAAGCGGGGAAGGCAGACCTTGGGGGGCAGCGGGGGAGGCTTAGTGTCTGCTGCCTGCCCAGCATGCTCCCGCCATCCTGCACACAGCCTGGGGGCATTTCTGGGCCTCCAGAGGCAGAAGCAGCAGCAGCTTTCCTGGAGTTGGGGTATTGGATGCAGGAGAACTTTGAAATGCGTGTATGTGCCACCTCATTAGGCCATTCCCCTAGGCCTGGGATTAAATCCACCGCCATTTCTCCTTCTTATGCAGCAAGCAAATATCTAACAAGCCTAAACTGGCATGGCTAGTCTTATGTTGTGTGGTCTGGCTGAGGCTGTGTCTGTGTGTGGTGGGAGACAGAGCAAATAAAGACAGGGAAGGATGAGGATTGAAGAGGCAAGGGAGGTCCTTTAGGGCAAAGGGCAAATTGCCGAGGTAGCAACTCCCAGAGAGTTCCAGGTGACGGGCATGCAGGGCCCCCTGAGGGTCTGCTCTGGAGGGGGCGAGGTGGGATGAAGGTGCCTCCGCTGGGCCTTAGATTGGGCAGGGGAGGAAGGGCACGTGGAAGCTGTGATGGTGGGGAAGTCTGAGTGTGCTGTAGCACTCCTCCCCCGTGACCACCTCGCGGTTTCCCGCTCCCAGGGGTGATGGCGGCTGACAGCACAGGGCTAAGAAGTACACCCCATCCCCAGCAGCGACCCTCAGCTGAGAAGAGCCACCTTACCTTCCCGGGAGTAGCCCACAGCAGATGGCCGGTGGAGACGGAAATGGAAGGCCTGGTACCCGTGTCCCAGCAGGGCCACCCCAGCTCCAGCGCTCCCGAGGGGAATGTCTGTGGCCTCTGTGACTGCAGCACAGCCAAAGTGTCCTCCTGCTCTGCCCTGCTGGCTCCGCTCCTCCCCACAGGTGTGATCCTGGCAGCACCTGTAGCCTGCGGCCTGGCCAGGCTGCCCCTGCTCAGCAGAATTCGCTGCTACTGCGGCCCCCGGAGTGGCGCGGGAATGGCCCTCCCAGGTAGGGGTCTACAGCTCTCAGCAGAGCTGCTTCTTGGCAGCTACTTCCTGGGACGTGGCCAGGGAGGGGCGATACTGGGTGTGGAAAGAGGGAGAATAGGAAGGGAGCGCAGGCCTGGGAACGAAAGGTGAGAGAGTTATAGTCCTGGCGGTCCCAAGTCCTAAACGGGCCCCACTGGGCTAAAATCAACACACCAGCAGGGCTGGGTTCCTTAGGGAGACGCTAGGGGAGAATCCGTTTCTTTGCCTTTTCCAACTTGCCGAGGCCACTTGTGCTCCTTGGCTCGTGGCCCTCTTCCCTCGTCGAAGCCGTCAAGGTCAAGTCGAGTCCTTCTCATGTTGCCGTGTCTCTGGTTCTCACTCTGCTCTCTTGCCTCTCCCTCTTCCACTTTGAAGGACCCTTGTGACTGTGCTTGGCCCATGGGATAATCCCGGATAATCTCCTAATTTAAAGGTGGGCTGATGAGCAGCTCTAATTCCCCTTTACCATATGCCGTAGAGCCTGGTGTATCCATAGGTTCTAGGGATTACGATGTGGGCATCTTTAGGAGCATGATTCTGCCTAACACAGGGGCCCATGTGCCCTTAGTCCTCATGGGACAAGGAAAGGGAAGAGCAAGAGCCTAAGCCCTGGACCTGCTGGAGAGGCCTTGGCCGTGGGGACTGGCCATCGGTAAAGCGTTATTCTCAGTAGCGTTGGATCTCCCAAGGTTTCAAACAAGGCCTTTTTAATCCGAGGGCTCCCCTCCTGACCTTCAAAACAAACTATGCTGCTGAGTTTCAGCTCCTTCATCCAACTGCCTGCTGTGACCTCTTCTTGATGCTGTGACATCCAATGTACCACCCTCAGTGGATCTGCTCCCCTCTCTCTCTCTGTCTCAGTCGCTGGTTATGCCTTTGCCACTGCCCATCCTGGACAGTAAACACCAGAATGATATAATGTTTCCTTCACAAATCACCTAGAGCCGCTCACACGTTCTTCTAGCACTACCTTCCTTCTAACAGGTTCTGGAGCCTACGTCTCCTCTCCCTTCTCACTCTCGCTGTGCTGCTCCCCATCATTTTCCTTGTCTCCTGTATTACCCACCAGGCCTGCTTCTCTCAAATCCTCATCTCCTCTATCAAACCTTTGCAGGCACCGTCAGAGCAATTGTATGTAAATGTGGAGCTCTGATTTTGTATTTAAAATATCCACTGCTTCCCTATTTCACACACAAAAAATCAAGACCTAATTATATGGCTCACACAAATTGTCATCTGTCTTTAACTTATCTTTCCATACTTACTTTCCACCACTGCCTTTAGTTGCATCCAAGTGACGTGGTCACACTTTACTCTGTACAGTTCCTTCCACGTGGGTCTGCCTCCTCAAGCACGGAGGTGTAATCTTCTTCACCTCTGTAGCCGCTTCGTGTCTAATTAGAGCACTCCGTAGATGCTCAGTAAACATTCAGGAAAACAGCCACTGAATTCTCCCCGTTGGCTGTGTGTTGGTCATCTTCCCAGAGCAGCCCACGGTAGTAGCAGCAATACCTACCGAGTGACAAGAATCAACTGCTGTGCCAGCCAGCGCCTCTCTACATCTTGGCTATCTCCAGCCCTTTTCAGTCCTCTCCCTTTTGCTGTTCTGGGGACACAGCTGCTCCCACTATGACCAGCACTGTGAGCTGAAGTCGAGTCAGAACCTTCTAGTTTTCAGCAGCAACTGCCAAGAAATGGCTCCCAAGCAACTGTCTCCTCCAGTCCATTGTTGCCCAATCTTTAGGGTTTACCCTCTTGGAAATTTTATATCCTAATGCTTTGCTCTTCAAAGGATCACCTGGCCCAGCCCTCAGTATCTGGTGAATAAACTGTGACCAAAGGCTGAGCTCAGGGAGGTCCAGGGCAGGGGCGAGAATGGAAGTGTCCCTCCCAGCAGAGTGCTTCACCCACTGAATCTGGCATTCAGCATTATTCTTACAGCAACAATTCTAACATGAAACCACAGTTCATTTTCCTGAAACTATTTCTTATGGAATCAGCTCACTATGTCATCTCTGCAGGGAACCCAAGCAACTTTAAGGATGAGTAACCCTACTCTGAGAATGTCACAATGTGGGACTTTACTGTGATTGGTTTCAGTTTATTTCCCAATACAAACAAAACAAAACACAACTCAAATGTTCATATCTCACAAGAAAAGGTCCTTGACTTATTTATGCGCATACAAAGTGCTTAAACATTTCCATTATTAGGGACCCGTCTTCAAAATATACGGTGTTTTCAACTGATGTCTGCATGGCCTTAAAATGGTTCTGTGACTACAGAGAGTATGGCATCAACTTGCTTAGATTTATGTGACAATATCTGAGCACAGGCACTTATAAATAAATCATCCTATTTATGGGGCCCAGGCAGAGTGGGTGCATGTGCATTATGCTGGTGAATTCTCGGGGGCCCATAGTCAACGCAGGGGCCGTGTCTGGGATAAAGAACAATGGTAGGACAGTGAAGGTTAGAGCAGAGGAGAGAATGACGTCTCTAAGACGAAGTACCGCCAGCCAGGATAATGCTGGCCACCCAGCACCGCTCACGTGCTGCTTCTGGTTTACACCAAAGAACAGTATAGAAAAGGTCATTAAAACGAAGCAACAGCCAAAAGCAGCCAGCAGTTCTCCCATAAGCAAGTCTTGGACTGAAAATGCTGGCTGTAAATCTTGCAGTTTGAAGGGCAAAGGCAGAGTTTGTAGATCTCCCTGCTTCCCCACATTTCTCTTCTCTTTGAAGTACTGGAAATCACTGGGCCTAGCTCTTCTCAACAGCATGCTCAAGATCACGTGGTGGCCCATGGCACGGCCTCTCCACCGCATCCTTCTTCTCAGGACCCGTCTCGAGAGTTGCCCGTTTGCTAAGAGCCAAGGCTTACCCTTTTAACCCCAAGACCTCTTCCAGAGTGAAGCCCACCCTGCACACCAGACCCCTACCCCCCTTCCCAGGGACTGGAAGAACTTATGCACGTGGCTCCTTGCACATCTGTTGGGAAAACAGAAGGCATCTGAGTCTTTGGGGACATCTTTTGTTATCCTGTGACATTTCTCCCGTGCTCCATCGGCCAGGCTGACTGCTTCAAATACCCCCTCTGAGCTACTCCTCATGGCTTGCACTTGTCTGAAAAATAAGAAGGCAGGTTTCTGCTGCATTACCTGATGTTTAGAGAACTATAAAAGCCCTGCCTAAAGAAACAAAATGAAGGAAAATACAGACCCAGGGAGCTGTAGGGATTCGCTGACTGCAGAATTGATTTTATCTGGGGTTCTTAGTATTTCATGCACCCAAGTCCAATTTCCCAGGCCCCGTGCCTTCTAAGAGCCCCCAGAGTCCAGAAGTCTATCCTGAGGGCCTTGCCATGCTCGCAGAAAGCGGGAGGAGATACGTGAGGTCTGGCTCCTGTTCTGGGGGGCAGCAGGCAACGCTGAGAGTGCTGGGTTTACAGTAACGCCAAGCACAGGGGTCTTCTGTGACACTGTGCTCAAGGCCCTGGGTTTTGGATTCCCTCCCACCCATCCCCTGGCGCTACGGGGGCTTCTTTTCAGGGGATGAGCGGGAAGGCGGTCACAATTTTCTGGCTTGTTCAGTGCTGCTTCTGGGAGGTTGCTGGGAGCCCTTTCGGTGAAAGGCAGTAAACAAATCACCTGGTGATGAATGCTGCCCTTCGACTCTCTGGAACCTTCCCACTCGCGGAGCCGCCTACAGCCTTTAGGGAAGGCAGTGAGTGGGGCCCTGCATGGGAAGCCTGGCTAATCTCAGTCTATTTACTTACAAATGTGCAAAGGGCTCACGCAGCTGAGGGTGGTTTTGAATAAATCTGCTGCTCTCTCGAAATCAGCAGCCCTCTCGATCTGGAGACGGAGCCTCGCTGCTCCCCAGCGCTCAGCTCATCCATAAATAAAAGACGCCCGTGGATTCGGCTGCCAGACGTGACATGGTGCTGAATTCCCAGGGGTGTCACTCAGGGCGCTGATGGGCCTGGAGGGCAGGTTACAGGCACAGCATCTGTGTTCAAGGGTTTTGTGCTGGGGTCCCTTGAGGGTGGGAGACCTACATTCGGGAGGCCAGCACAGTCTGATTTGCCCCCATTCCTCACCTAACAGAAATTGTGAAAACAAGGTGGAGAGGTTAAAGGGATCTGGTGAAATAGACCTGGAGGAGAAGGAGTCAGGGTTAGGCTTCCATGTTAGGGTTGAGGCACTCAAAGAGACATTGTGTGGGCCTTGGGCACGTCTCTATGGGGGACAATTCTGTCCCACCCCATCCCAACTATGTCCTGTTTGGTGGGTCCCCAGAGAGGTTTTCTTTAACAGCCATGTCTCTCCTTGCTTCAGTGGCCTCTATTCACTACTGGGATAAAAGCCCCGTTGCTGCAGATGGCACACAGGTCTTCCTAAGGGGACCGACCTCCCTCGTGACTCCATCTCCCACCTGTCTCTCTCTGCACACCTGCCACGATGACTCTCCCCTTCCTTCTTCTCTAGACCTACCATGCACCTGGTGTCTGTCTGCCCTTGCACGTACCATTCCCATTTTCGAATATGCCCTTCCCACCCGCCATACACACACACACTCTTCTGCCTGTTGTGGTTATTTGTCATGTGGGACTCAGTTCAAACAGGCCCTCCTTTGTAAAGCTTGCCCCTTGCAGAGGAGGAGCCTGACACTGATTCTGCCACGTTCCTTGCTCCTGTGGCATGGCACTTAGCACATTTGCTCATGGCTGCTGCTTTCTTAATTTTGTCTCTGAGCTATAATACTAGCTCCTTGGAGGCAGGGGTTACGTCTCATTCTTAGCACAGGTCCTGGAATTTGGTGGGTACTCACTAAATATAGGTTGATGAAAGGCTTATTATTAAAATACACTCTTAGAACCTGCCTTCTGGCAAATTTATAAAACAAACAATCTCACCTTTGATTTGGTTCTATCTTTCATCAGGAATAATGCACAATATATCGTGTACCTGGACTGATTAGAAGATAGTGAAGTAGTCTGGATAAGTTGGAGATCAGTTTGTATCCAAGCCCTGGGGCCCTCTCTCCTAGTTTGCTCCAGGCTCTGCAAGGGACATTTCCCAATAGGTTCACTGCCCTCTCACTCTCCCAGACCCCATCTCAGCCCATTTTCTTTGTCAGAGGGTGACTACAGAGCACAAGAACCTGCTGTAGCCTGTAACTCCAGAAAAGACACTTTTCATTTCCTTGAACATGGTTTCTACTAGAGGGAAGACATTTTCCAAGTAATTTGGGCCCAAGTAGTTATTAAGAAAAACTGAGCACTATTGGGAATCTACTCCTTCTGATTGGCCCTTTCTCTGGCTAATTGGTTAACAGTTCAACAGTCTCCATTGCTTGGATGGTCACAGCCTTCCTGCCCCATCACACAGCTCTTAACAGCGATGAAGCCATCTAGGCTGGCTTGTCCGCTGTCTGCTCAGCATCAGCACCTTCCAGAGGAGACACTGTGAGCCCCATTTCACAGGATCTCCTTGCTTCTAGGGTTCTAGGGTAGAATCTGCTAAGGAGAGGCACACACATGACATTGCTCTACAGAGACAGTAGTGGGCGGTTGCATGGGTCTCTCTGAAAGTGTCTAATTTACAAATTAAAACCCTTCTAATGGACACAGAGTGGCTCCTAGCTACTGTGTTTCTCATGATACCCTGTGCATCTTCTTGTCTATACCATAAATTGATAAATCACTTAGCTTATTACTAGCAAAGTTCACGGAGAGGGCCCTAGAACAGGATTCAGGGTTTCCCGTGACTTGACGACCATGGCAAGTTGCTTCCTATCTCTAAGCCTCAGATTCCCATCAGTAAAGTGAGAGGTTGCAGGAGGCGATTTTGAAAGTCCCTTCCAGCTTACAAAGCAAACAGAATCCTTCTAAACGGTACTAAATGTGACCTCCTAAATGTATCACAGGTCTGCCAAACTCTATCAGAGATCATGGTACAGCCGTTCAATACAGAAGCATGACTTAAGTCCCCTGGTTTGGAGTCAAAGGCATCGCAGTGGCAGAGTGGAGGGCTTGACGCTGAGCATTGGAGAAGAGAGCTGCTGGGTCTGAAGCAGAGCAGCACAACGAGCTGCCAGGAGCTCGCACAGTCTCCTCCAGCGCACAGCGTGCTTCCTACAGAACGTCTACACGCCGAAGACCAACAGAGAAGCCGCAGCTCTTCCTGCTCAAAGCTGGAGCATCTCTCAGCCTTGCAAACGAAGTGACTCAGGCAGCAAGGGGGCTGAGTAAAACCAGGGTCTTTTGTGTATAGAACCACTGTGCTCTTCATCCCCAGCTATTCTCTACCCCCTCAAAGGACGTCTTCATGGTCAGAAGCCTTCAGAACCCCTTCAAGACGCAGAGCTCACTGTAGGTGTTCCCCCTTGGCAGGGGGGTGTTTTGGGATGAGGTGGGCTCTGCTTTGATTTGGGGTTGGCTGAAGCATCTTAAATAATCTGATCGGCACCTTTTGTCTTGTCCTCAGTGGAGATAAGCAGCAGAGAGTCTCTTTCAAGCTTTCCTACTCATCTTGACTAAAATCCAACCAACAAGCACCTCACCCAAAAAATCAAAGCACTGAAGAAGAATCAGAATTTAATTTACCTGGTATCATGATTACTCTTTTCCAGGAACTAAGATGGCAGTTGTTGAATAATGACCATCAGCATTGCTTTTTCTTGCAGAGGTGGTCTTTGCATTTGGACAAAGATGTAATTACTCAGCCCTCTCGATGAAATACCTAGAACTTCTTTTTTGATTATATAATTTTTAAAAGGAAGAAGCCATCAGGCACTAGTCTGCAAATCCCCTTTCTGCAGTGGGTGCTTGTTGATTCTTTTGGTCTCCCTGTAGTTCTGAGCTCGATTTTAGACACTAGGTGTTTAATAAATATTTGCGGTTGGAGCATTCTAAATGGGTGCCATAAATCTCCCAGAGGTACCCCTCAATCTCTTTTCTCCCATCCGCTAGTGAGTATTTCAGCCCCAACATCACACAATGCAGACTAGAGCCCCTTTGGAGGCTGTTGATTTTCGTGCATGAAGCACAGGGTTTTTAAGAGAAGGGCCCCTCCCTCGGGCCTACTCACCCCATAGAGATAGGCAGGTATGAACGCAGGAGTTTAAGGCAGCAAACCCCATTGTCAGTCCCTGGGTTCAGAGCAGCTGCCTATCTCCCAGTGTCCCAAAAGAGAAGAGCTGCTGGTGACATAGTGTTGGATTGAAGAGAACCCTTAGATACCGCTGTTGTCACGTTTTCTTTCTGAATATTTCTCTTCTTAAATTCTAGCATGTTGCTGTAATGTTGGCAGCAGTGAGCACTATACTGGGAAATGCATCTGTGGTTGCTATCAGACCAATGCTGTTTCCCCTCAGATGAAAACTTTCCAAAATTAGACTCTGTTGGCATGACATTTCTTGATATTGTATTGTACTCAGGAAAGAATGATGTTTGAACTTTAGATTGTTTACAAGATACATAAACTTTTCAAAATACACTTTTTAGCTCTCACATTGTATTCACTTTGTGAATGCACATGCATGATGCTTGACTTTTAGGTCTGACTCAATCATTTTAAAAAAAGCATATGTTTAACTGTAAGTATGAATTGGTCATGGCCAAAATCTAAATACTGGTAAAATACTGTAGCTGCGATATTATTTATCTTAGTGTTAAGAGTAGGGTTTGTGTCCCCAAAATGCTGGTCAAAGCAGGAAGGTTCTATTTTAATGAATATGGGATTGCTGGTAAATGAAAGTATGTTTGCATTTCAAAAAGTATGTTTGCATTACACAAGAATTATACTTCCTACCAAGGAGTTAAAATCCACCAATACTTTTATGTATTATTGATTATAATCAGGATGACTAACTTTGATAATAGAAGTTCAAACAGAGGGAGATTAAGGATGTCATTGCTGTTTCATGGTGTTAATACTGGTTTCCTTTGGTTCTTATTTTACAAACACCTAATGACACAAAAGCATCTGCTTTCATCTCCTCTCCTTCCTCAGCCATCTTATTCAGACAAAGTGATCAGTGGAACAAAAGCGAAAGTCCAGAAACAGACCCACACAATTATGGCCAGCTGACTTTTGACATGGGTCCTAAGTGCATGCAGTGGGAAAAGAATAGTCTCTGCAACAAATCATGTTGGGAAAACTTGATATCCACATGCTGAAGAATGAAATTAAAACCACACCTCACACCATAAATAAAAATAAACTCAAAATGGGTCAAGGACCTAAATAAAAGAACCAAAACAACAAAACTCTTAGAAGATAGCATAGAGGCAAATCTCCAAAACCTGGGATTCAGCAATGGATTCTTAGGTATGACACTAAAAGCATGAGCAACAAAAGAAACAATAGATACATTTGATTTCATCAAAATAAAAAAGTTCTGACATTGAAGGATATATCACATGAGGTTTTATTATCTAGAATATATAAAAAAACTCCTACAACTCAACAGCAAACAACAATGGGAAAGAGACAAACAACCCAATTAAACAATGGGCAAAGGACTTGAATAGCCATTTCTCCAAAGAAATAAAATAAGCACATGAAAAGATGCTTAATATCATTAGCCATTAGGGAAAAGAAAATTAGAACCACAATAACATACCACTTCACACCCACAAGGATGGATGTTATGAAAAAAATTAACAGACAATAACAGGTGTTGGAGAGGGTGCGGAGAAATTGGAACTCTCATGCACTGTTGGTGCGAATGCAAAATTCTACAGCCACTGTGTAATGCAACTTGACCATTCCTCAAAAACAAAAAATCCCTTTCTAAGTATATACCCAAAGAGAGTAAAAACAGAATAAAAAGCAGATGCTTGCATACAAATGCTTATAAAGAGCATTATTCACAAGAGACAAAAGTTGGAAACAACCCAAGAGTCTACCAACAAGTGAGTGGATAAACGAAATGTGGTAACTAAACACAGTGGAATATTATTTGGCCATAAGAACAAAGTTATGAGACTCGCTGCAACACGGAAGAACCCTGAAACACGCTCAGTGAAATAAGCAAGACTTATTCACTGTCCTTCACCTGGCCTCTCCTCTTGTCATCTGTTACAGGGTGAGTCCTCTTTCCAGGAAGCCATTCTCCATGGCCTGGGTAGTAGGAGTTGCCTCCTCCCTGTGCCACCGACCTGCAGACCACTGTCCTATACTTACACAGATTTATGCCACCCAGTAAGCCCAGGGGAACAGAGGCCTGTCTTTGTAATGCACAGACAGTAATGGGCAAAAAACCTTCTGATTCCTGCCTTGACCAGGACTCCTGGGCGAGCTGTAGAACACCACTCTAAGATGAGAAAACCGTACTCTAAACCAGTGCTTCTCACACCTCTGCGCATATGAATTACCTGGTGATCTGGTTAAAATAAAGACTGGGATTGGGGAGGTCAGGGCTGGGGCCGGAGATTCCGACTCTCTTGCAGCTGATGCCCCAACCAGGATGACACTAGGAGTGACAAGTCTGTAGCTGCTGTCGCAGCAGAGGCCCCAGAGCCCGAAGCCCAGGTACCCGCAGACACACACACCCAGCCAGCTCTCAGGAGCCGTCCCCTTCCCTCTTGTCAGGGGCTATTAGAGTTTCTCTGCCTCAAAGAGCCTGGACTGATTCTCACTGGACTGCTCCCACTCTCCCAGCTCCTGCCTCGCCTGCCTGGCCTCCCCGAGGGATGGAGGGATGAGGGAAGCTGGTCCATGCCCTCCTTACCTGGAAGGAGCCACACCTTTGTCCATCTTCTAACAACGGCCTGATTGGGCCTCGGCTGCCCAAGGCTTGGCTTTTGAGTTTCTCAGCAGAAAAAAAACTGCACTGGGAAATGATTTTCTGTAAAGGTTACATGCAACGGCAGACACTGTCCACAGAGACTCCAGGCACCGGAGGAGAGGTGCGTCTTCCTTTGTGACGGTGACTAGTGACCTGCAGCGGTGCTTCCCTCAGTACTCAGGGCTCCCTCTTTTGCCACAATTAATTCTATGTTCTGAATGGAAATGGCAGTCATTTATTATTCTGTTTTACATATGCACCTCCAGGGAGCCCGGCTAAAAGCTCTAATTTTCTAGTTCAATTGTAGCGCTGTTCTTTGAGAGGCATTGACTGCAGAGAGCTAAAAGGATGCCAGCTCGGTGAGTTATTGAGTTCTAGATGCCAGCATTGGCTTATAGAGATGCAGGCAGCGCTTCCCGACACCTGCTGCAGGCCTCCCTCCTTCCTCGGGACTCGACATTCAGGAGAGGAAGGACAATGAGCTTGGGGGCCCGGGGGGCCGTTCTGGAAGTCAAGGTCTGCAGTGCCTGGTGGTCCTCTGGCACAGCCATCCTCCTCCGTCAGCGCTGAGGGGACACTGGCTGCCTGTGGCTGGGGGAAATGGATATTCAGCTGATTTAAATAGTGTCAATCAAGATTCCTTCCACAGCAGTGGAGTGAAATCACTTACTGGCCTATTCAAATAAAGATGAGTGGGGGAGAGCAGCAATTTCGAGGCCCGGTGACTTTCCGGAACTTGCATCGGAGTATAGAGTCTCTGGCCAGGCCAACAGTACCTGGAGTCGTTAGTTAGGTAAGATCTGAACTCCCCCACCTCCCTCCAGCCTCTGGCTCGGCTGTGCTTTCAACTCGGCTTCCGGAAAGTGGAATCATGTTCTAGCAACTTCTTCCGGCTGCTGTGAGCACTGGGCGTCTTACTTGGATGTTTTAGAACATTTGCGTGTGCCTCGTAAGGGTCATTCATTTTAACAACAAATACAATCTTGAAGTCTGGACTTCCGGATAGGTGGGGGAAGTAAGAGACACATTTGAAGAGAGACAGAACAGAGGTTTAAGCAGGAAAGAGCAACCAGACAGCTGGAGAAAAGTCGGGGCTGAGGCCTGGACCACTGTGAGGGCAGGGAAGAGCCTGGGGGTGCTTCAGAAGCTTGGAGCAGGGCTGCAGCCAGGAGAAGAGGCCTTGTAGGGGGCAGGGAAGGAGGCGGGCACTGCCCTGAGCTTGGTGTGATGGCCTAAGGATGGATATTGACTGACAAAGATATGCCTCAGAGAAACACGGGGTCTAGAAGGGGTCACAGCCACCAGGTCCCTGGGCTCGGGCCCACAGGTAGATTTCCAAGTTCTCAGAGCCGGGCAATGGTCTCTCTTTCTCTCTCTGTAGTGCTCCTAGGGGAATGATGGGAGAAATGCAGTGAGGCTTTGCTAGCCCACGCTTGCCTCCTGCACACAGACGACTCCAGTGGAATGTCCACCCAGAAATGGCGACCATGAGTACAGCACACCACAGCGTGTGACTGCAGTAGGCGGTCAGTTAGCATTAGCTTCCACCACTCATCTACCCTTTCAGCAAACATGGATCGGGAGCCTACCCTGCACTAGGAACTGGGGTTACCAAGAAAACAATAAGTATGTGCCCAGATCTTCGGAAGCTCAAAAAGGTGTGTAGAAATATCTCCAAAGCCATGAGACAGGTGGTCAAACAGGAATGAACAGAGAGCCGTGGGAATGTGGCAGAGGGGGGAGCCAGGGGAGGCTTCCAGGAGGATGTGACATCTGAGCTAGGTCATGAAGGATAAGTAGGTTTATATGAGGTAGATGAGGAAAGAGGGAAGTCTGGTCTTTGGAGGATGTTCGGGGACACTGTCAGCACAAGGAAGTTAAAATTATTGGTGGGTTTCAGGAATGCTCAGACATTTGGGATAACTGAGGGGAGGATGCAGGGAGGAAATGTGGGATGAGAGAAGGTCACAGGAGCCCTAGCAAGCTGTTTTGACTAGGAAGCCAATGGGGATTCCGAATGGGGGGAGTGTGACTCAAGCAGACTTCTGTGTGCCCCTCAGTATGAATTGTGATATGAGCTCTTGCGAGTTGCTGGATCATTTTCCGTGAGATCTCAGCAAATCAGTCCCATTGAACACATGCTTACCTACCAGTCAAGTGCCTGAAGGCAGGCAAGCTTGCTCCTTCCCAGGGACCCAGGCTGAGGATGGGGTGCTGCCTTCTCATTTCCTATGGCTAAGCCATGCCCACGATGCATGGAGTAACTGGCCCTGAAGTGAATCCCACAACCAAAGAGCAAATTTTGGAACCAAAGTGTTTTTAGTTTTTTCACTTTGTATTTTCATGTCGTTAGAGCTCAGTCCTCACTCTTCAAAGGTCGACAGCCAAGCATCCTCGCTCTGCCATGTTCCCAGCTGTGGCCCCCAGTCAGTCAGGCTGCTCCCCGCTCTGGGACACGTGTGGATCAGAACAAGACATTAGGATTGATCCAGGCCTTGCTGCCGTAACAGGCCCCTGGCACGAGAGCAAGAGTCCGCAGATTGTTTATTAGAAAACAATTTCAGGAGGCTTAGTGATGCTTTCTCGCCAAGCTCAAACCTGGGGCGGGTGACAAGGTGAAGACTAAGCCAATGCCCAATGTCTGAGTTAGGCTAAAACAAGTTTTGGTGGCATAAGTTCAATCTCCTCCGAAGCTTTCGTATTCTCTACCTGTAAAAGGAGATGGACGACCTTGACGGGACCTTCCTCTCCAGAATTCTAGGGCTTCCCAAGGTCAGTTTCATCTGAAGTCACCAGAAAGAGGCCATCCCCACTAGAGTGGGTGTGCCATCCCCGGAGCTGGCCTGGAAATGGCAGCTGCTCACAGGCTCAGGGCTCGCGGGGCACAGTCCCGTGGGGTCCTGTGGGGTCCCGTGGGCCAGGCCACGCAGCCCTCACGGAGCCTCGGCCTGGATGAATCCAGAGAAGAGTGCACTGCAGGGACAGGGGCACGGGTGGTGCCACTGAGACCTGAAGCCAGGGAGGGCAGGGAGGCCAGGGCTTAGGAGCTGAGATCTGCCACACTCACTGCTGGGCCTGGAGCCCCTTCAGACCCAGAGAGAATCAGAGGGGGAGCTTTCACGATGCCCGGGAAAGAGGATTCCAGTAGGGAGGGCTGCTGAGGCTGCGAAGGGAGGGAGGATGCTGGTTGGGACCGGAGTTCCCCAGGAGAGCTGGGAAAGCTTAGTAGCGGTTTGCTGGACTAGTTCCATACATTTTAAATATTAATAATAGCGAACATCTCCTAAGATTTACTCACTGGTCTAAGCATTTGATGCGTGAAAACTCAGCCCTTACAACATCCCTACGTAACCGGATGAAGACGCTGAGGAGCAGAAAGGCTAAGTGACTTGGCCAGGGCCGCGGGGCTGGGGGTGTGGAGAGTGGATTCACACCCAGGCATGCTCGTCACCACTGTGGCACGCTGCTTGTACTAGTTCCCTACCTCTGCCGTAACAGATTATTACAAATTCAGTTAGTGACTTGAAAGAACACACTGGTTGCAGGCAAGGTGCCAGCAGCACTGCCTTCCTTCTGGAAGCTCCGGTGGGCATCCCCTGCCTTGTCGATTTCAGCTTCTCTAGGCTGCCCACTTTCCTCAGCACATGGTCCCTTCCAGCAACCACTCCGAGCTCTGCTTCTGGTCTCACGTGTCTCCTCTGATTCTGATTCTCCCACCTCTGTTTTTTAAGGATCCTTGGGCTGACACTAGGCCAACCCAAACAACCCAGGAAAACTTCCCCATCTCAAGATACTTAATGTCATCACACCTGCAGAGGCACTTGCCACGGAAGATATCGACCGGTTCTAAAATTTCCGACCTGGCCCTCTTTGGGGCCAGTCCCCTGCCTACCACCCTGCCCCAGAGCACTCACCCTCCGGAGCAGACGTAGCTCAGTGGGCGAGTGTCTGCATCTCATGTACGAGGTCCAGGGTTTGATCCCTGGTACCTCCTAAAACAAAACAATCAACAACAACAAAAACCAACTCTCATTGGGGAGCGGATGTAGCTCAGTGGGCGAGCACCTGCTTCCCACGTTTGAGGGGTTCGAGCCCCAGGTACCTCCAAAAACAGAAGGCACTCACACTCTATCCGAGTAACAGCACCTCCAGCCCAGCAGCGGCAGGAACAGCAGCGAGATTTCTGAGCTCTGCCAGAAGAGCCAGGGGGCCTCTCAGCCACCTCCCTCAAGGAGCTGCGACTTGCTCTGAGGACATGTCACCTGGCTTCTTTGGGCTCGGTTTCCTCAACCAAAAACGGGAGCATAAAAACTCCCTGGCTACCACGAAACAAAACTCTTTAGGAATTTAGTGGGATATGTATGGAAAACAAATTAGCGAATGGTTAGAAAGCATATTCTTATGCCTTATATTCTGCTAAGTCACAAGCATAGATGTTTTTCAAGCCAATTTCAATCCCAGATTTATTTAACAAATGCACTATCCCTTTTCAACCATTCAGAGATTGAATTATCATAATAACCTTATTACATAGGACTATCACCATTCGGTAAGGAAACTGAGGCAAAGAGAGGGGTTAAATCATTTGCCTAATGTCCCACATGACCTATTTGGAAGTGGCAGAACTGAGCCTCGAGCCCAGAGTCCTGACCCTTGAGCATTGCTCTTCACTGCCTCTGCAGAAGACAGGTGGCGAGTACCAAGAGAATGCCATCTTGCTCCCTCACCGCCAGGAGATCACTTGGAAAGATCTGTCAAGAGCCAGAGGCCACCTTCCAACACTCAGCCCAGGAGCTGCCGATCACATCCTTAGGTGGCTCTAGCCCAGATTCCTGACACACAGTTCACACACACTAAAGTGGACAGAGTAATTATATTTTCAAATATCAGAACATCCCCTGCTCCTGAGCTCCCCTCCCTGCCGGTCTATGAGGTGCCATAGCATGAGTCAGAAGGTTCTGGCTTCAAATACTTTATTTATCTTTCTTTCCCTGAAACTTGAAATTCCACCCATAGAGAAAAAGAGAAACAAAACCTTGGCAAGTAGAATTTAGAATTGAGGCTCAATTTGTCTCTACCAATTATTCAAACTTGGATACGGCTCTAGCTTCGCTTTCCTTATGGTCAAATCAGAATAATAAGTTGTTGGGAGGATGGAATGAGGTAACGCATTTTCAGTTTCTTGCACAGAAGCCAGCTCCACTGGAGATCACAAACTCTTCTGCTCTTTAGGTCTTCTTGCTTCACTGCCCCTCGCCTCTGGCCGAGCACTCTCCATTCATTTCAGTCCTGCAATTTTACAAGTCTTGGCCCTGCTACCTCCACATCTCCAGAGGACATTCACTGCTGAGCCCTCCCTAATCTGGCTTCCAGCCCAGGGTGTTCCCCTGCAGGTGTGCATGCGTGCTCACCGGTAACCCCGAGTTACCAAAGCCGATGTCTCCCCTGAATCTGAAACCTGATTGACCTTTCTGAGCCACTGAGCACAGCTCCCTGTGGGTAGAGACGGGGAATTACCTACCCAGAGAAAATCTCAGTGACTTCATAGCCTTCACCACTCCTTTAGGCAGTCTCTAATTTTTTCATCTTACCCATATATTAGTCTAACTTCACCAATGAGTCTATAAATTTCTTAATGATGAGATGCTGCATAAATATTGTTTTGTTGTCTATAGTATTTGTAATAGTAGGTACAAAAAATGCCCTGTTGAAAAAAAATATTTTTAGTTTATTTAGCTAAACGCCACTTACCAGTTTTGAAGGCGAGGGACAATGCTTCTTTTGGATTTGACATTTTTAAAAAATCCTTTCCTTCCCTTTATTTCTAGGGATGGATAGAAGGTCAGACAATGGGTTAAATAGACAGGATACTTGCCCAAGTAATCTTAAGCCAGTGGGGAATTTATCAGCAGTTGCTGGCATTAATATCTAGTGACTTCTATATTTTTTCTTCTGTTGTGTGTGTGTTTGTCCCTATGTGTGTGTTTTTCCAAAAGTTGAGCAGGATTTGCAATTTAATTCACATGACAGCCTATATCTGACTATAAAACAAACTGGAATGTTTGGGCTGTGAAAGATTTGCAGCTTGCAAGGAAGGGAGATAGGACTGCCATGTTCAATTTCTGCACGAGCGGCTCTGCATGTGTAATGGATTCAAAACCTACAGCGAGTTTGGGCTCGACAAGGAACGGCCCAGGTGTGTACAGTAAAGAATCTTGTTGAGTTGCTCTTGCTAACGATGTGTTTCATATACCCAGATGATTAGATGTTATAGACATCAGAAGGAAGTCAATAAAATCCAAGCTTTGAACTTTGACAATAATTTCAGCAGAACAATAGTTGAATTTGCGAACTGAGTTGTCATAGTGAGATCCATTGAAGAGGAATAATTACCTTATAACTCAGTGATTGCTCTGCTGAACGCATAGCAATATCTCTTCCCCACTCCCACCTAACCAAGCTCAGATCATGTTGTCATTAATAATGGCATAGAAGCTTTATTTTTATACAGGCCTACCTTGGAGATACTGCAGGCTTAGTTACAGAACACCGCAATAAATTGACTATTGCAATAAAAATATCACATGAGTTTTTGGTTATCCAGTGTGCATGAAAGTTATGTTTACGCTATACTGTAGCCTGTTAAGTGTGCAATAATATTATGTCTAAAAAACAACATACATACCTTTGTGAAATGTGACCCAAAGACGTGAAGTGAGCACATGCTTTTGGAAAAATGGCGTCGATAGACTTGCTGGATGCAGGATTGCCACAAACCTTCAATTTGTAAAAAACGCAATATCTGCATAGTACAATAAAGCAAAGTACAACAAAACAAGGTATGCCTGTATTCTCTTATGTACAATTTGCATACACAGCCAAATACACGTAAATATATTTGAATAAATATACATTAAGCACAGCTAGTGGAAAAACAGTACAGGGGGTTTAGTCAGCTATAAACGGAGTATCCTATGGGAAAAACACTAAAGTGCCATTCAAGTACTCTCAAGAGCCAGGTGGGAGAGAGATGTTAGTGGTAATTCTTTCAGCAGTTTAACATTTAGGACAATCAAGCCTTTTGTTTCCATTATTTTCGAGAGCTAAAATTTTCATCTCATTTCTCCTGGGTAATGCCATATATTTTCCCCCTTATTAATCTGTAACAGCACCTTAGTGCACTTTGCTGATCAAAATTGCATGCTGCATAATAATTTACAATGTACTAAGTATAAGCTTCTTCCACATTTCCTGAAATGTAGGTGCAATTGCTAAAATATACTAAAATACTAAGGATACGTTTGAACTAAGAGGAAATTTAGGTGAGCAGTGAGAAAAAAAAAAAAACCATATTATTTTAAATACAGTTTAGTAAATTATTTGAGGAAAATGCCCATGGTGTTTTCAACTTGGGTAAAGAATGATAATCTTCCCACTAAGATAAAGAGATTTTCAAGTGATGCCAATAACTGAAAGGCAGAAGGAAGAAATGAAGGTAATTATAAGCAGTCCACCTCCAATGCCAATGAAATGGAAGAAAACAGTAAGACTCAGTGACGAGAAATCCCATTCATGTCCAAGACAGGATGGCATGTCTTCTTCCTTTTTGGAAAAGCTGATAAAAATACAGATTACAAAGCATCCTTCATTGGTCCTGGCAACAAGAGCGGGTACCGTCTACATGGCAGGAATTTCAAGGAATGTCTGCTAAATAGAGTAACATGGGGCCATCCTGAAGAAGTTTATAGAACTAGTGGGTGGCTCCACTTTGGGAACAAAATCATGTCATCAAAGAAAGGAGAGGAGATGGCAGCAGAAGCCCCCCACTGCTACATCTCGGGCGGGCAAGAGCTGGAGGACAGGGCTGGGGCATTTGTCACACACTGCGGGCACTGGAATGGCTCGGGGTTTGGCCTCAGGTGTTGACCCGGGGTCCTGCAGAGGCTCGCCCCAGGCCTCGAGCTTTGTGTGACGTGGTGATCGGCACGACACGGTCCTGCAGGCCCAGCCTTGTCACCACCACGCCACTGGGCGGCTTCAGCTGCAACCGAAGATTGTCTTCTATCGTCCAGGATATTTCTCCTTATTTTGGTCTGGACCTTAGGGACCCGGGCAGGGACACAAGTGTCTGACAGAAGCCAGCCCGACTTCTACTTGGCTGAAAACCCACAATGGATATACTGCATTCTCTCTGAGAAAGAGAAAACAGAAGGAAAAACAAAGCAAGGTCTGTAGACAAATCACAGGAGCTAAAAAGAAAAGAAACAGACTACCCCGAAAAGCTAGAACAACAGCCCTCAACTCAAATATATTTCACTGCAAGAAATAGAGAAGGAGCATCTTCAGCAAGATGCAAGGGTCCCTGGATTAGAAGAATCATGTGAGAATTTCTTCAGGAACTCAGAAGAAAAAGACAGAAAGATGAAAATGTGATCGATGATGAGATACAGGCAGGGTGACTAGTCCAAATTTACATATAGTAGGAAGCCCAGAGGGTGCGAAAGGCAGAACAGAAACCTTAACAGCAAAGAGAGGGCGTAGCATTTAAGGATGTGGACTTACAGAGGCACTGGCTTGGGTTCCAACCCTGACTCCACAAGCTGATAGTTTTGGGACCGGGCGTGACGTGTTGACTCTCTGCGAGCCTCAGTTTTTCCACCTATAAAATAGGGACAATTGTTACTGCTCCATAGGGGTTTTGTGATGATTTGAACAAAACAAGACAAAATATGCATACAAAATTAGCTCACACCTGACTAATGACCATTATTCAATAGATGAAAGCAAAATCTGAGCCAATGCAATCACAAAAGCAGCAGCAAAACACAGGTAAAATAGAGAGGCATGGCTAAATTAATTGCTTGAAATGCATTTGCAATATTTTTTTTCCTTTGAAATGGACGTTCTTTAATGCGTAACAATTTTTTAAAAGCAAAAAGAGAATGACATGGTGCGTAACTTCAGACTGAATTAACAAAGGCTAGGAAAGATGTGAGTAAATCAGTACCATTTCCAATATTCACTCATACATTTATCTTTTCTACTTACTTCTTTAGGGGCCTTAATAACAATTTAAATGACATTTTTTAAAACTTTGCAATAAATATTAATAAAGTTAAAAGAACTATTCCTACCTTCTAGATCATTAAACAAATAGTATAGCAAAGGAGGCAAGAGAATAAAAAATAGAAGAGCAAAAAAGCACAGGAAACAAACAACATTAGAGAAGCTAGGAGAAGACCGATCATAATGGAGATATTCATAATCTCACTACCCTATTAAAAAAAAAACTCTCAGACTGTTAAATCACAAAAATCCAACAATCTGCTGCTTAAAAGAAACACCACATATTAAGCGACCCAGAAAAATTGACAATAAAATTATGGACAAAGAAATCTAAAATAACTAGCAGATAACCATATTAATATTAGAAAAATCATATTTAAAAGGTAAAACAACATTGAATTGGACAAAGAAGGAAGTTTTTATATTGATAAAAGTTTTGATTGATAAAGAAGTTGCATTCAGTAAATAATATGCATCGCATACATAATATAGGTTTTTAAAGAGAAATTAATATAGCTTCAATACTACATGGGAATTACACAGCATCATTTGATGCGTTCACCAAACACCAAGTGTCTGCCTTGTTCCAGGCATCGTGCTGGGCAGTGGCTCCCAATGACACTATTTTTGTTTCACCAAGAGTGACTCGTTCTCCCTTGGCACTCAGATTCCTCCTTGAAAGCACCACTCAGCCATCAAAGCCCTGGCAGTGTCTTGGGTTTCTGCTGGTCTAAGGCGGAATGGATGAGGCAGCTTTTATCCATTCTGGACTACTCTCTTCCTTAGAGGTAAGAAGTAGTGTTTATGCAGCAGAATCATATCAGAAAATGCATCAGGAAACGTTAGACATATATGTCAAGAAATGTACAGACATAGAGACATATATCAAGACCAAAGCTAAGAAGCTCTCCTACTTGCTGAGGGTATTATTACCCACCTGAGAAACCTAGAAGAATCAGCTTACAAAATAACACATATTAGAAGCAAGAAGAGAGTTCATGCAGATGGTCAGTTTAGGGATTAATATCAAGGGCCAACTGGCAATATGACTGAAAAAAGACCTTCAGTAAAAGGGGGACAAGGTAAAGACAAATGAGTTCATGTGGCTAAGAGACTTCAAAGAGAGTCGGGAGGTCATCCCAGAGATAACGCTTACGCACACCTCAATAGGATCTCATAGATCACTAAAGTAGCTATCACCCCACACAAAGGGGCTCCTGAGGGCTCTGGAGACACCGAGGTCCTATATAAGGGGGGGTAGCTCCAGAGATTGATGCCTAATCAGTGAGCTCTACTTTGGAATCTGTGCTCCTGAGAGTGACAGAGTTGGGCTCAAATAAATCCTCCCTGCACATGGTCCATCAGTCCCTTCTATTCAAACCTATATGTGGTGCTGGAATTTGTAGGTGTACTTCCAGAGACTGGAGCCTCTGGCCTGCCCATCTGCCAGCTGTGCCTGGAATCTTGGAGGAGCTGCAACTCCTACTCTACAGCTCAATGGACTCACCCAAGTCACCTGGTGAGGAGACTATGATGGACAACGGCCATCGCAGAGAATGGAGAGAGCCTGCAGCTGCAGTCAGGATAATCCCATCCACCATATCCATGGGATATAAGCCCCCTCTCACTTGGAGATGGAGTGGACATCACCATCCCAGAGTCCTCAGGACTGGGGGAAGAGCTATGGACTAGTGTGGACTTAATGGTATTCTGTTGTAGACATATTGTGATTCAAGCAATGGAAGAAATTATAACAGTGAGGTTGAGCCAGTGGCTACTAGATGCTTCCGGGGAAGGGAAGGGAAAAGCAGTTGTAACACAGAGGCTTTCTCAGGACTTGGGAATTATCCTGAGTGACATTACAACGACAGATATAGGCTATTTTATATCAGCATATACCATGCAGAACTGTGTGGGAGAGAGTGTGGTCTACAATGTGAACTATGGTCCATGCTTAGTGGCAAAGCCCCAGGATGTGTATATCCATTGCTGGTGATGTGCCACACTAATGAAAGATGTTTATGTGGAATGTTATGGGAGGTGTGGGAGGAGGGGAACATGGGAATCCCTGTAATTTTTGTGTGACATTTATGTAATCAAAGCATCTTTAAAATATATATATAAAGTAACATTTATGTCAGCAAATGCACATATATGCATATATATTTCTATATCATTTTACAAATATTGGTTTGTATTGTGAAAAAATTTGATTTTTACCCACAATTAAAAAAATAAAATAAAATAAAAATCCATATAGAAAATCAACCCACTTTTTAGTATAACAAAAATAACTAGCAATGTGTTACATTAGAAATAAACTAAAATAGAATGTATCATAGTGTAAGAATAAACTTAATGGAAGGTGTGAGATCCATGTGAAGCAAACTATGAAACACTACTGAAGTGAAAAAGGACTCAAATTGGACAGCAATATTCAATATTGTGAAGCTGTAAATTCTCTTCATTTGAAATAACTAATATGCCAGGACTTTTAAAAAATATTATAAAATGATTTTCAAGTTCATCTGGAAAGATCACAATGTGAGAAATAGCCATAAAATTTCAGAAAGAAAATAGAAGGGAGGAGGACTCAAGCTAGCCAGATAGTAAAATACATTTTCAAGGTAAAATAGTGTGATACAAATGTAAACATGAATAAGCAAGTGGAACAGAATATAAAACTCCCAAATATATCTAAGTAAATATTTAAACTTATAAAACAATAAGAGAGGTATTTGAATTATCGAGAAAAAGATTAAATGAAGCCTTGGCAAGGATGTGCATTCTCATTATTGGGAATGAATTTTACAAGAATTTTGAGTTTTTAAAAAAATATTATTATGTATTATGCTTAAAACAATCATTTTCATTCAAAAAGGAAATTCAGAAAATAATTCCAATTACAACAGCCTCTGAAAAAATAAAATGCCTATGAATAAATTTAACCAGGAAGGTGAAAGACTTTTACACTGAAAACCACAAAACACTGTTGAATGAAATTTAAAAAGCCCTAAATAAATGGAAAGCCATCCCATGTTCATGGATTGGAACACTTAAAATTGTTAAGATGTCAATATTACCCAAAGCAATCTGTTGATTCAAAAATTCAAAATTCCTATAGCTTTTTTGCAGATTTCGCAAAGCCAATACTCAAATTCAGATGGAATTGAAAGGGTCCCCAAATAGCAAAAAAAAAAAAAAAAGGAACAAACGTGGAGATCTCACAATTCCTGATTTCAAGGCAACTGTCATCAAAACAGTGTGGTCCTGGCGTAAAGATGAACATATAGACAAATAGAATAGAATTGAGAGTCTGGAAATAAATTATGGCCAACTGACTTTCCACAAGGGTGCCAAATCTATTCAACATGTAAAGAATAGTCTCTTCAGCAAATGGTGCTGGGGCAACTGGATTTCCACATGCAGTGGAATGAAATTGGACACTTACCTCACACCATATACAAAAATTAGCTCAAAATGGACCAACAGCTGAAATATAAGGGATAAAACCATAAAACTCTTAGAGGAAAACAGGGGCACATCTTCATGGCCTTGGATTAGGCAATGGATTCTTAGATATGACACCAAAAGAATAAGTAACAAAAGAAAAAAAGTAGATAATTTGGACTTCATCAAAATTAAAAACCTTTGTTCATCAAATGATATTATCAAGGAAGTAAAAAGATAATCTACAGAATGAGAGAAATAGTCACAAATCATCTATCTGATAGGGATTTAATATCCAGCATATATAAAGAACTCCTACAACCCAACAGCAAATAGACAAATTAAAAAATGGGCTAAGGACATGAATTCCTGCAAAGAAGATTTGCAAATGGACAAAAACCACATGCAAATATGTTCGGCATCATTAGTCATTAAAGAATTGTGACTGTAAATCAATGATATACCACTGTGCACCAACTAGGATGATTCTTATTTAAAAAGAACTGAACACATAATGAAAAATAACAAGTGTTGGCAAGGGTGTGGATAAATTGGAACCCACCTCTGTTGCTGGTGGGAATGTAAAATGGTGCAGCAGTCTCTGTGGAGAACAGTTTGGCTGTTCCTCCAAAAGTTAAAAATAGAATTACTATATGACCCAGCAATTCCACTCCTAGGTATATTTCCAAAGAATTGAAAATGGGGACTCAAACAGATACTTATACACCAGAGGTCACAGCAGCATTATTTCGAAAGCTAAAAGATGAAAACAACCCAGAGTCCATCAATAAATGAATGGATTAACAAAATATGGCATATACATACAATGGAATATTGGTCTGCCATAAAAAGGAATGGCATTCTGAATGGCTACAATATGGAATAACCTTGAAAACATTATATATTAACCTTGAAAACAAATATTGCATGATTCCACTTACATGAAATAGCAGCAGTAGGCAAATACATAGAGAAAGAAATTAGATTAGAGGTTACCAGGGGCGTGGGTAATGGGGAGCTATTGCTTAATGTGTATAGAGTTTTTGTTTGTGGTGATGAAAATGTTTTGGAAATGGATGGTGATGGTTAGGTAGTATTGTGAATGTAATTAATGCCACTGAATTGTACACTTAAAAATGGTTACAATGGCAAATTTTATATTATATATATTTTTCTACACTTAGAAAAATTAAAATAAAAAATATCACAATCATTCTCCTTTGACTTGTGATCAAAGGAAAATGATCACATGTCAAAGGACTTGTCTCTCTCTCTCTATCTATCTATGAATATACTCAAAGGATAAAAATCAGACAGGTAGAAAGTGTTTAACAAACCAATATTTATCATACTGTGGTTAACATTAACAAAAAATTAGAAATAGCTGTTAGTAGGGTTATATTAGATAAGTTAGGGAACGCCACACAGTTTAGTACTATGGAGACATGAAAAATGATGAATTAAATTCATATTTGAAATAGCTACATGGTTATGAAAAACTAAATATAAAAGTTCCATCAAACAGCAAGCACGATATGCTTCCATTGACAAATAATGTAGATATATACCCTTAGTAAATTCTGGAAAGATATACTCTACACTTTTAAGAATGCTCTCTCTTAGTGGTAAGAGGATGATAGATGAATTTAGCTTTCTTCTCTATGCCTTTATTTATTGATATTTACAAATTTTTCTACTTAGTTTGTGACAATTAATTGAATATTAATTTTTAATATCAGAAAAATAATAAAATGAAGCTACTTCCATTAATTAAAAAAGCATAGAGGAGAAAAAAATAGGCCCCAATTCTATTTCCACCTCCTTTACTTTGTTTAAATGGAAATAATTCACTACAGAGACAGAAAGGTAGAAAATTAAAAGTAAAAGCCGAAAGGCTCTCCCCACTCTAGTTTCCTTGCCCAATCACTGAGAACAGTTTCCTAAGTAGTTTTCCAAATTTTTGCACATATGTCCATAAACCTAGACAGACCAGCCCTCCCCTTACAAAAACTACACACGCCAGGGACCTCATAATCACACCGTTGTTCACTTGCTATTTTCCCTTACGACATCTTCGTCATCTTTTCCCATTTTGGCACATAAGAAATGTCTCCATTTTTATTACTGCAGCACCGTTTAAACAGCACATAATTAACAGGCATGTAGGTTGTTTAAGAGGTATTTTTATCCTAAAATTACTGCAATCGATATCTTATCTTGAGATACTTAGAATAAATTCCAACCAGTGACATTTCTAAGACAACGAAAATTACATTTTGTAATATTGATATATTTTGTCAAAATACTTTACAAAAAAAAGATGTAAAAAGCTACACAATCAGCAACTGTGTTTATGAGAAGTTCTCCATATCTTTGCCAGCACTGATTAAATATTAAATAATTACTTTTTATCAAATTAATGAATAAGAAATGACATCTCATTTTGATTTGTATTGCTTCAATTGTGAATGGAGTTGAATTTTTTTTTCAAATATATTTGTTGGCCATTTCTATTTCTCTTTCTGTGAATATTTATATCCTTTGCCCATTTTTTCCATTGTCTTTACCTAATTCATTGATTATTATGAACACTTTATCTGTTAGGGAATTATCCGTCTCATGATGTAAATGAATTTTTTGATTCTTGATATTTTTTTTCCATAGAAAAGTTAAAAATTTTAATGTAGTCTTTTTTTCCAACACTTTCTCTCATGAATTCTAAGTATTTTTACCCTGCTTAGGAATATTTTATCACTCTAGGATTATAATAAATATATACTTTTTTTTTTTCACTTTATTGGTCAGTTGATTGATATAAGGAATTAGGCAGAGGCTATCAACCTTTCTCCCCCAAAGGATTAGCCAGTTGTCCCAACATCGTTAATTGAATGAGCCTTCTTTTCCCATGTGTTTTAAATATCCTCTTTCTCACAAATTATCTCCAGTACCAAACTGTTTTAATCATGATAACTTCATAATGTGTTTTAATATTTCATAGAGTTGAGTATCTTCATTACTCTTCTTTTTCACAATATTCTTTGATAATAATTTCATTCACATTTTTCTAGAAAAACCTATAGCATCTTTTGTCAAGTTTTTAAAAAAATCCCATTGATATTTTAATTTGGACTACAGGAGAGCTGTAAATTTAATTAGAGTAAATTTACATTTATTTTCAACATTGAGATTTCTTACTAATCATGTTAAGTCATGGCATGCAATTAAATCTTATTTCATGTTCCTTAGTAGTTTTACATTTTGCTTTGTGTGTGTTCTTTAAATTTCTCCAGTGGTGTTAAGCTATTTTATCTTTTTTTGCATGTGATAAATTGACTCATATATTTTTTAATTTATTGAAGTATATCACTCATACATGAGCATACATAAACAATAAGTGTATAGCAACAGTTGTGGCCTTACAAAATAAACATACATAACATCATACAGGGCTCTCATACCTCACCCTACCACCAATATCTTGCAATGTTGTTAAACATTTTTAACTAATGATTAAAGAGCATCCTCAAAATATTCCTACTAACTAAAGTATTTACCCCCAACCCAACCTATTATTATTATTTTTATATCATTTGTACATGAACACACATAAACAATAAGTGTATAGTAAAAGTTGTGAACTTACAAAGCAAACATTCATAACGTCATACAGGGGTCCCACACATCAACCCTCCACCAACACGTTACACTATTGTGAGACATTTATTACAAATTATGAAAGAATATTGTCAAAATCTTACTACTAATTATAGTCCTTATCTTTCATTTGGTGTATTTTTCCCCCAATCCACCCTATTGTTATTTTTAAAATATATTTTTATGACAGAAGTTGTAAACTTACAAAACAATCATGCCCATGTGCAGAATTCCCAAACAACACCCCTCTATCAACACACCACACCATGGTGGAATATTTGTTACAGATTATGAGATAATATCATCCGATTATTACCAGGTCCACAGTGTACATTTGGCAGACATCTTCCATAGTCCCCCATTATCAACACAGTCCATCTTTGACATAGATGCAAGAATATTACATTATTACTGTTAACCACAGTTCATAGGTCACTCCAGTTGTATTTTTCCCTTGCTTTTCCACATTCCCACCACCCTACAGTAGTGACGAACATCTGTACTAGCTCACAAAGGACACTCTTGTATCTGTACCATCAACCACAATTTTCATCCACCTCTGGGTTTACTGTGCTATTCAGTCCCTAGATTATTCTCTAGCTTTCTGTCAATTGGCATTTACATCCCTAGACTACCATTTTTAGCCACATCCCCATTTATAAACCAGCTGTTACTCACTATAATGTGTTACCATCAGCTCTGTACATTTCCACACTTTTACAGTAAAGCTAATTAAAACTTCTACAGACACTAAATATTAGTAGTCCATCTCAGTCCTCTTCTTATCTCCTTTAAGAATCCACCACCTACCACCAGGTCTTGAAGATATTTTCCTACATTTTCTTCTAGAGGATTTATGGTTTTTGCTTTTATATTTAGATTTTTGATTCATTTTGAGTTAATTTTTGTATAAGATGTGAGATAGGGGTCCTCTTTCCTTCTTTTGCTATGGATATCTAGTTTTTTTCAGCACCATTTGTTGAATAGATTTGTCCTGCCCGAACTGGGTGGGCTTGACAGGCTAGTCAAAAATCACTTGACCATATATGTGAGGGTCTGTTTCTGAACCATCAATTCGGTTCCATTGGTCTATGTGTCTGTCTTAATGCCAGTACCATGCTGTTTTTTTTTTTTTTTTGTTGTTGTTGTTTTGTTTTTTTTTACCACTGTAGCTAGGTAATATGACTTAAAGTCCAGAAATGAGAGTCCTCCAGTTCACTTTTTCTTTTTAAGATGTTTTTGGCAATTCAGGACCCCTTACCCTTCCAAATAAATTTGATAATCATGTTTTCCATTTATTTAAAAAATGCTGGTGGAATTTTTATTGGGATTGCATTTAGTCAGTACATCAATTTGAGTAGAATTGACATCTTAATGATATTTAGTCTTCCAATCCATGAGTATGGAATGTGATTCCAATTATTTAAGTCTTTTTTAATTTCTTTGAACAATGATTTATAGTTTTGAGTACAAGTGCTTTTCATCGTTGGTTATGTTTTTTCCTGAATATTTGTGTTTTAGCTGTCATATTTTATTTTCACCACTCTTCTGACACCTCTAGTCATTTTTATTGATATAATCCTCATCAGACTCTCTTCCAGGCCTTTCTCTCCTGTCTTCTCTTTTCAGGCTGTAGCACACCCTTTAGTATTTCCTGCAAAGCAGGTCTCTTGGTTACAAACTCTCCCAGTTTCTGTCTATCTGTGAATATTTTAAACTCGCCCTCATTTTTGAAAGACCATCTTGTCAGATTTAAGATTCTTGGCTGGAAGTTTTTCTCTTGAAGTATCATAAATATATCATACCATTGTCTTCTTGCTTCCATGGTTTCTGGTGAGAAGTCAGCACTTAATCCCATTAGGTATCGCTTATATGTCATGCATAGCTCTTCTCCTGCTACTCTCAGAATTTTCTCTTTGTCTTTGGCATTTGACATTCTGATTAGCATGTGTCTCAGAGTTGGTTTATTTAGATTTTTTCAGATGGGAGTTCGTTGTGCTTCCTGGACATTGATATCTATGTCCTTCAAATATTCCTTCTGCCCCTTTTCCCTTCTCTTCTCCTTCTGGGACACACATGTCACGTATGTTTGCATGTCTCTTACTATTGTTTAGTTTCCTGAGACCTTGTTCATGTTTTTCCAATCTTTTCTTCATCTGTTTTTTTGTATGTTCACTTTCAGAGACTGTTTCTTAAAGCTCACCAATCCTTTCTTCTGCTTCCTCAAATCTGCTATTATATGATTCCAGTATATTTTTTATTTCATTAATTGCACCTTTCATTCCCATAAGATCAGCTATTTTTATATGTATGCTTTCAAATTATTTTTGTGCTCATCCAATGTCTTCTTAATATCTCTAATTTCCTTAATCATCTCATTGAATTTATTAAGGATATCTGTTTGAATCTCAACTCCTTTATTTCATCTGGAGGCTTATCTTGTTCCTTTAACTGGCCCATACCTTCCTGTTTCTTGGTGTGGATTGTAATTTTTTTGTTGGTTGTCTTGGCATCTGGCTTAGTAGAGTATATATTCTGGATGCAGTTTTTCTCTTTAGTTTAGGGCTTCCTGCCCTTTTTTCCTTGCTGATTATGTAGTAGGAGCCAAGGATGTAGTTGGTACTATAAGTTGTGGAGGCTCAAGCTTCCCTCATTGCCCCAAGGACCAGCAAAGCTTCTCCCAACTTTCTCCTTTTCCAGGGGTAGGGACAGAGCCACAGCTGTGTGGAATAATCCAATTCATGCAGGCCTAGACTGTAGTTGCCCAGAGAGATTGATGAAGCTTCATGCCCCTTTATCCCCTGTCTGGGACAAGGATGGAGCTGCAGGTGTGGGCAGCAGTCTACACAGTGCAGGTCCAAGATGACCACACTTGCCCTGGTAGACTTCCAATTATTCAGTCTGTGCCAGCTAAATGTACCTGTAGTTACATGGATAGGCTGGTACAGGGCCTGTCAGCTTTCTCCCTGCTAGAGGTAGGGCTGAAGCCTAGGCTAGGGCTGCAGGCCAATCTGGGTGAAAGAAACTGGTCTCTACCTTCACTGTGATTTTCAGTCAGAGCAGCTTCCCCTCATGCTGGGGGTGGAGTCAAAATGGTGGCTACTGGCCTCCTTCTGACTTGGATAGGCTCAAACTTTGGCTCTTCTTAGGGTTATACTTTAACCTGCCGAATTTACTAATCAGTATTTGAAGTTGATGCCCAACCGTCTCTTCCTCCCCTGTTTTGGGAAGTGGAGCTTCCAATTCCAGCCGCGGAACAGCTCCCAAGGGGGCTTGTGCCTCCAGTGGAGGATGGGCACTGGCTTCCGGGGCATGGAGGGCTCTACTCACAAATCTTCTCTGCAGATGGGCAGTCTCCTCCTTCCATTCTTTCAAGGATGTTGCAGGATGCACTTCTGGTCTCCTGGAGCCCCCAAACAAGTGCTCTAGATAGCTCTGGGTGATCACCAACTGCCCCGTAGTAGAGGCTGATTCTAGGAATGCTTTACTCTGCTGCCATCTTGCTGGTTGTCCTCTTGACTCATATTTTGATGGTTATATTTTGTATATAAGGAAACTATTTTCAGCACTAATTTGTAAATTTCAAATGTCTTATTGTTTGTAATGAGTATTAATGAGAAATCTAGATTATCTTGGGTTTTGTAAAAGAACTATCTGTCATCAACAAAATTATGAAAATATTTCTTGTTTTCAATCAGGTCTTTTTTGCTTTTTTCTCCTAATTGCATTGACTTGTACTTGTTTAGAGAAAATTATGGAAATAGTGAATATTATTGTTTTGTCTTTGACATCAATAAGGCTTTTCAGGTTTCCATTAAGTACTTTTCTAGTTTTCTATTTTAGATAAATATCCATGGTCTTAAGTGCCTATTTCTACTAAGTTAATGTCTGACACTAATTCATGAATGAGATTTGGAGATAAAACTGAAGTTTCTTTACCCTCAGGCCAGTGGATTTTCCCAGAAATAGCCATTCTAAAATGTTCTGCTCACTCTATTCTAGATAACTCATACATACATTCTTTGGGTCAAAATCTGCCCTTCATCTCGTAATGTTCTTTCTTTGACTTCAGCAGACCAGAGGGTGACAAATGCAATTACACAATAAACATAGAAGCTAATATAGCACTTTTTATTCCATGCCTGGGAATTAAAACATTTTAGGGCCCAAACTTGGCTTGATGCTGATGAATGGAAGGGCATTCAGCATAGAGATTCTTTCTGTAGAGAATACCCTTTTCTCTAGCTTGCAACCTTACCCTCTCCTTCCCTGCCACCACCACACCAAGAAAGGTTTGCTCCCAACAATAATTTCAATGGTTGTTTTTAAAGCATATCCCAATTTCTTTTCTCAACTTGTCAGAGTAAAACTTTTAAAAATGTGTAACTGTATGTCCGAATTCGAAATTGTTTTAGTAAGAAGCCAAGCTTGTTGGCTATTTTAATGATAAAAACAAGCCAATTTCTGTGTCAGGTCTTTGAAAGTACTTGCAATCCCCCCAGATACATTTTGTGTTCAAATTAGCTGATCAGTCATAGCTCTGGGAGCAAATCTCATCTATATTTGTGTGTCTTGCATGAGTCTCATGGACAAATTAAACTGAAAGATGTATTAAAGTGCTCTACTTCCTCCTAGCTCCTGGAGGGGGGCAGGCACTGCACATGAAAGGAGAAACAAATCACACAGATAGTGAAATTCTTCTGCATCCCTTTCTCACCCAGGTCACTGTGTGGTCACTGGCTGAGTGCCAGATTAGCCATAGGTAGCAGAATCGCACCTGGGTCCACAAGCCTTACCATGGGTGAGCTGGCCTTTCAGCACCCTTGATTTCTAGCCACCAGCTGCCTCAGTGGGACAACCCTCGAATGCAGGCAGCCAGGGCCAGAGGCCTGCAGCCATTCAGTGAACCCAAGGGCTGTTGTCTGTGGGGCATAGTATGGCTGAAAAGGGCTCAGGGCATCATGGCAAACCGCTAAGCGTAAGACTAAGGTGAGATGCTTCAGGTGATCTGTCCAACAGAAGGGAGCTAAGCCTTCTGTGGTTGGGGCATGATATAAAACTCCATAAAAACAATTGCAGTACTGAAGAAATCCAATGCTAGCCTCCCCACATGCCCCAGTTCTGGGGTCCTAGAAAGCTTCTGCTCGTTGGGCCCTGCCTTCATCCAGATGCTGACCTGTAGGACTCTTCTAAGGAAAGCATTCGCCTTAGTGAGCACTATGGGTTTAATTGAGGATTTTGCCAGGGAGACGGAGGAGGTGATTTATATTATACATCCAGGTTACCTCCCCAAAAGTCCTCCTTGGACATGTCAGCCACGTAGTCTTCTCTTGCTGTGTGGCTACTAAAGGTTTGCTTCCCCGTATCAACTCACACATCTTCCAGAGTTCAATTTTCTCTTCCCTTCTAACAAGATTTCACCCTGTAAACTTCACGTTTCTGTCCTCTGCCTTCTTCTCTTACCTCAATAGAAGAATTACCTCTGTTGCAATACTTACCCCCAAATTTACAAATTCAACCCAGCCAACATGCTCAGAAAAAACGAGTGACTGTCTAGGCCATGAGACCCACCTTCCTGAGAAGATCGTTCATTGACCTTCTCGGTAAGCTTGCCTTCAGGTTTTCTCGTTTCACTCTCTCCTTACCGTTCCCCTGGAGGGAAATAACAACCCATCAAGGCATTTCTCCTAAACACATTATCTGCCGAAGAGGAATCCTCGTGAATTATGTTGTATTACTTTTTTTTTTTTTTTTTATTATGGGTAAAAATCAAAATTCTCACAATACATACAAACATTTGTAAAATGATATATATCTGCACCCTCAGGTTAGAACAACGGCCATACAGCGTGGGTCAGGTAAGTGAATCTTTAGGACTAGGAGAGTTTCACAGAGGCCAGACATCTATTAGTTGTGCTGGAAAAAAACATAGACCCCTTAGCAGGCCAGGAAGTGCTCACAGGCCTGTCCTCTGGTGTCAGGAGTTGGTCCCGTGGCCCGGCCCAGCCAGGGTTGTCCTTCATGGTCACTCCTTGTCAATATCTGGAAGAGCCCCCTCCTCTTCTCCCTGTACTGCATTCAAGGCTTGTTCCCCACAACTCCTCCTGAAATTTCTTCCCTACATTACCAACCCTTCTCTAGGATGCTGAACATCCAATCACGCCGATCTGCGTGCTCCCCCCTTCTGCCCCCAGTCCTGAGCAGCAACAAACTTCTAGGTTTTCTGTCCTCACCCCGATGAGCTTCCTCTATAAGCCCCTGACCCCCAGCTGGGTCCTGGAGATCAGGCTTCCTTGGGGGGACAGCTGTCTACTCAGGTCCCACTTCCAGAGGATATTGGACGTTTCCTCCTGGGGATTCCCAGTTGACTTACAAATCTTAGGGAAGCAGCTTCCGTCTTTCTCACACCCATCTCAAGGGTAAGGACAAAGCTTTGAGCTGTTTCTTGGGGGGAGGGGGTGGGGGCTTCTAGAGCTGCCTCTGACCTTCCCCAGGGCTGTTCCATTTGCACTTCTCATTCTTATACACATGGGGCCCTCAGTTTTATATTTTTGGTCAGGCTCAAGATTGAACAAATTCTTAGAGATAATTAATTTTTCAATCAGATTTTTCAAATTTTGTTAGAAGGCATAGGAACATCCTTTTCAACCAAATTATGCCCATTCCCTCTGCTAGATAAGACAGGTAAAGGAGGATGTGCTTTGGTTGAGATGGGGAAAGAGTGGGAGTTCCCATCAGTCCCTCTCCCCACAGGATGTGCACATGGTATGTGCAAATGGCATGTGTTGAAAGAATTTATGAACTCTCCAGTAAATTGTAGATTGAATAAACATATCAATATACCAATGAGCCTCTATTAAACTCTATCAACTCTTATCAAGGACTTTTCAAGTCCACAAAGGTATTTTATGCATCTACAGAAGAAATATTAGGCACGAGCACCAGCCTCCCTGGGTTTCAGTGTATTTTGAAATAGTAATTGTCATAACCCAAACAAGAAGCACTAAGTCAACACTGCCAATGTAGGTCTCTTCACTCTACTTAGCTAGGGAGACACTGGTGGTTTGGAGGGGTGGAGTAGTTTGCTGTAGCCCTTTCACTAGATGTAGCAGAGTTGAGGCTTGAACCTGGTCTGTTTGTTTGCAAGTCTATGTTTGATTATGTGTTCTGTATTGTCAATACATGCAAATCTCTGAGTCCCGAATGGAACTGGTTTTGAGGTCAGTGAGCAATAAAAGAAGGGAGTAAAAGGGCTGGGTCTCCGCTTGGCTTCTGCCCGGAACACACTGCTGGTTGGCTTTTAGACATAGCTTCCACACTATCAGAATCTGTCTCATTATAATATTATTAAATCAATACATTCTTCCCGGATTGCTTCTGTGGGGCTGTGGTCACATCCCCCAACAACCCCTGGAGAAGAGGAGAGGCTATCTTCTGGGCATCCATGGGGAGGTGGGTACCATTGGGCTGATCAGCTGGCTTTTCAACTCATCGTTTCCAGTATAATTCTTTTTTTGGCAAAGCCTCAAACATGTCAGTCCTCTTGGTTCTGATCTCAGTAGGGGGCGGATATGTTAAATAGTCTGGAGGATAGAAGGGATAGGGAGAAGTTATAAAGAGAAACACCAAGTGCTTCTCTAAGAGATCTCTGTTGATAACAGGTGCCCTGAGCAACTCAGTGATTTTCTACTGCTGATCCTGGGACTTCCATAGAGCCATGACAAGGGTGGCCTAAGACCTGTGCAAACCCATGTGCTACCTCACCCATCACTGGCGAGAAGACTCACCATCAACCTATTCTCATGCAAATGGTCTTCTCAGTATGAACTTGCTAAATTCTACATGCATCCCCAATTTTCAGATCCTGATGTACTTGACACATTAAATCTCTTGTAATATTTTCTTTCCTGCTGAGGTGAAGATGCATCAGGCACACAGAGGCTGTGCATGTGACAAAGGATTGCCCTGGGTTCTCGTCGTCGTCTCAGTGCCCCACTAAGCTGAGAAGCAGCAGCCACATGGTCCTGAGTGGGCAGACTCCAGGGAGCCAGGGAAACGGAATCCACTGGTGTTTCAAGTCTTTCTCTGGATACTTGAGCACACACAAACACAAGCACATGGCAGCACAGATAAAGGCATCTGTACACACTTGCACATTTACAGATGGGTGTATAGATGTGTATTCACACATAGAACTCAAGACAATGTGAGAAAAATGTTACTCTCCACACAGCCACCAGAAGAATCTTTCTAAAACACAACTCTAACCATGCTGCTCGATGATATTTAGCACTCAACGTTAATTTTGTTGGGGGTGGATTTATTATATTAATCTTTGAGTTTCTGAATGTTATGATTTTTCCCTTAGTAAGGGTGAAAAAACGAAGGAAGCCACCCTCCTGCCAATGGTCCTGAGCTTTGCTATTCCCAGAATGGCCCTTGGGCCAGCAGCTTAGCATCACCTGGGAGTTTGTTAGAAATACAGAATCTCGGCCTCACTCCAGACCTCCTGAACCAGAATGTGTGTCTTCACAGGATTCCCAGGTGACTTGTATACACACTCAAGTTTGAGGAGCACCGGCCTTGGCAAGCAAAGCCAAGCACCCTGTCATGTCACACAAGGCCTTTCATGGTGGCAATGCTATCTGCTTAGCCTCAGCTCATACATGGACGCTCTGACCGTGACGGCTAACAAGTGTGGAGACCTTACCATGCCCCCAGTGTGATGGCAGCCCTGTGTTTGCAGTAACACTGGACCCTACTGTCCCAAAAGAAGCTACGTTGGCGCCGATGCCATATTCTCCAAGAAGTTCCCTCTGCCTGGCACATCCTTTTCGTTTGGTTCACTTACCTGTCATTTTCTTTTTAATCATCTAAGATGTCTTCCCTGTTGAGCCTTCCTTGATCCTCTCAGCAGAGTTAGGGCTTCTGCATTTCCATAGCACCCTGTGTTTATACCCTTCGGAGACTTCCCTTCATCTATTGTTCCAGCTGCTATTTATCTCTTTTGTACCCAGACTGAGCTTTGTGGAGTGATAGCCTAATCTTAATGTTTTGCCTAGAACTTGGAACCATGTAGATGCTCAATAAATGTTTGCTGGATGAATCAATAGGTCAATGAGCCCATACAGTTGACACTTGTAATTACACAAAATCATGTAGATCAACACAGGCATACAAATGTGCAAGCCTAGGTTTACTGTAAAAAGAAAAAAAAGAAGAAGAAGAAAGAAAAAGAGAAGGAGAGTGCATGGTTAGTATTTAGAGAGCTAATCTGCTAATTTAAAGTACAGGAGGAAGCCCAGCACCAGGCCCCTGTGTCGGTGTCAACCTCAGCTTCACGTTAGAATCCTCTTGGGAGATTTAAAAAATATTGATACCTGGGTTCCTGTCACACAGCAATGCATATGGTGGCCCCTCGGGGTTCTCTGGAAGTGGGTCCCTGGGACTGGATGTTTTTAGAAATGTTCCAGGCAATTCTAATTTGAGCCAGGATTGGTGACCTCTACTTATCTGCTGGAAGTTTTCCTCCTATGAACTGTGGAAATAACTTGTATTTTCACCTAACTAATTAGATGGGAATTTTACTTCCCGAAATAGCTTTGGATACCAAATCTTGATACATACACTCTGTTCTTCGTTTTCTGTTAAGAGCAAGGTCTTTTTAAGGTCTAAGATAAGCAGGTTTGGCCTCTCTGGCCTGAGGCTCAGGAAGTCAACACTAGCAGGTTTGTAGGTGGGAAGACTTGGCCTTACATCTTCATCTGCTCATTGCTTATGGTGCTCCGGAGTTTTGGGACCACTTTGCTGAACCTCTGATTTTAACTCTGTGTCACGTCGTTGACCAAACACCACAAACGTCTTTCGGCAATCAACTATTCCTTCTCTGTTTCATTCGTCATCTCACCCTCTTCCACTAGGACTTTGAATATTGGAGCTTCTCAGAGGTGGCTTTTCTTCACCCCATGCTTAGTACGAGATCTCACCACAACTTTGGCCTCAGTGTCCGTGACTTCTAAACCTCCATCTCCTACTTAGTCCCCGCCTCTGAGCTCCAGCTCCTCTGTTTGACATTTCCCTGGGGATGTTTCACAAGCACCTAAAACTCAATAAAAAAGAAGTCAAGGCATCACTTCTCACCTCGTCTTCTCTTCTCAGTTCCCCATTTCAGTGAATGACATAACACTGCCTACCTAGGTGTGCAAACCAGGAATGCTGATCATTCAAAATGTAAATTCAGAAAATTCTAGTACCTAAACAGCTCTCAAATGCCTTCACTTCTCCTCTTTCCCCCTTCTTCGCAGTCACTGTCTAGTCTTGTCTAACTGCCTCTAGCTTGCACCACTGTAGGAATTCTCCCTCTGGTCACCTGCATACAGTGTTGCCCTTGCCAATCCATTCCCTATATTCTATGTCCTGTGATCTTTCCAAAGGCAAATCTTTTTTATGGAGTTTTCCTGAAAAAAAAAAAAAAAAGCCTTGAATGTTTCCCATTCCCATGGCATGGGTTTCAAAACCCCTAATGTGGCACTGAATGATTACGCCCCCCATCATCCTAACTTACCTCTCATCTTGTTTCCCATCACTCTCCCCACTCCAGCCACACTGTCTTTCTTGCAGATCCCTGAAAGTTCATGATCTTTTGGCAGGAGGGATATTTTAGTTTCCTCACTGCTAAAGCAAATGCCATGCAATGATTTGGCTTAAGATACGGGAATTTATTGCTCCTGATTTTGAGGCTAGAAGAAGTCCAAAATCAAGGCATCATCAAGGCAATGCTTTCTTCCCGAAGCCTGGCATTCTGGGGCTGGCTCCTGGTGATCCTTGGTCTTGGGCTCCCGTCACACGGCAATGCATATGGCGGCCTCTTGGGACCTCTCCTCTCTCTTCCTGGTTTCCTTGTCTGCCAGATTCTGGCCACTCCTTCTGGCTTTCTCTGTCATCTTCCCCATTAGGCCTTCAGTCAGAGGATCAAGACCCTTTCTGATTCATCTGGGCCACACTTTAATTGAAGTAACCTCATCAAAAAGTCCTGTTTACAAGGGTTCACACTCACTGGAATGTATTATGTTTAGGAACATATTTTTCTCAGCTACTTAGCTCCAAACCACCACAAGGGATTTTGCAAAAGGTATTTTCAGTTGCTGCAGAGATTGTCACTTCTGAATCTCCTCTGCCCTGCTAAACCCCCACTCACCTTCCGATCTCAGGTGGAATGCCATGTCCTTCAGGCAGGTTTCCCTGCCCCTTCCTTGTGGGTCAGGTGCCCTGTAAAATGTGCTCCTGGTATGCCATACTTTTCTTTCAGAGCAGGCTTCATAACTGTAATGCAATATTTGATTACCGAATTTGTTTACAATCCTTTTCTCCCACTGAACTGCAAGCTCCAAGAAGCAGGGGGCAGGGACTGTTCTTTTACACTGCTCTAACCCTAGTGCCTAGAGCACATCCAGCACATTTTAGGTGGTCAAGCGATCTTTGTTAAATGAATCAATGAACAAGAGCCAAAGTGTGTTTTCGTTTACTTCACAAATGTCAATATATCCCCACATCTTACATAGCCCATTGCACATAGAACACACTTATAAATATTTGCCAAATGACATGTTGGCTTGGACCTTTCCTTATCCCCTGGAACACAAGACCCTGGACAAGCCAGGCCCTGCTTCTCCAAGGAGGACACTGGACAAGGAGGCCAGTGAATGCCAACCAAGAGCACCACTTGCTGGAATATTTCTGAAAATCCCATGGCTTTGCTCTTCATAAATTTCATGTTCACCCCCTATAGCAGCTAAGGGGTCAAGCCTGACAGCTTCCCTCTAGGTGGCACAAGCAATGGCAGCTTGTCTTAGGGTCCCCTCCTCACATCAGGGGGGAAACAGCAGGCAGGGGCTACTGGGATCGAGGTTCCACACACCCCCTGTCATACTTTGGCCTTGGAATAATGATTGACAATGAATACTTTAGGAAAACTGACCATACAAACTTGTACTTTGTTACCACGTGCAAATGGGGATTTGTTGAAAATAGATATGCAGTGAAGGAGAAAAACGGCCGTGTATACTTATTGTTAACCCTGGCAGGGCTATAGCTGGGGGATCTTCTGTCTGGGGGGTGCTTTCACATGCATTCCCCCATTGATTCCTACAACAAACCTGTGGTGAGTTACTCTTCTCCCCTTTTTTACATTGATGGAATTTTGTCTTAGTGTAGGGCAGCTGGCATTTGTCAAGAAGCGGTCAAGGCATGTAGCAGGGCTGGGCAGGAGAGCCTGGTGTTCTGACCCAGGCTGGGTGTGGAGGGCGAAGGGCAGAGGCAGCCGAGGCAGGGCTTGAGCTCTTCATGCCTGTCCCTCCTGAGAAAGGGCCCGGTGTGAGCTCGCAGGAATCCCTTGCCCTGCGTGCCGTGAGCCCTGGCCCAGCAATCCGTCCTCGAGCCCTGCTTATATGTCAAGCTCCTTTCTCAGGGCTCCGTGTCCATGATCTCGTTTCCTCCCCGTGAATTATTATTGTCTCCATTTTACAGATGAGGGAGCTGGGGAATTAAACAATGCACTCAGGCGGGCTCATGCCAGAGCCCAAACACGTATCCATGAGGTTGTGACACCTTCTGTGCGCTGTGTTCATTCTCTGTCCTTTTCTATTTACCGTCTCTGACCTGCACTAGTTGTCATCCTCTCACAGGGAAACCTGAGTCTGTTTCCCCTCAGCTGGATGTCAGCTCCCTCTGGCCTCTTGAGACAGGGAAGAAAGCAAAGGACATCCCTTGGCTGAAAAGGAAGACTGTCCAAGGTGTCTGTGAAGTTCTTGTAGGACATTAGTGCTCAGTCACTGGTAGTACTTAGTGGGTGATTATCATAATTATGCAAAGCAAACAAATTAGCTAAGTTAACTTCTCACTAAAGCTCTTTCAATGAGGTATTGGAGAGAAAATGAATTTTCCCACTTATTGTTCAAGGGAATGGGAATTCTAAAAGAGAGAGACCATTCTAACAGGGACAATTAAGAGAGACTTTGCCTGGACTTCCCATTTAAAGTGCATGCAGAGGTACCCACAGGTACCTGCTAGTTAAGACCTACACACAAAGGCGTGGATTTAGAGACTGATTTCAAGCTGGCTTGTTTGGAAGAAAAGCAGTGAAGACTTGTGATTGAGAACTGCAGCAGCACATTTAAATTGCTCATATTTCTGAAATAATGAGCTACTTTGCAAGATGACAGGTTTAAATGGTGAAGCATAAGCTTGAAAATACTTGATGTCTACGCAAGCTTATGATATTTCTACAAATGGAGTTTTCTTAGTCTGGGGGGAACTGAGAAGAATACATTGAATACTTCTTGATTTTAACAAGCATTTTATATTGCAAAGTTCTTCCTGATCACTTTTAATAATTGCTCCATCCAACAGCTGGGCATCAGTAACCGATGCCCAGAGAAAAAAGGGAATATTTTGGAGCCCACATCCTGGTCAATATTAGGGCCTGAATGGTTGCACTTAGCCTAAGAGAGTGAGAAATAACATTTGCTATTGAACGGCTGATCTGAGCGGTTCTTGGGATGGCTCAGAGACAGGAGGCTCTGCTGCTTTTGTAGAGCCAGCTGGAGGGCAGTCAGCCCGTGCAGGCTTCAGCAGTCTCCAGTGGAAAACCACCGGCGGGAGAGGTTGATCCGTCTACACGCTGTTATGTAAGCTCTCAGAAGCACTGCATTTTGAAAGGAATCACTCATTCATTCCTACATTCAGCAGTGGCTATTTAATGAACATCTTCAAAGAATCTGTACTAAATGCTTCCTACCCCGCAGGTGACTTGTCCATTGGCCTCTGCATTTTGCCACCCAACGCTCATCGTTGATTCACACTCACAGTAGTTTACACTTGAACTGTCCCAGGTCAGGTACGACTCGGATGCCAGGGGATAGGTGAAAGTTTCTAGGTTTTAGTGACCATGGTGATCGACACCATGAACCCCAGAAGACATTTGCCCAACATGTTCAAGAGGAACTGATCTTGCAAAGCCCAAGGCCACGTCCCTTTCTCTGTGAAACCTCCATGGATCAGCTCATGCCCTGTCTTCAGCACTTGGAATCAGTGCTCTACCCTTCACTTCAATTCTATTCACTACATATTGTCTGAACATTTATTTACTTTCTTTCAGATCCAGTGCTGGGTTCTGGGAATACCACGTTATAGGTTTTATGACATTTGTTTTTGTTTCTTTCATGTTTTGACCTTTACTTATGAGATCGTGTGCTCCCAGGGGACAGGATGCAGCTGAGGCTTTCTCTGTGGGTCCCCTTTCAGAGCCAGCACAATACTGCACACATAGGAGAGGTTCCTTGATGGTAGGAAATCAACTGGATTGCATAAGTAAATTCCGGTGCCCTTCTCTGATTTACTAAGGCTAACATTTACCAAATTCTTATAAGCTAAAGGGAAACATTGCGTCTTGATTCCTCAATGAATCGTTATTTCAATTTTCTTATTCTCTTCCTTTGCATTGTAGAAACCCACTGAAACTTATTTTTGGCTCCAATTATTCCCTGGCATACATTAACCTTCCTTGTTCCTCTTTCCCACTGACCTTCTGCATAGCTTTTAAATTTCTACAGATCTGTGATAAGACAGGGAATTCTGCCACTCCTTGACAGATATTCTGTCATTCCGTGCATTTCATAAAGACAGAAGAGACGGCAGAAATTAGCAATGTCACCTCCAACGTCAAACTCAGTTAACAATCCCTTACTGTTCATTTTCATACTCCACTTAGCCCAAAGTTTTCACTGTTGTCTTCTTTTTTGAAACTGAAGGCACGTCTGCATTATCAAGGAGTGATGACAGGAGATGCAGCCCATGAGAAAAAGCTGAGAGAGGGGAAAATCGTGTTAAAATACATGGCCTGTTAGGGCCGTGGTATCATATTCCAGAAAATGATCTGAGTTCAATACCCACTATTTGCAAACAAGAAGCCTGGAGTCCAAAAAATAAGCGAGTCATCCTATTCCCCTAGTAAATCATTAGGAGATACTGGACTGCAGTTTGGGTCGGTGACCTTTCAACTGCCTACTCTGATTCAGTGAACATAAAAGGCCTCTGTGAGGTAGCGAATATTGGGACAGTGAATCCCAGTCTGTTACACTGTCTCTGGGGTGCATATATCACAGTGGTTTGGAATATAGAATTTGGAGTTAGATGGCTCTGGAATTCCAAAATCAGGCTCATGGAATGACCTTGAGCAAGCTAAATTCCTTCTCCTAGAGTCTGTTACCTCCCTCATAAAACGGAGATAACCATAGTGTGTTTGGGGGCTGCCGTGTGACTTCAGCGAGCTAACGGCCCACAATCTGGCATGCTGTGATGCGCAAATGGCGGCTCTTACTATTTCACACACACCATTGAGAAATCATTGTGAAGCACACAGTGAGTTCTCTGGCAGGGAGAAATCCTGCAGCACATGTTGTTGAACCTCCCAAGTAGCCGTTGGTGACCTATTAAACTAGGACATTACCCACTTGCCACATTTTTCCATTTGCTTGTTCACTGGGTGCCTATGCAAGTATTTATTGGGTGCCTGCTCGGTGCCATAGACGCTGCTAAGCTGAGCAGTACAGAAGTAATTTGGCTATGGGCTCTGTCCTTGAAATACTCCCGCAGAGAAGTAATTGTGTTAGACTGATGAGGTTAACAGTAGAAGTACGTACGAGGTAGCCCAGAGAAAAGCTCGAGCCCCACCAGCTGGGTTTTTAGAGAGTCAGAGAGCCTTTTGAATCACTGAACTCTATTTGTTTCCTTTCCAAGCTTTCTACGGTCAGGCTCACGATGAAAAAACACGGGGAAAATTTGATCTCTCATAAGTTGTGCAAAGTCAGAAATGACATATTGCAAAGGCAAATCCTATCTAACATGCTTCTGCCTCCACCTAAAGGCTCAGCCTTGCCTCTTTCCCCTGCTTCCTCCTTCCCTGGGGCCTCCAAAGGTATCTGCAATGAGGCAATGGAAGCCTGTAGACCAGTCACTCTAGCAAAGATTCTCTTTTTGAAGGGTAATGGAGAGGAGATTTACGGTGGGTTTAATTTTTAATTTGCTTGTGGTTGAGCTCAGGTAGGACTTGGAGTAGGTAGGGAAACATGACATTTTCATTTTTAAGGAAAAAATGGCATAATGGCAAAAATGGATACGAAATGTTTGGAAGAGTCGGGGATGAGTGCCATTGAGAAGGTTGTCAGGGAGAACAGCCTCCCCCTACCCCCCGCCCCGTCACTTTGCTAAACAGAGTATAGCTGGGGATACTGAGCCCTAGAAGGCTTGGCTAAGGTCATCCGTGAGCCGATGGAAGGAGGTGGGCTTATCGTCTGACTCCCAGACTGTGCCCCTTTCCACCACGAGATTGCTTGGCTACCTGAGATTTGCTTTGCGTGATCTGAGGACATTTTCAATAGCCTCCAAGGATCTTTAAAACACATCCGTCTCTTTGACTTTACAGTATTTTCCAGTGGAACTTCTCCACGTAGCCTTTTCTCCTGCTCTCAGCCCATGGTTCGTTTCTCTACCACCCATTTTATTGCTGTGATGCCCTTTCAGAATGACTTCTTCCAAACCTTGACACCCAGGAGTCCAGCTAGAACTTTGAACTGACACTTGATTCTTAGCACAGTGCCGCTTCTTAGCTACTGTTCTCACTTCTAGTTATTTGCCTTCAGCCCTCACGGGCATCTATCTCGGTGCTATATAACACGAACCACTCAAGAAATATTTGTTGTAGTAAACAAAAGCAATGCCTTGACAATAGATGAAGAAAAGAAGCATAATGCAAAGAAAACCTTACAAAGCACGGAGGATAAAAACGGACCTTAGCAGCAAGGTGAAATTTATTGAAGCATCTCTTTGATCTGCTCTGCCCAACTTTAAAGGAACAGAGTGTCAGTATGAAAGGTTAAAGCTTGCTCTTTGCCTCCCTTATTTAGTTTCTTCCCATGTTTTTGTCCTTGTAAGTTTCTCTCCCTGCTACATTCCTGGGCAGGACTCTCTGCAATTGCTAATTGTGCCCTCCTGGATCCACACCGTTTCTCTTCTGGCCCTGACGGAGGAGTGTTCCCTTAACGTGTTTACATTTCCCAAACACTTCGTGCTTTCCCTCCCCTGGGAGTGCCTGGAATATATAGATAGGGATGGCTCTGTGCACAGCTGAACTCCTCTGCCCTGCCTTGCATTCAACCCGGGAGCCTGCAGCCAGAAATTGGAATAAGGCCTGCAGAAGCTGCTTTGAGACTTGCGGTTACTAAGGGGAGGGCAGGCTGAGGGGATGGGGTGAGCTCCTGCAGCCTCTCTGCTCTTCAACACGTTCTGACCTCACCTTAAACCTCCTCCACATCGTCTTCCTCCCAAGGCCGCTCTACCTTCTGACCTATTTCTGACCTTGGCACTGGCTTCTTCATTTCAAGGACGTGGCTGTCCCACCTCCTTCTGTCCCTGTGGGCCTTCGTATTTCCTCTACTCTAGCCTGGCCATCGTTTTGCTCTCCAGCCTCTCTCAATCATCCATTCCAAGTGCATCGTCATCCTCCTCGGTTAGGCCCTCGAAAGGCCCTTACCCCTTGCACCATCTTCTACTGGCCCTTGCCCCAGCTGCCCTCCGTATGCGAATCATCTGGTCAAGGACCCTCAGTGGCTCCCACTGCCTTTGGAGCAGGCCTTCAAGGACTACTGCTGATTGATGGCTTGCTCTGCAAACTCTGCATGGTGCCTGTGTTTACGAGGCCCTGACACAGCTTTTAATGACCACTCACATTAATCTCTCTTTCCAGAAAGGTCTTTGGAGGTATTTAATGTGCAGACGGTGTCTCATGTAGATAGGCGTGAGAGCTGGATATTTCAACAACACTCTGAATGACATGCCTTCTTTGGGGATGTATCTCCACACTGATCAGCTTGCTTTAAAGTGGCGTCTGCCTTCATTTTTAGCATCACCCCAAATTTGAATGCTGTTGGTGTCTGAGAGCACCGCAATGTTCTTTGTGACAGGCAGAGCAAAGTCTAATTATGGAAAGATAAATATGAGCTCCAACTACTTGCTTTTTTCCCAGGATGTCACAGTCCTAAATGCTTCGTGATTTCAGACTTTTTGTGAGTCACTATTATTGCGCAGGAGAAAAGTTTATATTATTAAATCTACTCTTAGCCATGCAATTTCTTCAGAGACCTAGAGCTCTTCCTGCCTTCACAAATTTAAAGAAATTGGATAAAGAGACAATAACCTCAGCTTTCCTGGAGACACCGGGTACTTTGATCTATTTTTACTGCAGCCTATTTCCAAGGGCAATACGTCTCTGATTTTTTTAATCAAATGGTGTGAATCGAAAGCTGCAGCCTGACCCCTGGAGCAGACACTGCAGGATGCCAAAGGCAGCTGTGAATAGTGTAAGGGCTAAAAAGTAGCTGCCTTGGTTTCCTATGGGAAAACAACCTTGACCCACATGAAGAAGCCAAGCCCCGTCTCAAAGCGGGGTGGCTTGCTTTACATTTGGGATTGCTGAATTTGATCTGCTCGCCGCTATTGTCCGGGCAATGGGCAGGGAAGGCTAAATACACAGCTTAGCAGAGTCCAGCTTCTTGCTGCTGTCAACCTTCTCTTTACTGAGTGTCACAGCAGATGCTGCTGAGAAATCTCATCATAAAGGAGGGACAGAGAGCAATCGAAGTATTTTCTAACCATTAGCAAATTTATGAATTAAAGTCCGATTTCCACTTACATTATAATTAGGATAATCATCTCTTCGTCTAAGGTAGGGTTTCTACATTTCGAAAATAAGAATCTCGGGAAGCGGCTGTGGCTTAATCAGTAGGGCTCCCGTTTACCATATGGGAGGCCCCGGGTTCGGTTCCTGGGGCCTCCTGGTGAAGGCAAGCCCGCCCGCATGGCGTGGTTAGCTGACCCAGCGAGCACAAGCAGCAAGGGGGGGATAAATGAATAAATAAATAAAATCTTAAAAAAAAAAAAAAAAGAAAATAAGAATCTCAATGTCTGGTTCAACTCTGCATGCAATATAGGGAGTGAAAAAATATTTAGTGATTAATTAATTGATAAAAAAAGGAGAGAACACTATAGAATATTTCCCTTTCCCACAAGAGTTAGGCTCAATCTTGTGGTTTCCTGTAGCACCCCTGGTTCTCTCTCTAAATCTTTTCAAAATATGGAATTTCTTGTCTGCTCTTTGGTTTCCCTTCTAGTTGGCGAGTTCAAAGGGCTCCAGCTTCTAGGATGGTGCAGCACATGCTGCACCTCCAAGACACATTCATTGCATGAAAGAATGATGTTCCAAAGGTCAGCGGTTTGACACTTCTCATTTCACTCAATAATCAATCTTCTTTTGCTAAACCCTGTGATCACGATAACTCTGTATCTCCAAGACCCCGAGTTTAAATGTCAATCCCAGTTTTACACCACATCACTTAACTGATCGTCAAGACACAAGGGTTTCCATAGCTAAGAAGAACCACCTCCCTCATGAAAAAATGAATACAAAACCAAAACACCTAAGTGAGTTCTGTTCCCATCAACGGAGACAGAGTTAGTGAGGGAGAGCCCTAGTGGTCTACAGGGGATGTGTGTTGAGGGCTGTAGCCAAAGACTGTTAGTGTGGAGGAGAGAGGGGGGCATGTTGCCTCAGTGGAACCAATGTAGAGTCATGCCAATTGCTGAGAACTAGACATGTCTGCAGCCCCAACCCAGGTGGGATATCCTATATATCTTAGAAGATGCCAAAGTCAGGGGATATTTTCATAGGAGGGTTTCTCTCCCTAATGATTTCTGGATTCAAGAATAAAGGAAGGAGAGAAAAGACCCTTAACTGATTCTGTCTCTCCAAAGAGATCAAAACTAAATCATTGTAGCGTCCCATTCACTTGAATCAGACCAAAGTAAGTTTACTGATCCCGGGCAAACTAAGATATTGAAAGAGGGAAAAAATAATTTAGAGAAATATAAATGAAATGCTCATGGCCCCTAAGTTTAATGATCAGAATTGATCAGTGGTCATATTTGTAAAAATTATTGTGAAAAAAATCTAAAAAAAAACCAACATAAAAATTTGGTGGCTGCTTCTGGTGTTTGAATGAGGAAGAACACTTTGCTGTTACTTTCATTTACTAATCAACCCATTCTTTTCAAGCAACTCTTCCCTTAATTTCTCTGTATTGTTTGCCAAGAGAGAACTATGAACCTTAAATATATGACCTCCAAATAATTAAACCTAATATTTCCTTTCAAAAATGGAAGCGGTTTATTCAAGAGCACAAGTTTCTTGCTGTTGAGTCTTTTCTTAAGAATTTGGCTCAGGCCAAAATATTAAGATTTAGACTGAGCTCCTACCTGAAGCCTCTTAATAGAACTTCTGAATTCATGCTCATGAGGAAACTTTCAACTTCCTGCTGGGGTGAAGAAAGAAGCTCTGTTAGCCACTGGCTACTTGGGAGAGAGGGCAGAGGGCCTGCTGTATACAGTCTCAAACTTTGAAATAATCACTTATTTTTACATGAAATTGGGGCAGGAATCTGATTTTTAAAACTTGAGCATTAAAAAAGAATACGTTACTATGGATTCTACTTTATGCACATGTGAAGAGAACAGGCCGTACAGCTGGATTGTTAGTTTTCCTGGAAATATAATGGTGAGTTTTCTTGGAAAATATGTAACAGTGCATGCTCTTTGAAAGAGTCAACACCCCTACCTTGAATTTTTAAAAGGATGTTTTTCATTCATTTGACACATTTTGATTCAAATATTAGTATTTGCTTTGTCTTCACGATTCTTCCATTCCTCCCTCCCTTCTTCTCTCCTTCCTTCCCTCCTTCCCTCCCTTTCTCTCCCCCCCACCCAGGTATAATTTATATACAATAAACATAAAACGCACTGATCTAAATTGTTCACTTTGGTGACTTTTTAGACTTATATATACCCATGTAACCAGTACTCCAAAAGAGTTATAGAACAATAGAACATCTTAGCTTCTTTAATTCAGAAAGTCCTCTTGTACCCCTTTTCAATTCAGAGGCCCCCAAATGTCCTGATTTTTGTCATCATAGTGTTGTATATTACACCTAAATATTTTTGCTTGGCTTCTTTCTCCAAACATAATGTTTTTGAGATTCATCCATGTTGTTGTATTAGTTTAATCTTTTGTATTGCTGAATAGTATTCCATTATGTGAATATACCAGAATTTGTGTACAATTATCCTGGTTTAGGAACATTTGGCCTGTTTCCAGGTTTTTATTATTATCACTAAGGTGGTTGCAAGTCTTTTTGCAGCCACATATTTTCATTTCTCTTGGGTAAATACCTGAGCCATAGTTTCTCAGTCATGAAATTGAACAACTGTCCTTCAAAGTTGTTTAATCATTTTATATTACTCCCAGAAATGGATTTGATTTCCAGCTGTTCTGCATCATCACCAGCATTTGATATTCTCAGTATTTTATTTTTAATTTTAACCATGCTAGGGTTCATAAAATGGTATAACATTGTATTTTCAATTTACATTTTCCTGATGACTAAAGGCATTGAACATCTTTTCATGTACTTAGTGGGCATTTGTGCATTTTTTATTTATGATGTATCTGTTCAGTGTCTTGACAAAATTTTAATTGCATTATTTAACTTTTAGTGCTGATGTGTGGGGAGTGATTTATATATTTTGGATATAAGCCCTTTGCCAAACAGACACAAACCTAGAGTCACACATAGAGACTATACATATGCATGTATAAGTATATATACCATATTTTCACATATATTTTCATCCAGTCCGAGGCTTGCCTTTTCATTTTCTTACCATGCCTTTCAAAGATTAAAAATTTTTATTTTGATAAAATTATCAATTTTTTCTTTCAAGGTTTTTTTTTTTTTTTTTTTTTTGGTTGTGCTATTTAATAATTCTTAACCTATCCTAAAGTTACAAAGATTCCTCTATGTTGCCTTCTAGAACTTTTTATAATTTTTGTATTTACATTTAGGTTTATGATCCATTTCAAGTTGACTTTTGAGTATGGTGTGAGGTAAGGGTTGATGGAGAGTTATGTTGTTTTATTTCCATACAGACACCCAGTTATTTTGGCACTATTTTTTGAAAAGGCAATGTTTTACCTATTGAATTGCCTTGGCACCTTTGTCATAAATCAAACTGAACATAAAAGTAGGGATTTCTTTCTTTCTGGAATCTCTATTTTATTCTATTGATCTATATCATGTATAGATATGATCAACAATAAAACACCATTTAGAGTTTCTTGATTACTGTAGTTTTTTGAGGAAGTCTTGAAATCAAGTGTCTTAGTTCGCCAGGTCTGCTATAACAAAATACCACAACCTGGTTGGCTTAAACCACAGGAATTTATTGTTTCACGGTTTAGGAGATGGTAAGTGCCAAACTAAGGTGCTGTAAGGATCAGCTTTTTCTGAAGTCTGTAGAGTTCTAGAGGTGACTGCTGGCAGTTAATCTCTGCCCCAATCCCATGACCATCAGTCTTCTATACCCTCCTCTGGCTTCTACTGAAGACTGTGTCTGAACTTGCTCTGTCTCTAAGAAGTTCAGTAATATTGTATTAATACCCCACCTGCTTCAATTTGCCCTCATTCAAATAGGATCTTTGAAGATCCTATTTATAAATGGGTTCACAACCACAGAACCCAGACTAGGACTTGAACATGTCTTTGTTGGGGACAGATTTTGTGGGGGACCATATTACACATATAAATCTTATGACATTTTTACTTTCTTTAAAATATTTTAACTTTTAATTATGAAATATTATCAGCCTTACAAAAGTGAAATCAGTACAAAGAATTCACACCAATTCTCCAAATGTTAAATTAACTTCTTATATAACCACAATACAATACCAAATTCAGAAAAATTAACATTGGTACAATACTGTTATCTGCTATACAGATCTTAGTTAAATTTCATCAGTTGGTTCACGAATGTCCTTTTTTGGACCCAGTTTTTTTTAAACTGGAATGATTCCTCAGTGTTTCTATGTTGTTCAATTTGAGCTTGTGTGATGTTTCATCAAGATTGAATTCCAGTTATACAATCTGGGAAGAAAACCTGGAAGGATTGATCTTATCAGGAGCCACATGTAGAATTGTCCCATTCCTGGTGATGTTAATTTTGTTCTCTAGTTAAGACGATGTCTGCCAGTTCTCTCCACTGTAAAGTTAGTTGTTTTCCTTCTGTAATCTAAAAGTATCTGGTTGGGGGAGGTTTTGAGATTATGCACATGTCTAGCTTTTATCACAGATCCATCCATTATTTTTATCACCCACTGATGATGTCTCCCTCAAACAATTACTTGTGTGGTGTTTGTCAAGGGGCAATTTTCTATTTCAAGCATTTCATATTTATTAGTTGAAATTCAACTGTAAGGAAAAAAAAAAACACCTTTTTTCCCAGTGTCCTATTTCCATTCCTATATTATTTATTTGTATTTAATTTTTAAATTTATTTTATTTAAAATGTGAATTCCTTCAAGTTGATTCTAGTGTCACTTTGACATATCTCCATAATCTTTAAAGTCTGTCCATGCTTTTTTACTCTGTAAGATGCTCAAGCTTATCATATGCTTTTCGTAGACTAATTCTGGAATCTGCCATTTCTCCCAGGGGCCTGGTCTTTTTCAAAGGGAATAATATTAAAAACCAAGGTCTAGGGGCTAGGTAACTTCATTGATGCTAGAATGTCAGTGCATCTATATTCTCACAGCTAGAATAATATATATGTGTGCTTGTGTATTTTGGTTTATATGTACATGGCTACATGTACAGAGATATATGTATATGTGTTTATACATGCATACAACTATTTATTTTTGTATGTAGCTACCTGCATGTATGTATGTATGTATGTATGTATGTATGTATGTATGTATCTATCTATCTATCTATCTATCTTTTATCTAACTACCTATAATCATCTACCAATCATCTATCGTCTACTTATAATAAAGAAGCTTGGCTTCATACTGATATTTTCAATTATAATCCACAAGCTCAGGATTCACTCTAGCCTTCTACATTTTCTTATTTATAGCTCTCTTCTCTGACCATGAGAAACCTCATCTTATTGTGCACAATCTATTTATTTCCTCAATCCTAGAATACACATAATACATATAATACACATAATATAGTTTCAGAATTGCTAACTCTATGAGAAACAATCCTAACTAACTATAATACAATATTTATGTAAAGTTCTTTATGTTTTTAGCCTTAATATAAATTTGGTCAAAGAACTGTTTGTTCTTTTCTTCCCTACCCTGCTTCGCTGTGGCTATTTACTAAATTTTTAATACAGTTAGGTTTATTTGTTTTTATTTTCTATTTTTCACTCCTCCTACTAGACTTTTCTTCTTCATTTATTATTGTTACTACTACAACTATTAACATAGTTCTCATAATACATATTTATAATTATTAAAATTATAATTATACAATATCTAATTATACAAAATTATACAAAATTCAGAATTATACAAAAAAGTATACTCAGAGTAATGTTAATTCCCCTATTCCTTCTACCTCTTTCTCATTCTCCTTTTCCCTATTCCCACCCATCCACATAGGTAAATAATTTCATTTGTTTATAATTTAACCCATTTTTTTCTTTATTTTTCACAGTTTAACTGTAATTAAGGTATATTTCTTTTCTCTCTTTTATGAAATCAGCATAATCTATAAAAGTGCTATCTAATAGAAACATAATGCAAGCCCCAAATGTAAGTCACATATATAATTTTAACATTTTAGTAGCCACATTAAAAATTTTTTTAATGGAATAAAATATTTTTATTTAACTCTGCTTATCCATAATATTATATAACAGGTAAGCAATATGAAAATCATTACAGTTATTTTTACATAATTTTTCTTGTATTCTTTGAAATCCAGTATTGCATACTTACAGCACATCTCAGTTTGGACTAGCCACATTTCAGAAACTCAGTAGCCAACTGGGGCTAGTGCCTCCTACTGTGCTGGACAGAAAACCTCTATTCTTTTGTACTTAACCTTTTTCACCTAACAATGCATCCTGGAAATCACGCCACATCATTTTGTAGAGATTTTTCTCGATTATTTTTAGAGCAGCGTAGTATACCATTTTGGGGATAGACTGTAGTTTACTCACTTATTGTCTCCTGGATGGGCTTTTAGGTTATTTCCATTAATTTGGAATCACAGACAATGAAGCAATGGATATGCTTCTGCATATATATTTTCATATCATTGGAAGTATATATTTAGGGTAAATTCCTAGAGGTTGGATTGCTGGGACAAAAAGTAATAAGGTAAGTAGTTTTGCTAGATATTGTCAAATTTTCCTTCAAAAAGTTGTGTACAAACTCTGAATTCTCAGAAATGTATGAATGCTTTTTTTCCCATAACCTTGAGAACAGGCTGTGTTTGCCTCCTACTTTGTTTTTTTTTGTTGTTGTTTTTAATTTGAACTAATTATCATCTTACAGGGAATTTGTAAAAACATTAGAGAGAGTTAACGTACAACACCTTTCACCCAAACTTCTCATATTGTTCACCTTTTACTGTAACCATAGCACAGTTGCCAAAACAAGGACATTGAGATTAGTACAGTACTTTTAACTACAGACCTCATTGAATCCCTCCAGTTTTTCAGTAACGCCCTTTCGCTCTTCCAGGACCAGGAACCGATCCAGGATTCCTCATTGCTGTTAGATGTTTTCTCCATAGCCTCCTCTAATCTGTGGTAGTTCCTGGGTCTTTCCTTGTCTTTCGAGACCTGGGCAGCTTTGAAAATACGGGTCAATTATTTTGTAGAATGTCCCTCAGCTTGAGTTTGCCTGATGTTTTCTCATGTTTGGGAATGAAGTTATGCATTTTCTGATGAGTATATCTCAGAACGGATGCTGATCCCTTCTCAGAACATCATGTCAAGGGATTCCTGATGTAGATATGTCTTATCACTAGTGCCGTCAGCCTGGTTCCCTTGGTGAAGATAGTGTCAACTGTGTTTTTCCACTGTTGAGTTATTTCTCCCTAGGTGATTAGCAAATATCTTGAGGAAGATACTTGGAAACTGTACAAATATCCTGTTTTTCCTTCAAATTTTTGCCCACTAATTTTAACAACCATAGTTAGATCTTGTAACAGTCATTTCTATGGTGTTTGCCTAATGATTTTCTATTTCCCTCTTTTCTTCTACATGTATTAATTTAGTGTTTTAAAGAATTGCTGTCCCTTATCTATGTATTCATTCATTCATCCATCCATTCAATTATTCATTCGTTCAATTATTATACGATGCATGTGGGCTTATGGGTATTTATTTGATTCTTTGGATTACAATCCAATACTATAATTATTTATTTTGTCACTTATATTATTCTGGCTTTGGCCTTGGGAGGTGGGGGCCTCCTTCAAGTTGGTTTCTGTTTCCTTTTAACAATCCACCATTCTTTCTGGAGCACAGCCATACTTTGAGGCTTAATATTATATTCTAGACTCATCTTGTTATTTTCTCTGCCCCAGAAATCAACCACTTTGAGAAGGAACCCGTGTTCCTTTTACTGGAGAAAGGTATTCAGAAATTAATCTCGTAGGGCTGAGCATGCTCCTTGTTATCGTTTTGTCATTGTTTCTATGTCTTCTCAGGAGGCGGAGCTAGGAAATATATGTTTGTATTTGAACCAACCTATATACTCACATCGTTTCCCTATCATATCTATCTTTTTATTTTTCTATTTAGTCTAGCTAACATTTACCTATACTTATCATCATCTATCATCTGTGTTTATGGAAAGGAGAGAGAAAAAGAGAGAGGGAGAAAGGGAGAGAAACTCAGGTGACATCTTCTTAACCAAGTAACACGTATTTATGATAAAAACTCATATTCCACCGCAACACCACAGGGGTCATTTTGGCCTGAGTCCTTTCTTTCTTTGTTACTTCTTTGTCTTTCTGTGGGAAATCTGTCATGATTTAAATTGCATTTATTTATTTAATTGTAGTATGCACACAAAGTAGTTTCAGAATGGCTAACCCACACTTTTGTAAGAAACAAATTTCCCAACTAAGTTACAACCTTCTTAAACTTTACCTTTACACTATCTATACTGTTTTCTAAATTCTCTGAGTTCATTTTTAATTCACCCCCCTCAGTGTGGTCATGTTATTCATTTGTAATTTACTCGGTTTCATTTGTTACTGTTCGCATTTCATTTTGGCGTCACTTCTAACTTGTTTTTTTTTTTTTTAATTAAACAAATCAATTTTATTGATACATATTAATAAAGCATACAATTTATCCAAAGTATACAATCAGTGGTATTTGATATAATCACAGAGTTGTGTGTTCATCACTTCAATCATTATTAAAGCATTTTCATTATTTCAATAATAATAATAAACAAAAAAACAGACAAACAAACAAATAAGAACATTCCTCACCTCTCAATTTCTCTCTTTCCCCTGTACAGAGCTGCTATTTCTGGCTATTCTTGCACAATTATTTATTTGTTTATTAAGCAGTTTTATTGAGATATATTCACATATCATATGATCTATCCAACGAGTATAAACAGCTTGGTTGTTTTTAATTGTTCCTTTTACTTTGAGGGTAGGTGAAACTATACTATGATATTAAGAGTTAGAATTACACAAACAAGTATAACAAGAGACGTGCCACTCTGTTTTCATCCCTCCTGTTCCATTCCCACCAATTCCCTTCTATCAAATCTTTTCTCACCACACCCCATAATTAAATAGTCTCTTTGGTTTCCTTTATCACCTTTGTATTTATTTTGCACAATTGAGCAGTTCCATATATATTTTATAACATCACCTTCTTTATTATATGAAAGGAAGCTTACTGCAGATTTTGTACTTTGCTTTAAAATGTAATAATAGGTCCTGGAAATTACTTTCTTTCCGTTAATAGAGATCTTAATCATTTTTAAAATAAATAATCTTTTTATTTTAGAACAGTTTTAGGTTTTCAGAAAAATTGCAAACATAGTACAGAGTTCCTACATGGACATACCTCATTTCCACTCTTACTAACATCTTACATTATCCTAGTACATTTGTCACAATCAATGAACCAATGTTGATATATTATTAGCTACTTCCATACTTACTTCGGATTTTCTTTGTTTTCACTTAATGTCCTTTTTCTGTTCTGGGATTCCACCCAGGATCCCACATTACATTTACTTGCCAGGTTTCCTTAGGCTCCTCTTGGTTGTGGCAGTTACTAAGACTTTTCATGTTTTTCTTGACCTTGACAGATTTCAGGAGTACTGGTCAGATGTTTCATAGAATGCCCTTCTTTTAGGATTTGTCTGATGTTTTCCTCAGGATTAGATTGGGTATATGGGCTTTTGGGAGGAAGACCACATAGGGAAAGTGCCATTGTCACCACATTATTGCAAGGGTACATGCCATGACCTGACCTATCTCTGTTGACGTTAACCTTGATCCCCTGGCTGAAATAGTGTGTGTCAGCTTTCTCCACTGCGGAGTTACTCTCCCCACCGGCTGTCCGTTCTCATACTGTGCTCTTTGGAAAGAAGTTACAATGAGCAGCCCACACTGGAGGATTGGGGGGTTAGGCTCCATCTCCTCGAGTGTGGAATATCTGCATAAATTATCTGCACTTCTTCTGCAAGGGCATTTTGTATAGTCTCTGTACCAGCCCTAGGAGCAGCCATTTCTCCAAGGAGTCCTGGCTCCTTTAATTGGAGAATGGTGCTAGAAACAGGATCTGGGCACTAGGTGTGTTCATGTTTCCTGGGGTGTCCTAGCTTCTGGGCCCTGTCGGCTAACAGGGCAAGAACTTATATGTGTGTGTACTAACCTGTGTATATGCACAATATCTATAGATATCTCTGTATGGAACCATCTGGATCGATCTTGTGCTAAACATTCTCCAAGGTCAATCCATTTTCAGATGGATCGTTCTAGCCTTCTCCCCCTGCTTGTCCATAACCTCCCACTCCAAAAGTGAGAAACCTGGCTCCCACCATCCACTATCTAGTTACCTAATTGTTTAATGCCAGTATAAAAGTAGAGTGTTTTCAGAATGCTTAGCCCATGTCTTCATGGTCACCAACTTCATCAACTAGAGTACAGTGCTTATTACAATTTCTTTAGCCTTTAATCCTATGGTCTTCACTCATTTCCAAAGTTACTTAAGTCAGCACTTTTCCCCCCATCTACTTCAGTGAAATTATTTCATACATTTTTAATATAGTTAGATTATTTTACCACAGTCTGCACTCCGTTCTGTGAGCCTCTGGTCTCCTAAATGTGTGTGTGTGTTTTTCAAATATACATAAAGTCCATTCTTTGTGCTGTAAAGGTCTGTGGAATTTTAAAAATGCTTAGTGTCATGTATTAACCATTATCGCATCATTCAGAGTAGTTTTACTGTCCAAAAATATGCCTGTGCTTCATTTATTCAAACTTTCCCCTCCTCAAGCCCCTGGTAAACACTGATCTATTTATTATCTGCTATGGGGGCGGATGTGGCTCAACTGGTTGGGCGTCCGTCTGCCATATGGAGGGACCTGGGTTCGATCCCCGGGACCTCCCGGTAAAATAAAAAATACATATTTATTATCTGCATACTTGGTTGTGGTCTAGAACTCAATTTATACATTGTTTTAGATTTTCTGATCTTTTCTTGAGGATTTACTGAGATATAGGAAGCTGAGCATGCTGTTTGTGGCTCTGATGTCCTCAGAGTTTCAGTATTATGAGGTAAAAAGGTCTCATCTTCTTTTCTTCTTTTCTGGATATGGAAAAATGACCTGGTTGGGCCACAGTCCCATTCAACCAGACTCCTGTGGGTAAACAGCAGTTGGTGGGGTAGCTCACTCAAAGTCAAGTCCCAGGAATGATTTCCTTCCCAGGACACTCCTAGGACCAAAGCCCTCATGGGCACTGGAACTGTTGACCACACTTAAAAGATTCTTCCCTCCATTGTGAATCACAGAATTTTCCGGTCACCCAGCAGTTAAGGTTTAGTTTTAACTTTCATTAAAATAACAGAAACAAAAACTGGCACATTGGCCTGGACTTTGTGAATGGAGTAGATCTCTAGTTTCCTGGGAAGCCACATGGAGGGGATGATGGTGACTTAGGAGGGCTAGCCATAGCACACTTGGCTTCTTAGCTTGAGGAAGCTCAGTGTTCACAATTTGCCGGCACAGACAATTTGTTTGTACAAAGATGGTGCATGTTACAATAGTCTCAAAGAAGCCCTGTGGACCTCTCGCTGCACAGAAAACTATCATCCGGGCATGACTGGGATTCATAACGTGCTCAGGGTAGACATCAGGTGTCTCCAGGTCCTACATGACTCATGCGATGGTAGAAACTCAGAGTTTATTTCAGCTTTGTGTCAGATGCCATGGGAAAAACAAAATCAAACAAAATTTAAACAGACATTCAATGTGGTGTCCTCAGAGAGCAAGTCAGACTTTTTTTAATTAAAAAAAAAATTTTAAAGAATTACTCATTGACAACAAGAGGTTCACCATGTCCTTGAACTTTAATAGCAGGTATAGACCATCAAACAGCACGCTTTGTTGAGTACTTCCTCCAGGACAAGCATAGCTAGTTTGGTGGTAGTTACATCATGTGATCTCTAGATACAGGAGATTACCTCTAAATAAGGAAACAAGGGGAACTAACATTATAATTAACCAAAAATATTAAGTAGTATTTCAAAGTTGTCCAACAAATGATTCAAGCATAAGGTTCTGAAGGAGGCCAGATGAGAAAGTAAGTAGATGTGTGACGGGAGAAAAAGAAGTGAGGACTTCCGAGAGAAAATGGGACTTTAATAGGCACCTGAAGGATAAGTAGTGCATTCAGAGACAGAAAAAAATTTGTGATATAGTCATTTCAAAGAGTTGGAACTAGTTTGACACTGGTCAGATTTCGCTTACCTTCTCATCATACCTATAGGAAGGCAAGAGGTCTGAAGTGTCAGAGAAATGAACTCATTGGTAGGCATCCCATAAAGTCATACAATTTCAAAGGGCAAAATTGCAGAAGTCGCCTGCTTATAAAGTCTGTATATGAAATACAGAGAGTGGCATTTGGCCCTAGAGGTGATCATCTTCAACCAGTCAATGTAGTCACTTCATTGGCACAGCTTATATTTAAGACACCTCTGGACCCCGAGTCCTAGGAACTCTTTTAGGCTTTTTTAGATTGGGTTCTTGAAGTCTTGTTTCTCCAGAGCTTATATCAGAAACACTTGGGAGATTGAAAGCATGCCCACTGCCCAGGTTCTACCTCAGGTATATTGTTTCTGAATGTCAGGAGTTGGCTCACATATATATATATATACATAAATATGATGGATTTACTTTATTTTATTTTTTAAAAGATTTATTTTATGTATTTATCCCCCCTTCCCCCCCCCATTTTTTTTTTGCACTTGCTGTCTGCTCTCTGTGTCTCTTGATGTGTGTTCTTCTGTGTCTGCTTGTCTTCTCTTTAGGCAGCACCGTGAACCTATCCTGGGACCTTGGAGTGGGAGAGAGATGCTCAATCTCCTGCTCCTCCTCAGCTCCCTGGTCTGCTGCATCTCTTATTGTCTCTCCTCTGTGTCTCTTTTTGTTGCGTCATCTTGCTGTGTGGGCCAGCACTCCTGCACGGGCCAGCACTCCTATGCAGACCAGCTCTCCGCATGAGCCAGCTCTCCACACGGGCCAGCTTGCCTTTCACCAGGAGGCCCTGGGACTCGAACCCTGGACCTCCTATATGGTAGATGGGAGCCCAGTCACTTGAGCCACATCTGTTTCCCTGAAGGATTTATTTTTAAAGCTCTGCAGATTTTTTCTCCTGGTGGCAAATCATTGTTCTTTAGCAAAAGTTGACAAACCTTAGCATGTATCAGAATCACCTTGAGGGCTTGTCAAAATATGAATTCCTGGGCTGCATCCTCCAGAATTCTGATTCATTATTTATAGAACGGGACCCAAGACTTTGCATTTCTAACAAATTCCCAGATGACTAACGCTGCTGGTCTGGAGAACACACTCCTTAGAGGTTGAAAACAATTCAAAGCTATCCGAGCCAAATTGTACAAACATATGGCTTACATATATGGGCTACAGGTTTCCTGATGGGAGGGGGGAACCAGATTTGGAACTTGGGGGTTGATGTCCCCCATCTTTGCTCCTTCGTATACAGGAAAGCCAAGAACCCTCTCGGTCCCAGTTGACTGGCAAAGAGCTGTCTGGCTGTGAGCTGTTTCCCACCTGTAAGTATGCACATGCCTCATTCTAGAGACCACTAACAGAGAAGAATGACTGAAGGCAGCTCCTGTAGGTCCTGAAATGGCCTAAGCTTTGGTGCATCATTGGGGTAAATATGCAGCCTCCTTGAGGTGCCCCACTGAAGAGAAGCATGCACACTTGAAGGTGGTGGTACACGAAGGACAGAGCGAGGGGATCCCAGTGGAAGACATTGGGGTCCCTTGGATCACTGATGTTTGGAACTGCTGGCTCAGAGTGATAATAAAAAGACTGCTTTTGGGGGGTCTGTTTTCTTACCGTTTTTAGGTCCTCTGCAGACAATATTCCCCTTTAATGCTTTCACCTGCACTGGACCTCTTCCATGCCCCACCCCTGGTGTGCCCGTGCTCAGAGACACGCAGGTCTTTTCGGTACGTTATCTACTTCTGGAGCCACAGATCACTATAATTCAAGGGACCAAACAGAAATAGACTTTCCAGGGAAGGAATTTCCACCACGTGCCTGGAGATCAAAGGTGTCTAACCCTGAACATGGAACACTTTGTCATTTATTCTATCAGGGAGGCCTTTCAATAGAAGCAGAAACAGCCTCATTTTCTCAAGACAATAGAAGAAAAGAAGAAGACAAACCTTTGGAATTCCAGTGTGCTGTACCTCTCAGCCTGAGAGCCTCTGACTGCCTTGCTGCAGTGTGCCCCTAGATAGATCATCTCCTTTTGTTTCTGCAGAGCTGTATTTTGTGCTGGGTTTTGCTGCCAAGAGTCATGCCAAGAAGGCAGAGGAATTTAAGCAGAGAAAGCTTTAGAGCATTATGTATTGGTGTCTGGCAGGGGAGCACTTGAACGCACAAGAACCAGCCACATGCAATGTCTCCAAGGTGAGTCTGTAATAACTTAGGTGGCAGTAATTTCCTAGGAGACTGGCATAATTATGCCCAAACAAATTGCCTGAACAGCCCCATATTTATTGACACAGATTAAGCCTCTCAAGTCGGCGCGGGTCGGAGAGTAACAGCAGTAGCAAAAGCAGTAAGGAACGCTGGTAGGCTCTCTGACACCCCAGACCGCCGGGCGCTTGGCAGTCCAGCCTGTCGCCAGGCCTCTGAGGCCTCACCTGTAGGTTCTTTCTCCTGGGGCTGGGGATGAAACTAATGACATGTCAGCACTTAGAACCGGTACCAGTAGGCTAACTAATGTGTACCAAATCATGCTTTAAGCAAACGCCATTTATTTAGTTTATAATTTGGGGTGTCAGCAATTTAGGCTGGGTTCAGCTGGGCAGTTCTGGTCTCATCTGGGCCTGCTTGTGCATCTGCAGTCAGCTGCGAGTCAGCTCGGTGGCAACAGGCCGACTGGGACGAGTGTCTCAGGTCCTCCAGCAGCTCAGCCTGAGCCCGACTTGGCCTCACAGGGGCTCTTTCTAGAAAGCAAGCAGAAGTGCGCGGGCCTTGGGGGGGTCTGCAGAGAGTGCATCATCGTTTCCACTGCCCCTTAGTGGCCGAGGCAAGTCAAAGGCAGCCCCCATTCAGCGAGGGAGGAATAGATTCCACTGGGTGATGAGAGCTGCTGCAGAGAACAGCACGAAGGATATGGGTGCAGAGAGGAATGAAGGGCTGGGGGCAATTTTGAAATGTACAACAAAACATTAAAAAAGAAGAGAGAAAAAGCCAGAGGTGGTCAAGGTGGTGGCAGAGGTAAGCGCTGAGCGGCCAAGCCAAGGATTTTTTATTCTGAATTTTTGTTCAGTTAGGCACGCGTTTATTAAACAAGTTCCATAAGGAAAGCAGCACGTCAGACACTGTGCACGAGACCAGGTTTCTGGTTTTGTTTTAAGGATACTGTTCCTGATTTCTCAGAGCTCACACTGTAATGAGAAAGACAGACACACAAATTATCACATAAAGTCTGCACAATCACAAATGGTGTGATGTTTTAAAATTGAGGAGTTTACAAGTATGGTATTTTATAATATGAAAAAGGAAAAGTTTAGCTACAAGTGTGTGTGCCTGGGGTATAAGGTTACACAGTTGTTGATATAAAGACTCGTCAAGAACGAATTGGTGGGGTTTATTGCACCACATTGGTTGACTTACGCTGTGGCAGCCGGGAGTGAAGTCTCTGTAAAGGGGACGAGATATTGAAAGCAGGAGGTAGATGTGAATGTGGTGTAGCCTGTTGGAGGATAAGGGAGAAACCAGGTGAGCTCAGGTTTCTGATTAACAGGCTTATGTTATCAACCACCACCTACTCGGTGGTGACATGGATTTCATAGACCTTAGAGAGCAAAGAGCAATAAAACCGAGTAACAGCTTAGATGGAGGTAGGTAAAAAGCTACGGAGGGTTACTGGGAGCTTAAAACTGAATATATGCAACTACGGTCCTGATGAGAATGTCCTGGAATTACACCTTGGAACGGGGGTGGCTCGTTTAGCTGAAAGGACACGCCTACCTTTTGCTGGGCTCCCTGTCCCCTCCACAGACGTAGGCTGGTTTGTCATGTCTCACTCACTCTTGAAGGAAAGTTTACGGATCACCCTAAGAGGCGACACCCCCCCTGCACTGTCAGGTGTTGGGAGGAAGCCTGATGGAGACTGAGAGCAGGAGACAGCTGCGGAGACAGACACCTAACTTTTTGAGTTTTACCTGTTTTTGTTTTTCATCTCCACGATGGGGAAAATCAGATCCGATTAACCTATGGTAGGGAATATTAAATTCATTAATTCAATAAATATGAATTACCAAGCATGGGTCAGGTGGAGAGGAGGTGCTGGGGGCTGGGAGAGGTGCCTGTTCTGGAGACCTCGACAGCCAGCCAGAGGGGCATGTTCAGCTTGTTACGGTGAGTGCCCTCGTGGAGGTCTGCGCGGTGAGGAGGTGGACCCCTCCTGGAGGCCCAGGGTGTGAGGCCCTGGGCGCCCTCGTGGAGGTCTGCAGCGAGAGCCTGTGAGAAGGCTGCCCATGCTCTTTGTGATTTGCTGGGAGCCTCAGCATGTTAACTGCGCCCAGGTGCAAATCGTACCCCAGCGTCCCTCATGGTCTTCCTCCCACAGTGAGGGAAGTTCTTCCTCTAACTCTCCATCTCTCTAGACTTGCCCTGACCCATCGCCGGGTGTGACCTGGCTCCGTCTCCACCCTCGTCACTTCTGCACCCCCAGATGTGTTAGCTCCATGCGACTTGTTGATCCACAGCCCGCTGCTGGCCACTCTGCTGCTCCCTTCCATGCACAGCCTGGCCCCGGGACTGGCGGCTTTGCGAGGCAGAGGGGTGCTGGCCGGACCTGGGACCGCTGAACTCGTGAGTGAACGAATGTTGACCGTGTGAGCGGAGACAGTGGGCAAATGGCTAACGGAATTTGTTGCAGTTTCACTCAAGGTTTGAGAGTGTAGCATCATGGATTTTCATTCATTTGGGTTAAGGATAACACTAAACGCAAGCAAGGCTTCAGCATTTCCGTGTGATCTCTCATAGCCATTTCCTTCCAGTTTCGTTTTTGGCCTGGTAAAATAAGCATTTTTGTTCCTTGAATCCCTTACCAGTTATTGATTGGTGGGTTTCATATGTCTCAGAGTGCATATGTTCACATGAGAAATCTATTGAGATGTTAAACACATACCCATTCTGGTTCTGCTTTTGACCTTCCATGACTTTGTGGCCAGGCTGTGAAAAATTCACTCACTGTAAACAGTAAGAGTGTGATTCCTGGCATCTAGCTTTCATAAGGTCTAATTCCCCTTCTGGAACATGGTGGGGTGTACACAGGGGAGAGAGCACAGAACATATAGCGTATACACAGGGAAAAGAGCATGGAACCTGATGGAGTATCCACAGGAGAAGGGCACGGAGCATGATGGGGTGTACGCAGGACAAAGAGCACGGAATATGGTGGGTTGTGCATGGGGGGAGAGTCTGGCTCTGGGCTGCGGACCCGCGAGTTCCAGCGTGAGGAGCAAGGCAGCACAGTTCCAAGAGGAGAGCCCCTGGAGTCAGGCATCCTGTGTTGCTGTCCTGACTCTCCCACTTTCTACTCATATCATCTAGAGCAAGTTATCTGGCCTGCACATGCCTCAGTTTCTTCGGTAACCTGTGGGCCTCTGGATTGTTGTGAGAATTCAGGGTGGCAACGCAGGTGAAGCTTTTGGAACAGTGCCTGGTGGGTGGTGAGGACTTAATGCCCGAGATAATCTTCATCCTGGAGCAACACTAGCTCCACGGCCTCCCAGCACCCTCTGAGCCAAACTTTTCAACTAGCATTTAGCCAGCATTTCCTGTGTATCCTGAATGCCAAAAAGTTTCCGTGATGAACAAGATGCCGTTTCTGTTTTCAAGAACTCATACAAATGAACCAGTATCAGGGACATGTGCTACATGCTTTAAAGAGGTTGAGACAAAGTATTGAGGGAACCCAGGGGAAGGCAAGGCGAGGCTAAAGCTGTGGCATTTGAGCTGGAGGCTGTGTAGAATTGAGCTGGAGGCTGTGATGAGTTGGGGACAGAAATGGGGGTGGGAAGATAAAAGCCACTTTAATATTTCCAGTTGAAAATGAGGAAATTAGTTCATATGATTTTCAGTTGCATAAGAGCTCTGAAATCTAATTCTATGAAATCATGCTTTCATTCCTTGATGAATATATGAGAATTCTGTAAATGAGTTGTTGCATCCAAAAATTTTAGCTGCTGGGCAGAAAGTTTACCCAGTATTCACAGCAAAACAAATTACTAGTGGAAACTGGAATTAGAAAAATGCTGACCCATTAGAAAATATCATGTGTACCCAATGGCTTGAAAAATAAAATAAAACCACCCAGGAACTCTGCAGTTACTAAATGGAGTCCAGTGGCACATTGGTTTTTCAGGTTAGCGTTTCAGGTTGTTTTGATAAAGCACACCTGGGGAGGAGGGATTTTTAAAATGGCAATACAGTGTTTCCTCCAATGTCTCAATTGAAACCAGTGCTTTCAAGTCATTTAGATGCTATGAGTGGCAGTGCCCTTATAAGTTAGGGGACTGATTTACCAATTTCATTATCTATGAGAATTACCTGGGGAGATTGTAAAAGAAATGCAGATTCCTTGAGCACCACCTTTTAAGGTTCTGATTCAGTAGGTCTGGAAAACACAGGAGTCTGCATTTCAGCAAGGGTCCTTGGTGACTCGGATGTAAGTGGCCTGCAAGGAGCACTTAGTGAAGCACTGGGTGAAGTAGAGGGTTGAGTGACTTGTCTTAGGTTGCACAGAACAACTATTAAACCGGAATGGGTGCTCTGGAAGCAGCAGCCTTCCTAGTGCATCTGGTAAACCTGAGAACAGAATCTTTTGGAGAGGGTGGACCTTGATGAAAAAACAAATAAATTTTAAGATACTGATCAAAGACTCAGGAGACAGAAGTGACCCCATGAAAAATCCTGAGGTCCAAATTTGATCTTAGCTGTCCCCAGTTCTACCCCCGGCCCAATTGACACCCCTTAGTCATAGCTCCTCTGCCCACCAGAGCTCCTAAGCTGGCTCCGTCACGCGGCCCCCATCCTTTACTGGAAACCTGCCCTCTCTTGCTTCAGTTCAAGCGCATCCTAGGTTCTAGAGTTTCTCAAGGAACAGCCTCTGAAGGCAATTGAGCTCTTAGAGTGAGTAAGAGGCACAAAATAAAGCAAAACCTCAAAACGAATTCCAAAAATTCACGTAGAAAGGTTTGGAAGGCACCCAAGCCCCCAAATGACTTTGCACCTTGATCTCAGTAATGAAGAGAGAAAACTGAGGCTAGAAGACAAATTCCCCTTTAAATCCAGCTTCAGGCTTCTGCTAAGGATTTGGAAAGAGCCTGCATTGTGAGAGATTCAGTGGGCCAAGAGAGCACATCCGATACCATGTTAAAGGCAGAGGTGCTTTGAGAGAGGAAGGTGGCCCTGGCTACGGAGTGAGCCCTGGTTCCAAGGCAAATGCAAAGTCTACATTGCATTTTCTGGAGAAATGAGGTGATGAGAATAACTTTTGTGTCAGAGTCATCCTTTTAATGATAACTCAAGCAATTAATTTTAATGGCAGTACCTACAAGATGCCTTATAAAACATTGTTCCGGGTGCCTTATAAAACCAAGAGCTAAACAGATAATTGAGAATGTGGAGAGGTTTCAAAGCAATGTGCAATGTCAAACTGGGGTTTGGAAAATGGTTAGTTTGTATCTTTCTAGAAACTTCAGTGGCGGTGCCTACAGCAGGAGAGCTTGCACCTGCTCCTTTGTCCAGACTGGTGACTCATGGAAGGATCTGCCAAGAAGGGTTAAGAGGACAGAGTGAGAAAGAGCAGACAAGAGAAAGAATGGCCACTAGAGGGCAGAGGGCAGTTTGGGGACTTCGTTACCTGCAGAAGGAACTAGAGAAATCTTCCGCAGTCTGGCTGCCCCTGCAGGCAATTTCTGTCCGTGAAATTGTTCAGGTTTGCTTCTCTACCTGGGCATCATGAAGCCGCTCAGCACTCTTTAAACATGTTGCTGACAGGCTTGGTATCCTTGACTCAAAAATTCCCTTTCCAAAATGCCTACTTAGAGACATCCTTTAAGAGACAGAAAAACGTTTAGCTTTGTATTTTCAGGCCCCAACTCATGGTTGCCCTAAGTAATGATTTTACACCAAGATATGACACGAAAAGATGTTTTTCCACTTCAAACTCACTTTTATAGATTTAAGCTACATATTTTTTTTTTTTTTTTTTTTTTTTTTTGTAGCACATGGTACTCTTTATTGTGACGCTCAGTGGAAACATCTGTAAACCAGCTTACTGTAGTGGTGACAGCTGCAACACACGCTAAGGCACTTTCATTATATAAAAAAGGGGGGTGGGAATTCCATCACTCCTTTGTGACAGTAATAAGCTACATATTTGAAGGAGATAAAGGATTCACTTTAAACTCTCAGATCTGCTGGCTGGAACCCGAGCTGGGACAGCCGTGCCGGGTGTTGTCAGGGGGTGAGCCCGAGAGCCCTCACGCCTTGCCCGGGCTCTGCTTTACCTCCGAGCGCCCCAGTGCAGGGAGCTGCCCAGCAGCTTGCCTGCCTGATGGAGCGCGTGCCACTTGAGAAAATCTGGGAGACACAGCAACACAGACCCGTCTCTAGTTGCAAGATGACTTTCCTGATATGCATTTTGCTGTTTTCCTGCCCTCTCATTTTACTTCTGACTTTCCAAGCATTTCCCATCCATTAAGATCTATGTTAAAAGGCATTTTTAGACATCTTTTATCACTGTCCTTCCGTGTTTGAAAATCTTACAACCCGTGTAGTTGGCATTCCACAATGAACAATTAGACTGTCTGTGGCTCTGTGTGATTCTCTGGTGGCTCCAGATGTGAAGTCTTTCCTTAATGCCACTGTGAGTGCCTCTAGGCAAAACAGCATCTGCTGGGCATGGGCCTCTCAACAATTTGCTTTTTGGTCCTTATCACTCATCCAGGGACTGGAATTTGTCAGTCAAATCAATCAATAGACAGAGATGCAGCATGTTATGGCAAAAGCAGCATTGAATGAGTGAAAGGGGTCCTGGAGACTAGCACTCTTACTGTTTACCTAGATGTGGACCTCAGGATTGGCCACCAGGCTCTCATGTGCTGCTGTGCTCCTCTTTAAAATTAGAATGCCCTTTGAGAATAGGAAAATAGAAGTGAAAGGGATTTCCAGAGAAACAGAGGAATATATAATATTGTATTTACCAACTTGGAAACACAGAGAAAGGGAAGCTGAGACGGTCAGACCACCTCCTACCTGGAGACGCATTAAGGTAAGACGATCTTACATCTGGGACTACCAGAGAATCATATAAAAGCACGGAAATATAGTCGTTCATTGCGGGCTGCCAGCTCTAGGGGCTGTGGGAGTTTCTGACAAAGGACAATGATCAATGTGTCTAAAGCTGCTGGCGAGGGGGTCGGGGACACCACGAGGGAACACCTCAGTTCAGAGGCTGCCCTCCTTCCAGCCACAGGGCTTGGACTGTCCATTCCTCGCCCTGTAGCTGATGGACAGCTCCTTCTAGGGAGTAAGTTCCCGGTTGCTGGTTTGGAAGAATCCCTAGCATGTAAAGGTAAAGAATGTTACCTATGTCACCTGTTTTCCTCAAGCCCCTTCTCTTTCTAGGTGCCATGGCTAAGACCATTAAATTGTAAAACGCACAGCCAGGGGCACCCAGGGGAAGTGGGAGCCGGTGGAGATCACAATCTTAGATCTGAGGATTTCCCCCTGGGGCCACAGCCTGTGCTGTGTGTAGGGAGGGAGCTTCTCAGGTGCTTTAGGAATCCATTCATAAGGAAACCTAGGATGGTTTTGGAATTTTACCCCAGCTCCCAGCCTTCAACCACAGAATATGAAGGGGACACAGAAGAAAAAGAGAGAAAAATGGGTGAATATGCATGAATAAAGCCATTAAGCTGCACGTGCCTGTGTGTCACTTGGGGCCATTTAGAGGCTACCTGTTTGAAGTGAAAACTGCCTCCCAGAAAAGGCACGTGGGTGGTTTCTTAGTCTGGCAGAAAGGGTATTGACTCCTTGGCATCCATTCTCATGGTCTCGAATTGGCAATATTTTGCTTTCTACTCTATGATACGGGGTTAAAGGTTGCTTGCTAATTGCAGTCACAGGCACATACAGCAAAGGACCATAATGACAAATGTGGTAAGCTTTAATCCATTTGCAAGGGAATTGCTACTTAAATCCAAACACAAATCCTGGCCTTAATTGCTGACGCTTAAAATGCAGAGTCCTCCCCAAGGCTCTTCTCAAAATAGCAGAATTCGAACACTCTGTTTGATAAAGAGCTGGTGTTGTACGTGGTCTCATATGATGTTTAACAAATTTAAAGCTTAGACACTCTTTTAAAAATGAAAGGGCTGTAAAGAAGGAAATGAACATCTTCTAGGAAAGAACTGAAAGTAATAATACATAGCACTACTATATGTCAGGTACAGTTCTAAGCTTCTAAGCTACACGTATATAATATATATTATATACACACATATACACACTATATATACACACACACATGTATATTTGGCAGTGTGGTAGACGCAATTATTATCCCTTTATTACAGGTGAGGAAATGAAAGTTCAGAGAACTAAGATATTTGGCAAAGCATCCTTGGCTGACAGCTTTTCTCAGAATCATCCCCTTTTCCACCTTAGATGGAGTTGCTAAATGATGAATCAGTCAAGCCAGAAACCTTGGAATGACCTACACAATGTCCGCTCTCTCAGTACCCATATCCCATAAGTCATCAAGTCACAGAATTTCATAGTTCAGAAAAGTTTCTCAGAATTTGAAGGTAAATTATTAGAAATATTAAGAAAGAGCTTAGTTCTAAGATCAATCTGCAAAAACCCTGCATTTCTATACCCCTACAATCCAAGGTTAAAGAACACATTTTTAATATTATTCTTAATCAAATTAATTGAATTCTTTTAGAATTAAACACTTGCATACATTATTTCATTTTACTACCACCACCAGCATATATGTTACTGTGTGAATAGGAAAAAAATATGGAAATATCAAACTCTTATGGTAGCAATTTCCCAAGGAAGAAGGGAGAGTGCAGATGAATTTTACTTTTTATAATATTTTAATTGATTACAATGAGCATGTATTGCCTTTGCCATTAATAAAATTATGGAAAAATTTAAGAGTTTAAAATTTCAAAAGGGATTTCCATGGATCTTCATAAGATCGCTCTCAAATTTATATAAAAGCAAAAGGTCAAGAATAGACAAGATGCTCCTGAAGAAGAACAATCTTGGAGATTTGTCCTATATACCAGGGATTAAGATACTGTAAATCTATAGCAGTGCTGCCCAATAGAGATATGAGAGCCACCTATGTAGTTTTAAACTACTTTTTAAAAATATGGTTTTTTAAAACTTTTTTAATGTAGCTAATATACATTAAAAAGCAAAAAGAAACTGCTGAAATAAATTTAATAATGTATTTGTTTAACCCAATATATGTAAAATATTATTTCAACATGTAATCAGTGTGAAATTTAGCAAAGAAGCAGAACAAATGAGTATTGTCTGCTCACAGTCAATGTCACAGTGGACCAGACACATTTCAGGCGCTCAGCAGTCAATAGACCGTGTGGCTAGTGGTTATCCTCTTAGCCAAATTTATAGTATTTTTTTTTTTTTTTTTTTTTTTTTACTGGGAGGTACCGGGGATCGAACCCCAGTCTCTCCATATGGTAGACGGACACCGAACCTCTTGAGCCACATCCGTTTCCCTAAATTTATAGTATTTAAGTAAGTGTAGTATTGAGTCAGGTATTGACATACTGACCAAAGAAACCTGAGAGAGAGCCAAAAAAAAAAAAAGACAGGTATATGGAAATTTGTTGTTTGACGGAGGGCATTAATTATATCTCACCATTCAGTGGGTAGAGATGGGACAATTGGTAATTCATTTAGAAGAAAGTAAAACAGGATTTCTATTTCACCATTTTGCACAAAATTCAATTCCAAATGAAATAAAGGCTTAGCTATGACATACAAACCTTTAAACATTTAGAAGAAATTATAGAAATGATAGATTAAATAATTTTATGACCTTTGGGCAGGAAAAGATTCCTTACACAAGGCATAAAAACATTAACTGTAGAGGAAAATAATTTTAAAATTTGAGTATATTAAATTTAGAAACGGCTGTTCATTAAATGCTACCATAAAGAAGGGAAAAATACAAGCCACACACTCAGAAGATTTATTTGCCACACTCATAACTACAAAAGCATTATAATTCGAGATATCTAATGAACTCCTAAAAGTCAGTAAGCACATAAAACTCAATAGATAACTGGGCATTTCAAAGAAGATAAAATACTAAAAGCAAATAAACACATAAAACGTATAAAACATTTGTGATCAGGGAAACACAACTTAAAAAACACAAAATATAATTTTAATTCCAATTAGATTGGCAAAAAGTAAGGACCATTGCTCTGGGTTTGGAGTGTGGGAATTCTGATATCCTACTGGTGAGGTTGTAAAGCAGTGCCTCCACCTTGCAAAGTAATTTGACTATCTTTCTGGTAAATAATGTGCACATTAATGATCTAGCAATTATGTCCTAGGTGCACACCCTTTAAAGGGAGGACACATGGAAGGATTGTCATAGAAGTATTATTTATAATCATATAAAAGAGAGATCACACTAATGATTCTTGATGGGAGAATGAATGAATAAACTATGGTATATTTGCATCGTGGACTATTAGACATTAGGGGGAATGCATACTGGTAAATGCAACAACATGATGAATCTTAGAAATAAAATTTTTTTTTGCAAAAAAAAGTTCCTAAGAGTAACATTGAATGCCACTATTTTCTTTATAATACCTTTATTGAGATATATTTCCCATACCATGTAATCACTCTTTTATTAAAATGTACAATTCGTTGGGTTTTAGTATATTTCATAGAGTTGTGCAACCATTACCATTATCTAATTTTAGAACATTCTCTTCATGTCAAAATGAAACCCTGACCTCACCATCAGTGCCTCCCCATTCCTCCCTACTCCCAGTGCCTAGAAACCTCTACTATAATTTTTGTCTCCATGGAGTTGACTCTTCTGGACATTTCATGTAAATGGAATTAAACAATATGTGACTTTTTGTGTCCATCTTTTACTTAGCATGATGTTTTCAATGCTCATCTATGTTGTAACATGTATCAATACTTTTTTCCTCCTCATGGATGAAATAATATTCCATTTTATCGATGTACCACATTTTATTTACCCCGTTCATCAGTTAATGGGCATTTGGGTTGTTTCCGCTTTTAACTGTTCTGAATAATGATGCTATGCATATTCATGGACAAGTTTTGGGGTGAACATATGTTTTCCATTCACTTAGGTAGCAGTGGAATTGCTGGGTCATATGATAACTCTATGTTTAACATATCGAGCCACTGCCAAAATATTTCCCCAGTGACTGCACCATTTTACAATCCCACCAACAACGTATAAGGATTCCAATTTCCCCTCATTCTTGCCAACACCCGTTATTGTCTGTCTGTCTTTTATTATAGCCATCCAAGTGGGTGTGAAGGGGCATAACGTCGTGATTTTGATTTGCATTTCCTAAATGACTAATGATGTTAAGCATCTTTTTATATGCTTATTGACACCACTAGTTTTTTTTTTTTTTTTTTAATGGCAAACTTAGTTTTGTTTTATTGGTTGACAGTACACATATGAGAATGTTCTCTCATGAACTATAATAAATACACTATTAAGACCTGTACATGGTATTAACAATAGGATGGTTTGTGGGACTAATACACCAAAAAAAGAGAAAAGAAAGAAGTAGAAATTCCCAGCATGACTTAAGGGGCTCAGGAATTTTGTTTCTACCACCATGTGAGATTGTCAAATGGAGAGAGTGTGTCTGGAGCCCGTGCCCTCCTGAGCGGGTCAGGTGCCCGGAGCACCTATGTTTGCTTCAGCCCGAGTCCCTGGTGTCTCTCTGGACACCACTAGTTTTTATAATGTGTTCTTTATGTATATTTACGTATATTTAGTTTATATATAATTGTCAAATACCGTACAATTATATATGTGCACATACAAATGTAACAGGATATTGATTATCTCTGAGAGGAGGTGGAGGGATGGAATCATAAATGGACATGCAAGTAGCTTCGGTGCTATTAATTAGATTCTAATTCTTAGGTTGGATGGTAGGTTAACTGATGTTCAATTTTATTATACTTCATAATTTAAAACCACGCTCCAAATTTGCCGTATATATCAAACCCTTTTTGACCTAGGGGGGAAAAATACTGGTACTAGGGATATAACAGTGACCATAACACACTATTCTGTTTTTGTGAAACCATAATTCTTTTCAGTTAAAAATAATTAAAAGAAAACAACAACAGAAAAGTTTCTCAGATCTCTTATCTCCACTCTAACTCCAAAGCCTCTGGCTGAAAAGCATCTGATTCCCAAGTACCTGCAACTCAGCGCTTCCTCTTTCCAGCACGCTCTCTGCCCTCAGTGCTGCCCCCAGAGTGATTCCTGAGAACTGCATTCACTTCCCTATTGAAAATTGTTCAGCAACATTTCAGGGCTATCAGAAGAGTATAAAATAATAAAATGCAAAATTCTTTTATTTTTCTTGACTTGAAAGTGAAACTGAACTACTAACTCTTCATCAAGCCCAGCATGCCCTTCCATGATCCTTGCCTCTGCTCAACCAGGAGCCCCTTTCCGCTGCTCCGTCCTTCCTCTTCAGCTTCTCCTACCGAAGAACTCTTACTAATCCCTCAAGTCCAATACTTCACAGTGCCCAGAACATTCTAGATATTCACCAAGTATTTGTTTTTATAAGTGGAGGATTAATGAATAAATAAAAGAATCTATGTTTGAGTAGAAAATTGTAAATTCCTGCAGTACGGCATTTTCTGCATTATATCGAAATTATTTGTAATTTATATCCTCCACTAGACTGGGTATCTGAAGCTCAGAAATCATATCAAAATTATTTTTATTGATGACACACTGCAGAGTCTGATAAGAAAATGCTTGCTGCGTGTTGATGATTAGGATTCCACTGCCACGGTCCTGCCTCAAGTGCTGGTTACTTCCTGCCTGGGTTTCTTTCTTACCAGTTCTGTGCCTCTACTTTCTCTCCTCAGGCCCTACTGTTAACACAGAATAATCAGTATTTCCTTAAAGACCACAAGCATTTTGAAGAAAGGACACTGTGCTTTCCATCCTTGTATCTCATGTGTCACCTAACACAGGGCCTTGCAGGTAGTGTGCTTTCAGGAACTGCATGGGGTAAAGCAATTCCTCATGCCATTTTCTTTCTCAGTACTCCCTTCCCTGGCTTAGCACAGGGATTTATCTTATCGGCAGGTCTTCAGGTTGACTGCGGGTTGGCTGGTCTGAACGGCCTCGCTTGGTGGCTCCCCTTGGCTCCGTGGGCCTGGGCTGCAGCTGTGCATCAGGTTTGCTCCATGTGAGCGTATTCTAGGGCCTGGGCTGATGGTCAGTGGCCACCTGGGGCGTGATCTCCTCAGAGCACATCACAGAGCCCAGGATGCAGGCTCCTGCAAGCTTCTGCTCATATCTTCCTCTCTAACATCCCATTGGCACAAGCAAGTCATTTGAAGAAGCTCAAAGTCAGTGGAGAGCTGGTCACGATGAGGCCATGGCAAGGGTGGAGAGGCACAGTGAGAAATGGGGCCAACAACTTAACCTACAGCACAATGGCACAGTTTTTTTAAAGCCATTTTTACCCCCCGCCCCCACACCCTGCTGTTTCTGCTGTTTGTGTGTCCATTCGCTGGGCAATTCTCTGTGTCCATTTCCTGCCCTCCCTTCTCATCCTTCTCCTCCTGTCTTCACCGGGATTTGATCCTGGGACCCTCTGATGTGGGAGAGAGGCGTTCTGCCACCTGCACCACCTCAGTTCCTGGTTTATCGGCACGTCTGGTCTTGGCTCTCCCTTGTGTCATTCTCCTGTTACGTCATCATCTTGCTGTGTGCAGCGCACCCATGCATGGGGCCTGGGGGCGCACCCATGCATGGGGCCTGGGGGCGCACCTGTGCATGGGGCCTGGGGGCGCACCTGTGCGTGGGGCCTGGGGGCGGGGCCTGGCGGCCTACGTGCCTTCTATATTTTTCTTTATTTTACTGGGAGTTACCAAGGGTTGAACCACATCTCTCCATATGGGAGATGGATGCCAAACCATTTGAGCCACATCCACCCCAACAATAGCACGATTTTGACTTTTATTTAGAGTGGGACAAGAACCAATGAGAGACCCTAGTAGAGAAGCAGCAGCATCTTACTTCTTGACCCTCAAAAGGCTTTTCTTGCATTTAGCCTAGACTCATATTTTTGCCTCTGCTAAAAGATGCTTTTCTTCTTCTCTGCCTTATTGAAACAAGAATAAATTAAAAATCAATGGCATAGGGAGGCAGATGTGGCTCAAGTGGTTGGGCTCCCGTCTACCTTATGGGAGGCCCTGAGTTCGATTCCTGGGGCCTCCTGGTGAAGGTGAGCCGGCCTGCGCCCGCAGAGAGCTGACGGCCCACAGAGAGCTAGTGCAGCAAGGTGACGCAACAAAGGGAGACAAGCAGACACAGAAAAATGCGCAGCGAATGGACACAGCAGACAGTGAGCACAAGGGGGGGGCGGGATAAAAAAATAAAATAAATCTTAAAAAAAAAAAAATCAATAAAATAGAATAGAATAAAATGCTCAGAAAGAGCCCCATGCTTATAGGAATACTTGATTTATACCAGAAGGGGCACTACAAACCAGTGGGAGGAAAGATGGCCTATTTAAGTAATTGAGCTGGTAAAATTGGGTAACCACATGGAAGAAATAAAAACTGATCGATACCTCATACCATATTAAAAATAAATTCTAGGAGGAATGTGTACTTAAATGTGTAAAGCCAAACAAAAAATCTCTTAATAGTTAATATAGGTGACTATCTTTAGCTCAGTGAAAGATTTTTTTAAAACAGGATATAAAAATCATTAACCATAAATTTGACCACATTAAATTTGAGAATCTCTGTTTATCCAAAGGTACCATTAAAAGGGTAGAAGAAAAGCCATATAATAAAGAAAGAATACAATCAGCAATGGGTTTATATCTAGAATATATCCTCCAAGTCATTAAGAAGATAAACAGCGCACTGGAAAACTGGAAAAGAAATTTAAAGGTACTTCAAAAAAAGATCATGTTCAAATGGCGAATAACATAGAAAGTTCCTCTGCCTTATTAATAATCCATAAAATATGAATTAAAATCGTAATAAAATGCATCCACCAGATTTGTAGAAAAACAAAAAACAAACCTGGAAAGCCAAGTATTGGGGGGAATGTGGAGCAAAGTGAGGCACATATTCTGCCATTGGGAGAGTGAATTGGTTCACTGGGTTTGTATCTACTGCACTTGAACAAAGGCATATCCTATAACAAGAAAATTCTACCCCTAGGTATACGCTCTAGAGAAATATGCATGATGTACCAGGCAGGACTCACGTTCAAGAATGCTGATCGCATCATTTAAAAAATAATCCAAGCATCCACCAACAGTAGAATGGGTAAACAGTTTGTAACACATTTGTATAATGGGATATTGTGCAGCAATGAAATGGACAAGGCCATAGCTAGAAGCTTTGGCTTGGTCGGTGGCTCTCCTAAACATAATGCTGACCGAAAGAATCCACCACAGAGAATGAATAAAATATATTTCCATTCATATACATTTGAAAAAATAGAAAAAACTAAACCATAGGGATTATGGAGTACATACCACTTAGGAAAATAATTAAGAAAAGCAAAAGTGTGTTTACCATAAAAGTTGCAACAGTTATTATTTTAGGGGCAAAAGAGTAACTTGGTATTTAAAGGGGCACATGGAAGGCTTCTTACACGATTTTGGTGACTCATAATAATTCATTCAGTTGTGCATTATGTTTTTAAATGTTTTGTTAGGTCCACATCACAGCAGAAATGGCTGAGAAAACCCCGTATTTAAAGTGACCGTCATTTTCTAAAGCCCCTAGCTCCCCTCCCTCCACATCCAAGTTCCTTCTCCATCCAGGTCTGCAGCTGAGAATACTCCCCGTGGGAGGCAGAAATCTAGGGTGACTGTCACTGACCCTTGTCTCGAGTCTAAGACCCTGAGCAGAGAACACAACTGAGCGGAGCTGGGCTTCAGACCTACAGAAGTGTGAGAAAATAAAGGGGTGTTGTTTGAAACCACCGAGTTTGTGCCCATTTGTTACGCAGCGCTAGAAAACGAATACACCTTCAATTCTGCCACACTGGAGTAAGTTAAATTGTGTCTCCCCGAAAGCTATGTCGAAGTCCAAACCTCTGGTAGCTGTGCATGTGTCCCTATTTGGAGGAAGGCTATTTGAAGGTTTAATCAAGGTAAGGGGAGGTCAGACTGTTTTAGGGTGGTCCCTAAATCCGGTGACTGGTATTCTTAGAAGGACATGGGCACTAGGAGACACAGACACACACAGAAGGCAAAGGCAGAGATTGGAGTGATGCAGCTGCACCCCAAGGAATGCCAGGGATTGCTGGCACCCACCAGAAGTTAGGAAGAGGCAAGAGGGGATTCCTTCCTCGAGCCTGCAGAGGGTGCACGGCCCCACTGGCCCCGAACTCTCAGTCTTCAACACTCCACAACTGTAAGGTACCTTTCTGTTCTTCTAAGCCACCCAGTCTGTGTTACGGAGCCCGAGGAATCTAGCACATGTACTCACTTCTTTGGGTCTTATGCTTCCATTTCTTCTTTAATTCTTTCAAGACCAAGTTAACATTTTCTTTATTGTTTGAAGTGGACTTCTATGTATCCATCACACAGATTTAACAAATGTTAACATTGTGCTATATATGCTTCAGATTTTTAAATCTTAAGAAGTAAATATTAGAAATACAATCAATCTTTACCCCATTTTCCTCTCTCTATCCTCAGATGGGACATCTTTGCGAGTATTCATTTCTTCTCTAGTTGAATGCAGAGTTCCATCTTCATCCTTTGATTAAAGCTTATTGGTGGTATGGAAGCCTGCTATATCATCACTCATTTTGTGAACAAACTTCTGGTTAAATAGTGTCTGTGATATCTCAGTTTCCTACTGGGATTATAGCTAGTAAGAAAGACAATGTTTCTTTGCATTTTGCTAATTTTTAATGTATATATGTTTGGTAATTGTGTTATTCAGATAATAATAATTAAGAGAACTTATTTATTGCTATTGATTTTTTAATTTAGTTATTTATGTTTGTAAATATTGCTATAGCAGATGTCTTGTGGTTGACTTTTCTTTTTTTTCCACTTCTTAATTTTGATTCCTTCAGTGCCATTGTTTTAGAAGAGAATCTGGTAAAAAGGCATATAACTAAACTTTCAGAATGAAAAAGATTCATCTGTCAGGCTTTGTTATTTTAACTGAAAAGTTTAACCTGGTTTTCTTATTGAGATTTTTGGAGCATGCATTTACCTCCCATGTTATAGATATATAGTTTTTAAATTCTAGCTTATTTTTTGCACCTAAAAAGTACCCATTATCATTCATGTAGTTTAAAGTTGATAAATATATTGACCTATTCAGGTATTTGCAACTTCATTATGTCATGATGCTTCTTGCATCTTTTCTTCCTCCTGGTTTCAATTTCATTCTTACTGAAGTGTGTCTTTTGTTTCCTTCAGCAGGATTCTGTGAATTGTTTTTGTCCAAAAATGTCTTTATTTTGCCCTATTCCATTATAATTAATCTGGGAATAAAATTCCTAAATTGATTAATTTTCCCTTAGTGTTTTGATAATATGAATTTATTTTCTTTTGACCTCTAGTTTTTCCAGAGATGGGTCTATTAGTTTTTGTAAATAGTCTGCCTTTAATCTTTGATTGCTTCAAGGATTCTCTGGTTAAATATGGGGTTTTTCAATTCTAGAGCAATGTGTCTAGTTGAGGATTTTTTTTAGTATTCTACACATGTCTTGGAGTTCAATTTGAATTTGAGGATTCTTACCTTTCATCAATTCTGGAAAATCTTATGCCATTATCTTTCAAATATTAACTTTTTGACATTCTCTCTAATCTGGTAGAAAACTTATTAACTTTATATTGCGTGTCTCCTTCTATCATCCATATTTCTTAAACTTGACTTCATATTTTACTTTTAATCAATATATGTTGTATTCTTGGAATTTCCTTAGATTTCAATTTCAGTTCCCCAATTCAATCTTCAGCTGGGCTCATTTACTGAATATTTAATTTCTCTTAAAAATATACTTATATACATATGCCTCTGTGTTTGTGTATATAATTTCTAGACATACTCTTAAAAATTTATTTTCGAAGCTGATAGTCTTTTTCCACAGTCTCCTGTTTTCCCCTTATATTTTCTCTCTCCCTTTATCTCTATATTCATTCTCAACACACTATTTTATGGGGTCTGATTTTTCCACTATCTCATGTTCTTTGGGATTGAATATTTTTGTCATTATTTCCCTTATGGAAGATTATTTTCTCATGTGGTCTGTGACTTTTAAAATTGTAAGCTGATGTTCCAAAAGTATTGTTTAAGTCCCAGGGGGTTTAGTTTCATAAACTCTTGGTTCTAGAATGGTGCTATAAAGTTGCTTTTGTTGTTGTTTTGTTTTGCTTGTAATTTTGCCAAGTAGTCCAAGGACTTAATAGTCTAGAACCAATTTTTGGATTCATTTCTCACTTTCCGTGATTAAAATTTCATATTGCTAGAGCAAATTTAGGCTTTACAACACAAACCTAATATTTTGATTTCCTATGTTAGATGTTTTAGAACTATTTGTTTGTATGTTTTTCTTTTTCTCTCTTTTATATTTGCACACACCCCTCCTGAGATGCACCTCTTCTTTTGGTTTCTGGATGGATTTCTTCTGAACTCACTGTCACTGAGGTTTCTCAGTCCTGCATCTTGCCTCCCTTGTACAAAATATCACATATTCTCTTCTTGTGTTGCCTATAAAACACAGTCCTAGCTCTTAGGTAAAATATTTTATGCAATATATTCTTGGGCCAGCATAGTTTGTGTTTGTTAGTTGTCAATCTGGCTTTATGTCTCCCCCCTTTTTTATGGTAATTGGGAATTTTCCTTTCTTTCTTTTGATTTCAGATATGAATTATATTATAAAATATATGTAATCAAAGCAGTATTTTACTGTGTGTGCAAGCATATATGTAAACATATATGTTTAACACAAAGAGTGAACCCTAATGTAAACTCTGGTCTTTACTTATTAATAACGTAAAAATATTGGTTCATCAATTATAACAAATGTATCATGCTAATACAAAAAAGATGTGACTAATAGGAGAAATTGTGATTGTGTGTGAGTGTGAGTAAATGGCAGCTCTCTGTATTTTCTGCACAATTTTTCTGTAAACATAAACTGCTCTAAAAAAATAAACGCTCCCTATATATTGAATTATTTAAATATTTAGTTTATATATCAATATATCTATGTAGAAATATTTAAGATGGGAGACTTCTGATTTCTACCTGGATTATTACTAAAATAACTCACAACAGGATAAATTAAGACTGACAGTAAACCTATTGCCAAATCTAGAAGGAATTTCTACTATTAGGTTGATTGAACTAGATTGAAAAATGTAATCGATGATCCATTTTGCAAGCTCATGAGAAATCTGCGCCTCCAAAGTAGTTGGAAAACCCTCTTTTCCTCAGGCATTCTCTGTTGATGGGAAACACAATCTGTCTTCTAACCAGAAATCTCTCCCTCCACTGCACAGCAGCACCCAGAGAGCTGTTCTCTTACTCTCACTTGCCTCCTATCACACAGCTCTATCTCAAACCCCCTCCTTTATTGCTTCTCTTTCGGCTTCTAGAAAAAGACTACAATCTTCAAAACACAAATGATGAAGCATGTGGCTAGGAGAAGGACTGATGGTGGCACCCTTGATTTTAGGAGTCAGGGAGCTCCAAGGAAAGCACTGTAAGCAAGATCGAGTCAGGAAAAACATCGACAGCAGTGCACTGTGGGCATTTCAGTGTTTTATATGTTTTATCAATATATAGTGAAATATATAGCAAAGAAGTGGGTTTAGGAAAAGTCTTGCGATGTTTACATAAAGCTGTCTTTCAATTGGACAAATGAGAAAATGATACATCAGCAATCCAATGGCAAGGGGGATTTCACATACCTTGACATGTAGCAAATGTTAAATTTAGGAAGATTTTTCCTTCCCCAGGGTTGAGTATACAGCAGAGAAGCAACATAGAGCCTATGGTGATATACTGTATAGACCAGGAAAGGAAATATTATTCTGAAGATTTGGAAGAAGAGCTAACTTCTAAAGATAGCTTATTAGAAGAAATAGAAGAAAATTATTTTTGAATATTTACATAGCAAACATTCTTTCTTTCTTTTGGCATTCTTTCTCCTATAGTTAAAGGCAGTAAACAGCTAACCTCTGGGCAGCAAAACACAAGACATATATATATATATGTTTTTTTTAAAGTAGGTGGGAAAGCAAGGAATGAATATGAGAAAATTAAAAGGATATTGGAAGAAATAAAATCCACACTAAAGGCAGTAAAGAAAGGAAATGAAGGTATGGAAGCAGAAATAATATTGGGAATGTGTTTGAGAAATTGACTTAGATTAGATGGAAATTGATAAATACATGTCACTATCATGAGAAGATGGAGCAGAGAGAATGATCCAAGATCTAAGATAAACATTATCGTTATTTCTGAGGAAGAAGTGAAAACAATTGAAACAAACCAAAAGTTAAATTTTGAGAAATAAATCTATTTCATCACTACAAAATAAAATAAATGACCAGATAATGCAGATCAAAAGGATCACTATGTTCCACAAAAATATGATTGAAAAATCACAGCCTATTGGAGAAATTGAATGATGCAAATAAATGAAACATAAAGCTTAATTGTCAGTTTCATCCAAGAAACCATAGTAATAAATATCAAATGCCAAGATGAGTTGCAAGATGCATAATTCAGATTAGACAACTCAAAGCATTCAATGTGGATGGCCAAAAACATTTGCATGATTCTTAAACTCAGTGTAAAAAGTATAAAAAACTGATTACGTGATAGAGAGTAGAGAGAATTTTTATATATTTTTACAGAGAGGTAATACAAATACACATAATAAAGCATTCACTTTCATAACGACCACTTGGGTCAAGAAATTGAACAATGCTAGCTCTCCTGAAACTCTCATGTACCTTTCTACCAACTAATTTCCACCCCTTTGTGCTAATGATTATGTGCTCTTTTTAGTTTTGCCATCTACAGACACATCAGTAAACAAAATAGTTTAGTTTTTGAATGTTATATAAACATAATCATACTGTGCATAGTCTTTTGTATCTTTATTCCTTTGTTTAACATTATGTCTATGTGATATAGCCGTGTTGGTTATGTGTAAACTGTGGTTCTTTCATTTTCATTGCTATGTAGTATTGCTTTTAATGAAAATATCACTTTTTATTTATCAATTCTTTCCAGTTTTTGGCTATTACAAAGATCACATTTTATTTAGTTTAAAAATCATTTTATATCATAAATTTATAGATTCTCTTTTATATTAATAAAATACCATATCAAGGAGCCTTACACATTTAGGTTTAAAATCTACCTGAGGTTTCTATTCTTTATATTGTGTGAAGTGGAGTTCTCATTTTAGCTTACTTTTCCATATGAATTATTCAATTATCCCAGGACCATTGATTTAAAAAGTGTCCATTTGCCTCCTCACCCACCCCCAACAGCTCTGCAGTTTCACCTCTCTCATAAATCAAGTGTTCATAAGCGGATTGATTTCTTTCTTAGCTCTCTGTTTTATCTTGTTGGGCTATTTGTCTTTTCTCATTATCAAAGCTTTATAATATGATGCAATATCTAAGAAGCACATCCTCCCACCTTGTTCTTTAAGTAAATCTTGGCTACTTTTTGCATTTCCATAGGAATTGTACAACCAGCTTTTTAAGTTTCAGTCTTGGGCAAACTCATTGCATTTTGGTTGGTAATATATTGAATCTATATATTTATTTGGAAAGAATTGACAACTTTAAAAATGGAATCTCTCAATCCATAAACATATGTATCTTTTATTTAACTCTCCTTTAATGTATATCAATAAAATTTTATCATTTGTTTGCAAAAATCTTTCATATTTTTCTTAGAATTATTTTTAGGTATTTAAAAATTTTTTAATGTTACTATATGTAGTAGTTTTGATAACTTCATTTTAAAGTTTGGTTAATTAATTGAGATAAAATGAGTTTTTTCTATTGATTTTTATATCCAGAAATCTTGCTACACTCGGTTAGCAATTCTAATACAATTAGATCATCTATGAATAATGTTGGCTTTTCTTGTCCTTCTTTCTTACATTTCTTTTCCTCACCTTCCTGTCCTCTGGAGGACCTCTGGTACAATGTGGAGTAGAAATTATAAGACAGTAAGCTCTTGCCTTGTTTGTTTTGCTCTAAGATTTTTATATATAATCTTTATTTTTAGTCAATTTTTTAAGTTCCCTTCTTTTCCTGAAGATGTTATTTTTCTTAGCAATAGATGCTGGAATAGATAAAATGCTTTTTCCATGCTGTCTGCGCTTATGAAATTTTCCTTCACTCTCGATTTGCCGAAGAGGTGGGTGCAGTATTGATGTCATTGATGATTGGAGGCAAGAGCCCAGGATCTCTTGATCACAACTAGAGTTGCTGTTTCCCCCCCACTATGGCCTAGGGCTTCTTACTATCTTTTCAGAGTTTTCCTACTCTCAATATGGTTTTTTAAAAATTGTCTAATTGGAACGGTTGGAGGGATATTTTATGATTATCAGAAAAATAAATTGCTTTGCATTCTTATTAAGTGAAAAAAATGTTAAAAAATTAAAATTACCAAAGAAAATATAGCACAACACGTAAGTACTCACAGAGTTTAGTGTAGCAGAACAACAGCTCCTCATAATGAAGGAGGAAGAACTGACTGGCCCCTAGCTGTGGCTGAATCAAAGGAACAGATGCCCAGTTTTGGCTGAATTCTCGCAGCCACTCTCCACTGAAGCAAGACTTCAGGGTCAGGAAACCTGGGAATTATTCTTGGTCATGGCACTACACTTTATCTTTCTGCTACCTGGTTTGCATCATGGCACTGAATTATAGATTGTGCCCATGCTATTCTCCATTTGAATTTTCCTCCCAGTCTCAGCACACATCTTCTATTCAGTATCTTTCCTTGTGATTTTCCATTAGACCTTGCTCATCTCACCCAGCTTTTAAATATCTCAAGAAATCATTTGGGAGCCATAGATTAATAAATAGCCACAGTTGTTTTTAGTTTGCAGGAGAGCAAAGAGCAGCTTGGGAATATTGTGGCCATTCTATCTGCAAATAATTTAAGAAATACTTCATTGTGCTTTATCATGTTTCATGAGATATAAACACACCTGTCACTTGAATTATGCTCTGTGTTCAAGTGGGAGGTTAAATTACACTGCAGAAAGAAAAAGAAAAGTACAGTTATTTTAAACAGAGTTGGGAAAGAGGGAGAAAAGTATTTCAGGATTTTATGTCAGTAATAAGAATGTATAGATATAAAAACCCTGTGCCAAATTCTTTCGTTTCACAGCTCATGCACAGTGTTTGAAAATTGCATACAAACTCTTTCCCAGCAACAATGTCAATGCTCTCTCTGTTCCCTCTTGCTACATTAACTAAGAGTGGACCTAACAATTTTTTACTTGTAGTCACATTATTGGAAACAGGAATAACTCTCTAGCAATTCTAAGGAGACAATGAGATAAAAATTAAAAGTAACATTGAACGGACCCCACACAGGATAAGGAATGGTTTCTCAAGATTAAGATGAGAGCATTGGCCCATTCTGTGGAAGTGGAGAAGCTGGTAGTACCAGTAGTAATCCTGTCTCTACCACCTGCTAGGGGAAGAATGCTTCCCTGCAACCTATCAGGTTGGCTAACAGCTTGAGAAAGGCTACCTGCTCTCAAGTTCACATCCACCTCTTGCTAGCTGAAATGCAAAGGACCTAGAAGAGCCAAACAACTTTGAAAAAGAAAAGAAAAGAAAAAAAAAAAAAAAGCAAAGTTTGAGGCCTAATACTACCTGTCAAATGGATTAATTGGCAGAATAGAGAGTCCAGAAATAGACCCACACATTTACAGACAACGGATATTTGACAAAGTTGCAGAGGCACATCAGCAGAAAAAGGGTAGAATTTTCAACAAAAGGCTCTGGAAGAATTGGATAGCCATATTTAAAAAAAGGAAGATGAAGAAAGAAAGCAAGAGAAAAAAATTAACTTTAAGCCTCACATTAAATTAACTTTAATCTAAGCCTCATATAAAAATTAACTAGATCTGGATCCTAGACCTAAATGCAGGATCTAAAACTACAAAATTCTAGAAGAAAATGCAGGAGAAAATCTTCATAACTTTGGGTTAGATACAGATTTTCTTAGATATGAGACAGAAAGCACAATCCTTAAAAGAAAAAAGAAAGATACATTAGAGACCATCAAAATTTAAAATGTGTCTCTGAAAGACACTGTTAAGAGAATCTCGTGGATTGGGAGAAATAATTTGCAATTCATATATCTGAAAAAGTTCTTGTATCCAATTTACAAACCTCAATAATAATAAATCGAAGCGCCCAATAAAAAATGTACAAAATATTTTTATAGTTCTTCAACAAAGAATATATAAAAATGGAAAATAAGTCCATTATTATTATTAGAAAAATACAAATTAAAAGCCAGTGAGATACTACTACTCACCCACTAGAATGTCTGTTATCAAAAAGACCGACAACAAAAAGTTTAGGCAAGCTTGTGGAGGATCTAACTCTCATGCACTGTGGATGCAAAGGTAAACGAGTACAATCAATTTGCAAGACAGAGTCACACAATAGAATATTCCTCAGTTCTAAAAGGAATGAGCTACTGGCACAGCCAACATTATAGATGACTCTCAAAGTAATTATTCTGAGTAAAGAGGCCAGACTAAAAAGCATACATACTGTACGACCCATTTATATAAATTCTAGAAAACAAAGCAAATCTATAGTGATAGAAAATAGATCCATGTTTGAGTAGGGACAGGATGGGGGTGGGATGTGGGAAGGGGTAGGAAAGAAAGTTTAAAAAAGGAGCATGGGGAAACTTCACTGGGTGATGGCTTCACAGGTGTACACACATGTCAAAACTTAGACAATTGTGCATTTTAAATATGTGCAGTTCATTTCATGTCAATTATAGCTCAGTAGAGCTGTTAAAAATGGACAATCATTTAAAAATCTATTTTGAAAATGAAAATGGAACCAATAATCATTCATAAATAATTTCATAGAATTATTGTGATTAAGAAATAAGACGCGGGCGAGAGTGGATGTAGCTCAAGTGGTTGAGCACCTGCTTCCCAAGTTCGAGGTCCCAGGTTTGATGCCCAGCAGCACCTCCTAAAAAAAAGAAAGAAAGAAGACAGTCCGTGTGGATGGCTTAGCATTGTGCCTGATAATAGTGCCCTCTTTACAATACTAACATACACATCTTTTCCTTAATTCTGGATCACTGAAAGACTATGTCCCTGAGAAGAATAGAATAGAGAGGGTACTTTGTGAAGCACTTTTGCAGATGGGGGTGCAGGGGCAGCCACCTCACTTCTGGGCAGAAGGCTTGTGCAAATAGCACTTCCCGTAGTGGCTGTCAACAGGCCTGTCTCTGCAGAGCACATAGGCATTCCTGTCCCTCATCTCGAGGCAAGGCTTTCAGGATCCCGACCCAAACCAGGCCACAGACCCTGCAGCACCTCCCTCGGGGCCTGCCCAGGGCGGGGGTCCCTCTGGAGTTTGCCCCTGGGCTCCAGGTTCCCACAGCTTAGTGCTGTGGTCAGGGCTGGGCAGAGTTCCAGCTTTATAGAATCAAGTGCTCCATGTGGCAAGACATCACAGAGGAAGGAAACAAGGGAAATCGCAGGTGACTTCATTCTCAGCGATTTTATTTCCTGGTTCGTTTATGGTACTTTTCATCTGCAAAATTTATCTTGAAATGTAGAAGCTTAAATATCTTCAATGGAATTACTGTTTGTTTTCCAAGGCTGTAGTTTCTTTGTGCAGCAGAAGATCTGTTCCTGCTCTTTCCCTTAAGATACCCTGTCTTTGTTTACTTCCTGGCCTTTGAAACTTGTCTTTCTATACAACAAGCCCCGTGAACACCTCTTAGGTTTTTTTTTTTTTTTTGGTCATAAAGCAGGTTTTTTGTTCTTTGCCTGTTTGTTCTTGCCAACCCTCATATTATACTTCCTGCAGAGAGAATCCACAAGTGATCTATCATCTATAGGCATAGAAACTCCTCAGAGAGAGAGAGACATGGTTTTATATTTCATGTATAGCCTTCTGGGTGCAAAGGTTTCTTAATAAACCCCCTTAATGGCTTCTTCAGCATGCAAAGCATTTTCCTTTCACAGAACTCAATAAGTTTTCACATGTACCAAACGAATGAGAAATAGCCATTCATTCTTCCATTTATTCATTGGGCACATAGGAGGTGACAGGGTTATAGAATCGAATCAGACATGTTGCTGGCCCTAAGGGAGCTTTCAATCTGAAAGAGGGACTCAAAAATGTAAATAGATGCATTTAAGAAAGCATTGGATGTATGGATGGAGTTAGAAGTACAGTGTAGAGGAACCAAAGGGAGATGGGACAGGGATCAGAAAGGGGACTTTAGAGGTGGCCGTGGATCAAAGAATTGAAGGACAAGGGTGTTTAAAAGCAGACCAGCCCCTTCCCCCTGCGACCTTCACCACCCAGACATGTAATATGGCCCATCCTGACATAGATGCCCCGGGAGGTGTGGACGGGTTGCTTTCCCTGTAAGGAGCTTAGTTACAATCCAGCTGGGCACATGTTTAATAGAGTATCTCTGAACAAGTTTTAATATTTCTCATTCATAAGCATGTATCGACACAGATGCTTTGTCAGAGAGTGAAATGTGGTCCTGAAAAGTGTGCTAAGCTGAACAAAATGCCTGAGGCTTCATTTGTAAGTGTTTCTCTGTATGCTGTATTTTGTGACATGTTTTACCAGGTTTTGAAGGATAGCCTAACCTTCACAAAATAGGAGTATCAATTCCCCTGAACAGCCTGGCAGTTTAGAAATGCATCACGTTGAGAGCAACCTACTTCTCATCTCCAGCTTTTTCCAGAAGCCTCTTCCTACAGTTTAAATCTCCCCTCCATTCAATTCTCAAATCTTAAATATGAATATTTGTAACACAGCATTTAGCCTTCAATGACATGCTTTTAAAAACAATTGTTTGCTATTTTTTCATTAGTGTTAATGGAAGTTAATATGAACTCCTGGAGAACAGTGAGACTGTGTCTATTCCCTAAATTATCCTCCAACTGCCTGGCAAAACAGTTGATGCACAGTCACCAACCTGGGTTTTGAAGAAGGACTCAATCCCTGCTTGGAAAGGCATTTTCCACCTTTGGGCCTGACGTCTTCTTGGCAGATGGCTGCTGTGTGGGGAGGAGTGTGGGTTAACCTTGAAGAAGAGATGGTTTTTTAAGAGGCCTGCCGTGGAAGGAATTCATAGTTGAGAAAAGCTATGAATTTTGAAAGTAAAAACGGTGGCATTTAGAGCTAACCTTTAGTGTTTATATATAGAACAGTAAATTTCCAGAATTATTGTTCTGCCCTTCTACCTTCTTTTCTACCTTGCTTTTCCTCCAAGATCACATCTTCGGGTCACATCACCCATTCTTACTACAAACATCCCTATCCCCTTCTTACCTTTTGGCCAGCAGAAATGCAGAAGCAGGCATCATTTGGGATTCTGGTGCCCGTGCCTTTGAACTGGCATTTGGTATACACAGCACAGTCACATCCTCCTTACCTATTTGCAAAAAGGGTATTCATTTTTTAGCTGAATAGTGCACAGATCACATTTTTCAATATCACTCCTAATGAAGCTCGCCCTGTTGCTTTGATTGCCATCTGAATATGAGCAGCTAATTAGATTGATTGTCTATTTGATGCCTGCTGATTAGCTTATGAAAGCCCTCTGAATTCCTGACTTTGTGAGAAGCTGCCCCTGACTTCATGATTACTGATTGATGCTCAAATTTCTGATTGCTGTGTGAATAGACACTTAATAGCTCTGTCACCTTGACAAGGATTTTGGTATTCATCTGATGAGGAAAGCAGATCAGGGTGCTCTGTTTATTAAAGTCGACCAAACATTTAAAGTTCTTCAGAGAATGCCGAGTACATATCGGTGACATCTGAGCCTTGTGACAAGGCCAGATAATGCATGGCATGTGGTTGGCAAGAGCAGGAAAGAGAAGGCGGACTAGCAGGTGGCCGTGAGGCCCCGCTCTGCTCAAGGATTGGTTTGAAGAAGAGGATTGATCTGTTTGGCCCGGGAGTCTTTTGGAGTTGATGGCTCACTGGCGAGAGGCAGCAAAACCCCTCTAATTGACCAAGGTGGAACTGTCTTATAGAGCTTCAAGTTTAAAGCCTCTGATGTCGACTCCTAATTTTGCACTAAAATACCTAGGAAAACACCAAAAGATATACATTACTCACAAAAACGCCAAGAACTGATAATGACAGTTGACCTATTGCTGGTATCTAGGAGAATTTTCCCACCCTGTGGAGCATAGCACTGGACTGTAAAATGGAAACTCTGATCCAACTAAATGATGATTGTGTACAGTTGTTAAAATACCTTTCCATCTCCTGCTCTCTTTGTGCCTAAATTCAGAAGAGTGAGCTGTGCCCCAAACAAAGAGTTGGGTGCCTTTTCCTCTGCTATATGGTAGTGGCTTTTCGAAACAGGTCTGATGTCTCTTTCTCGCCTCCCTTTCTACATCCAAGCAGAAAGAACAACATTCAGGCTTACGATGACAGTAGGGCAAAGGTCTTGGAACATACTCACTCCTGGTATTACATTTTGAAAGACACAAGGGAAGGGGGTATATGAGCACTGGTTACCTAAAAGAGATGGGTTGTTGTGAAGAGTGAGGGAAGGGCATTAAGGGGAAAGTGAAATAGAAGACAAATTCGACCCCATTCGCGTATTTTTTTAAAGGAGTGATGCTGGTAATGACACATCTGCAGTGTATTTTATATAGTCAGAAAATACCAAGTACTAGTGAGGATCACAGTGATGCAAACACTCATGCCTGCAAGCTCCTGGGAGGGTAACTAGCAAACTACTTTAGAAAACAATCTATCACTTGGTAATGCTGAGTGGTTCCCCTCTTGCCACGTCCTCCAAGCTTTGACCCAGGAACTCCTCATTGTGGCAGTAAGCAATGAGAAGGCCAGAGTGGATCAGATTTAATCTGAAGGTGTGAGGAAGATGTGAAATGGTCTCGTGTGGATTCGATTCCCATTCACCTGGTTCCTAATTGTGATGGTCAATTTCATGCATCAGCTTGGCTCGGTTATGCTGCCCAGTTGTTTGGTCAAGCAAGCCCTGGTCTGGTTGTTTCTGTGAAGGTACTTTGTAGGTAGACTTGCAATCAGCATTGCGTCTAGGACTAATTGTGCGGACTCTTCCCATCCAATCAGTTGAAGGTCTTAAAAGCCAGGACTGAGGATTTCAGAAGTCAAAAAAGTTTCTGCCTCCACTTCAGCCAGCCAGCTTCTCTGGGGGAATTCACTTTTACCTTCATCGAAGTTTCCACTTGCACCCTGCCCTACAGAGTCTGGCCTTGCCAAACATCAGTCATATGAGCCAATTCCTATAACAAATCTTTTAATATGTACTTATTGATCCCTTGTCTGTTCTGTTTCTCTGGAGAACCCCGATTAACACACAAATTATAATGTATTCAAATGTATCTATCTTTGCTTTTGGTCTAATCCTTTCTTTGTTTTGTTTGAGAGATTTTTACCACCCTGAAATCATGAAAATAGTTTCAGTGATTTTCTTCTAGATGTTATAAATTTTTTTTGTATTTTACATTTAAGGTTTGAAATCTATTTAGGGAATGATTTTTGTTCATGACAAAAGTTAAGGTTTCAATTTCTTTCTTTCTTTTTACATGGACATACAATTTCCCTGGTGAAATTAATAAAAAAATTCATCTTACTGCAATTGAGTGGCAATGCCAGTTGCTTCATATATCCTCTTCTCATGTCCGTGTGTATTCAGTTTCTGTAGTCTCTGTTGAGAATCTTTGTTTTGGGAGGATCAAATCAAATATCATTTATTCTGCTGAGAATTTGAATTGCAATGAAGCTGTAGATGAATTTGGGCAGAATCTTTATGCAAGTGAATCTTCCTATTCGTGAATACGATATATATCTTTCTCATAATTTTTTCAATTAAGTTTAATCATTTTCTACATAAAGGGTTCATACATGTTTTGTTGGATTTATTGCCAGGTACTTTATAATTTTGTTGCTATTATAAAAGGGAATCTTTATAAAAACTGCATTTTCTGTTTCTGGTATATAAAAATTCATTGATTTTTATATATTTATCTCATATCCAGAAATAGTGATAAATTTTCTTATTATCACTAATAGTTTATATCTATAGATTCTTTTGAGTTTTCTCTGAAGACAGCCACATGATCTGCAATGCTGACAAATATTTTTTTCTTTTCTCCAAATCCTTATACTTTCATTTTCATTTTCTTTTCTTTCAGTTTCATTTTCTTTTCATTTTCATTTTCAGGTTCTCCAGTACTGTTTTGAAAAGAAAAAGCAGTTGTAGGTATCCTTACTTTCTCCTAATTTTCAAAAGGAATACTTTAATATTTCATTGTTAAAAACCATGTCTATTCAAAGGTTTTTTGTAAACATTCTTCATCAGGACATGGAAGTTTTCTTTTTCTTTTTCATAATTTGCTAAGAGTTTTTTTTTTTTTTAATCAATACTGGGTGTTAATATTTTCTGAAAACATTTTCTGTACCTGTTGAGATGATTATATATGGAATTTCTTCTTTCAGGAACTTAAATGGCAATTACATTAATAGATTTTTTAAAAATTATTTATCTGGGATATTCTCAAATTGATCATGATGTCTATACTCAAGTCTCACTATTCATCGCTTCTGTGTTTGTGAATTCACCTACTTTTTAAAACAAACCAACATTTGCAGTATTTCCATGGTTATTTGCAGACGTGCAGGGTGACGAAAAATTTGAGTTGCCCAATGCCTGCTTTCCCAGCTGAGGTGAGCAAGAATGATGCTCTGCCTTCTTGTTTCAGCTCTAAAACTGCACTCAAGTGTCCTTTTTTTTTTTTGGTAATATATTTAGTGTCACTTTTTCACATTTTTTTCCCTTTTATTGGTGATTCAACTTTTAAAATGGCCCCCAAGTATAGTGCTGAAGTGTGCTGTCTAGCATTGCTACTCACAGGCTGTGATGTGCCTTATGGAAAAACTAGGCATGTTGGGGAAGCTTCCTTGAGGCTTGACTTATAGAGCTGTTGGCATGGAATTTAACGTTAATTAATCAACACTTTATTTAATAAGCTCCAATTACATGTTCTGGAAATGTGATTTTTAATTAAACTTGCTTAAATTTATGTTCAGAGGCTTTATTGAAATGTTCCTCTAAAACGGGGGTTCTTAACCTTTTCTGTTCCACGAACCCCTTTGGCAGTCAGGTGAAAACCACGACCCCTTCTCAGAATGTAGCAGCAGGTAGTTTTATGACACTCAACATCAGAGGTCAGAGAAAATAAAGATGATAAGGAGATTTTTTTTCAAATCTAGCTCGTGGATCCCCTGAAATTCCTGGTTCAGAACCCCTGCTCTAAAACGTATTGAAGATAACAAAACCATTTCTAGATAGGGTGAAATGAGGCCGGCCTTAAAAAGCTGGCGAAACAAAGAACTGACGAGGAAGTCCTTAAGGAGGAAGCAAAAGATATAGTTGTCTTTTATCTGAAACGCATATAAAACAAGGTTATATGCTGATGGGCTAACAAAATGTTGTGACCAGAGGCTCCTAAGAACTGAACCCTGTATTCCCCCCATGGCAATATAGTTTACACTAAAATTCAGTGTTCACTGATTCAGTGTTCACTGATGCTACAGATCATAAGTAAAACTACTTTGAGTAACAAGAATTGACTGTATTATAATTTTAATCCATTGCTGCATTTCACATGTATCTAAATCCAAATTTATTTCTATATCTATGCCTATGTCCATGTCCAGGTCCATGTCCATGTCTATGTCTATGTCTATGTCTATGTCTGTCTATGTCCAAGTCCATGTCTATGTCCATGTCTATGTCTATGTCTGTCTATGTCCATGTCCATGTCCATGTCTATGTCTGTCTATGTCTATGTTTATGTCCATGTTCATGTCTATGTCTATGTCTGTCTATGTCCATGTCCATGTCCATGTCCATTTCTCTGTCCATGTCCATGTCTTTGTCTATATCTATGTCTATGTCTATGTCTATGTCTGTCTGTCTATGTCTATCTATGTCTATGCCTATGTCCATGTCCATGTCTATGTGTGTCTATAACCATATCTATAATAGGAATTTGCATCCAATTACATGAATAAGATTGGTCCATATATTTTGTTTCCTGTGTTGTCTATGTCTGGTTTTGATGTCAAGATTCTATTACCCACAGAAAATTAGTCAGGGGTTAGTCTTTTTGGTGCTCTCTGAAAATGTGTAAAAATATAGAAGTAGCTCTTTCTTACTCTTTCTTATCTGTTCCTTGAATTTTTGTTAGAACTTGCCTTTAATGGTGGAGGACTGATAGTTTTATTTGTGGGAAAATATTAACTTGATTCAATTTTGTTAATGTTTACGGAGCAATTTAGACTTTCAATTTCTTCTAAGGTAAGATTTTGTAATTTGTATTTTTCTTAGAATGGCTCCACTCTACCTAAGTTTTCAAATTATGGGGTGCAAGATTTCATAAAAGGCAATTACTTTTAAAAACTTTGTTGCATCTATAATTTCATACTTCATATTAGTTATTTTGTGTCTTTTCTCTTTTTGTTTAATGACCACTGTTGCCTAAGGTTTATCAATTTTGTTTATTCAAAGAACTTTAGTTTTTAATGTCTCTTGAAAATGAGATATACTTGGAGTTTTAAAAATCTGGTTGGAAGAGTTTTGTCTCTTAAGAGTGTAGTACATATGTGGATTTTTAAAAATATAAATATATTTTAAAAGGTACTTAGATTACATAAATGTTACACAAAAATTACAGGGATTCCCCTGTTCCCCACCTCCCACCTCCCACAACCTCCCACATAAACATCCTTCGTTAGTGTGGCACATCACCTGCAATGGATATACATATCCTGGGGCTTTGCCACTAAGCATGGACCATAGTTCACATTGTAGACCACACTCTCTCCCACACAGTTCTGCATGGTATATGATGATATATAATGGCCTATATCTGTCATTGTAATGTCACTCAGGATAATTCCCAAGTCCCAAAAAAAAACCCTGTATTACAACTGCTTTTCCCTTCCCTGTCCTGAAAGCATCCAGTGGCCAATGGCTTCACCTCACTGTTGTAATTTCTTCTATTGCTTGAATCACAATATGTCTACAACAGAATACCAGTGAGTCCACTCTAGTCCATAGCTCTTCCCCCAATCCTGAGGAGTTTGGCATGCTGATGTCCACTCCACCTCCAAGTGAGAGGGGGCTTATATCCCATGAGTTTGATGGATGGGATTATCTTGCCTGCAGCTACAGACTCTCTCTACTCCCTGGGATGGCCGTTGTCCATCATCGTCTCCTCACCAGGTGACTTGGGTGAGTCCATTGAGCTGTAGTGTAGGAGTTGCAGCTCCACCGAGATTCCAGGCACAGCTGGCACTTGGGGAGTTGGTATAAATAAATCCATATGTGGATTTATTTATACCAACTTTTTTCAGGGTTTCCATTTGCCCTGTTTTTTTTTTTTTTTTTTTTCCTTTCTTTTTTCTTTTCTCTCCCCCCACATTTTTCTTTTTTTCACAACCTCTTTTACATTGATTTATTCTCCCTGTGATTGTGTTCTTTTTCCTCTGCTAGGTGGAGATTCTTTATATTTTTCAAGCGGCATTGCATTGGCTTCCTGTTGGTCCTGTGGCTAACTACCATGAACGCAGAGCTTTAAAACAACACAAATCTCTTATTTTACAGTTCCGGATGCCAGAAGTCTGCATGAGCCTCACTGGCTAAAACCAAGCTGATGGCAGCACCGTGTTCCTTTCTGGACTCTCCAGAGCAGCAGTTTTCCTATCTTTTCCAGCATCTAGAGGCCACCTGCATTCCTTTACATGTCATCCTTTACCATCTCCAAAGCCAGCAAGGCTGGGCGAATTTTCCTCACACTGCATTAACTCTGACACTCAGCGGCTTTTCTGCCTCCCCTTCCACATCCAGGACTCCTGTGATTACACCGCGTCCACCCAGACTATACATGATAAACTTTCGATATTAGCAACGCTAATTTCCACCCACCACCTCAACCCTCTCTGCTATAGAAAGTAACATATTTGTGGGTTCTGGAGATTAGGGCGTGGACGTCTTTGGGGGGCCATTATTTTGCTTACCAGTCATCCTGGAAATGTAACGGTGTAGGTTTGACTAAACAGATCTAATGCCAAAACTTACCCCCCTCCCAAAAAATACAAGATACTTAGAACTCTCGAACTTCTATCTATACCCTTTTTATATACAATTAATTTTCAATACTTTAGTTCTACCTTGATCTTTTTCATATCCAAATTAAAAGTCATTGTTACTGTTTTCTACAGAAAATAATTATTTAGACATACCTCGAACACTTTATTTGCCTTGTTTACAATTCTTTCTTGAGAGCATAGGCCTTTCTCCTGGGGTCATGTTATTTCTATCTTTTCTTCTCTTTTACATGATCCTTTGGTAATGGTCTTTTGTTAGTGACCTCTCAAATTTTCTTTGTCTGAAAACATCCTTATTTTAATGTCATATATTTTTAAATAGTGTTTAATAAAAGCATATGTCTACATTGAAGGTTATTTTATGACAATAACTATGGCTTCCTATTTTTGCTGTCAGTCTGTTCTTTTTCTAAAAGTAAACTGTATTTTTTTCTTCTACATGCTTAGTCCATTTTGATGTTCTGAAGCTTCATTATGATATATCTTGATATTGATTTCTTGTTCTTCCTTCTGCTTGGGATTTCTTCATTGTGTGGAACTTAAGAATCGTCGTCTTCTCCAAAAAAATTCGTTGCTACTGTAAGTCTAAATATTGTGTGCCCATTGTTTCTGTTTTGTTTTCGTAATCTTTCCTGATGTATTCAGCCTCATCACTCGTGTTCTCTATCTCTTCACCTCAATTTTATACTTTTTCTTTTTTCATTTCTCTCTGCTGCGTTTGGATAATTCCTTCAATTCTATTTTCCAGGTGACCTGGAAAGTACCTGATGATCCTAATATCTGCAGCTTTGGGTCCTGTGGCTAACTACCATGAATTTGTAATTTGCTTATATTTTTTCTGCTGGCATTGTCTGTATGTGGCTTGTTTCTATACTTGCTCAGTGATTTTTTTGTTGTTCATGTTTCTTCAAAATTTATCTTTGGCAAAGAAGGTCTGTGTTTTTGCCAGTTGCTTGGAGGTCCAATCAACCCAGGAGCATTCGGCTTAGGGTTTTTCAGGCCATGTAGTCGGCGTGAAATGTGAGCACCAACCCATGTGACTCAGGCTTCTTGTTTAGGAAGTCCTCTATTGCCTTCTCCTTTTTCTCTGTCCACACATACACCTCCAAGTTCTGTACGGCCAGTCTTTCACGGGGAGGAAATGTTCTGTTCCTGTTTCTTCTACCAAACGTGCTGCCCTAGCGGGCCTCAGGCTTCTTAGGAGCTCCCGAATCCCACCTCCTTCTATACTGAGGCTCAGGTCGCAGCTCATTTCTCCTTATTTGATGACCCATTGAAAGGATGTGTCTAGGCCCCCATATGTTACCAGATATCTACAGAGCATTTTCTGGCTCCAGTGCAGACTCAGCAATGGACCTCAACCTTTCTTGCATCTGACTTTTGTCCTTCTTAACCTCTCTCTTAGTCTTGCTTTAAACATATTTTTTAATATATGTTTATTTGTCTAGTATTTAGGTGCTTAGTTGAAACAATTTTAGAAATAGTATTTCTCTGGAGAAATTTAAGAAACAAAGGTCACATCGATGATTATCGAAAGCAATAGAAGGAAGTGTCTTTTGTTTGCATCAGAAGCACAAACCCCAATAGAGTGTCGGATGGGTTTGACTAGCCGCATCCCACACCCCCAAACTTCCCACCACTTGTGCCTAGTCGGAGGCTTAGTGAATGTGCTGGCTGTAATTGAAGCCCACTCATCCCCAGCTGCCTGCTCATTATTCTGGCCATTCAGAGAGATTCGAAATCGGCTCTTTATTCCCTCTCCTTTGCTCAGTAATTATATTTGCTTGCACAAAAGGCTGAGTGAAGGCCAAGTCAGAGAGCTTTGTGTGGCACAAGATGTTTCATACTGTTTCCCACCCCTAAATGGAAGATGAGAATTCATTCTTTTATTTCTCAAGGAAATCAGTGTGGATCCATTGGCATGCTGCTAGCAAAAGTTCCTTGATCAAATACATTTTTCACAATGCACAGACTGCCAACTATTGTTATAGCGCTCAGAAAAGCGCATTTTCTTGACTTTGGTGTCAGTTTGTGTTGACGAATCTACAGGGGAAAAAAAGCCATTAACCTCCAGAAATTATTTTAAAAAATGGTTTAGCTCTAAGGTATGGCAAAGTAACGGATAAACAACTATATGCAAATGTATGCAGATCCTAGAGGTCTCAGAGTGCAGACTCGATAACTTCTTACATGACCCCCTTGCTGCAATCTTGTTAATGGGGGAAGCACATGCTGAGTCCTAACTGGCCTTTTGACACTTCAGTGCAGCTACAGGAGGATTAACGAGCCAGCCCAAACTACGACTTTTTCAATTGTATTCCTGGGCATAGCCAGTTCTGGGGGAGCCCAAGGTGTTTTAAACAGGCTGATTACATACATTGATTGATGATTGAATTCAGAATAATTTTCTTTCCTTGGATGAGAAAAAGTGACGTTATTGACCCAGTTCATTCAATCAAAATGGTAATGCAACATAAAGCACGTCTGCTGGCAGAAGTAGCAAGCCAGGGGAGCATCTGAATTATGCAGGGTCTGCCCCTAATCTGTGTTTCTGAATAAAATTGATTGACACTGCCTATCGCCCCTCCTCAGCACACATGCATGCACATGCGCTTGTCTTATTATAGAAAAGCAAGGCACTGGGATTGCAGAAATTGTTTCTACTCCATATAGCGTTGGGAAGATAATCACTACTATTCTTTATTTATAGTGAATGTGCCATTATGTGTGAAAGGGAAAAATGATTAAATGTAATATATTATCAGAAACACTCAGAGGCTATACTTGGTAAAGAAAGTTGAATACTCCAAATATCTGTCAAGAGAGTTTTGTATTGTCTAGATCACTTCAGATCCCTCTCTAATTACAGAACATGTTTTACTCCCTTTCTTCTATTTGACCAGCTCTCCTCTATCTTAATAAATGTGCCAAATGGTACACAGAATCCAGAAGTCCTGATGTCATCTGCTCCCACAACTAGAATTTTGAAGACAGGTACATGTCGTGTCACATGGGTGGAAGGAGAGGGGAGACTTTCAATAGGATTGAACGGGGGTGGGTGGGGGGGTGGGATATGAGCAGGAAGCCAGGAGTGTGGAAAAGGCAAGATCAGAAATTAACGCAAGACAACATAGTGACAGATAGTCACTTTTGCTGCCTTTATGCTGATGGCGTTTCCTCTGGGAGAGGGACTCTCTTCCTTCTAAGAAATTCTCTTTAGACAGTCATGAGGTGCTATTGAGGAAACTTTGTTTTTAGTGATCTCACAGCTCTGGTCACAGTTGATTGGTCCAGGGGTGATGACCTCATCCGTGTCATAATTAAGCTCCTCCAGATAAAGAAAAAAATGTTTTTATTTTTTAAAGAAGTTTTAGATGACATAAATGTTTCATAAAAAACGTAGGGGATTTAAGTTTCAAGAGTGCAAGTGGCAGTCCTCTTTCTCAAGAGAATCTGAGACGAGTAAACTAGAGGGCTGCCAGAGGGCACGATTTCAGGTGCCCAGAGCCCATCTGAGAGAGAAGCTGACACATGGAGAGGAGACAAGAGGACTGGGGTGGAGAGAAACCTGGGTGATCCTTGAGACTCTTGTTCTAGGCATCTCTGAGGCCCAGCAGCATACCCTCCCTTGTCCATTTTGTTGAAACTGGTTTGGTTTGTACTTCTAGCACTTTCAGATAAAAATCCTGACTGCCCAGAAAAAAGAAAAAATTTCCTGGAAGCTGCGTTGCTAACTCAGCTCTAAGGTATTCCATCTTCCAAGGTTTGGGGAGTATTCCTTGATGCATAAAATCTGTTTTGATTGCCGAATTTGTAAAAATTGGGTAGGCTAAGCAGAAGTGATTTTTCCTTCCTTGCACATGTTCCTTTTATTGCATTACTCACACATTTAATTGTTTGTTACCATCTGCATCGCTACTACACATCTGTGGGACTCCTCCAGGCAGGGACCAGTTCTTATTTTTGACTCTGTATCTTTGGCTCCTGGAAAGGTTCTTGGCATGAGTTAAACTCCAAAAAATGCTTGTTCAGCTGTTATGTATTGACCACTAGCACCTCTCCTGAAGGTCTCGCACTGAGCCTTGACCTGAATTGCCAGTTTTTTTTTTTCTCTCTCTCTCCACTTCCTAGTATCGTTTACTTCTCCTCTATTGACTGCAGTTCCTGCCTATTATCCTGATTCCTATCTTGGGAGCTCTGACTCTTGGGATCTTCCGGGAACACTAGACAGCTTAGCGGATTTGGAAGAAACCCTTCCTGACATTTGGTTGTGCCTCTTCAGAAACAAAGCTCCAACTTTGGAAAGCAGCAGTGAAACTCCACTGGTAAGAAGATCAATCACGGTATATTCCATTTACCTGGTTGGACTTTGGATGACTTATCTCGGAAGGTTTCTATTCAAAGAACATGTTTCTTTTTCTAAATCCCTGCAATGAAGCCAGCATTCATTTGGAACTCTGGAAAAAAAACACAACTATTAAAATTACAGGCCTGTACCACCTCCACTTCCCATTTGCTCAGTGCCTACTGTATAGCTCCTATATAATTTCTCATTTAATCTCTCTTTTCACAGAGATGGGAACTGATATTCAGAGGGGTCAGGCATTTTGCTCAAAGTCTATACATAGCACTTAGTAGAGCAGGAATTGGAAATGGCCTGAGCTTTTTCACCGTTGAATCCTCAGGACATTTGCAGGACTTGCCACTTATCAGGTTCTCAATAAATGAGCCAAAGTGAGCTAAACTAGCTTCTAAATCTAGCTGCCTTTATTACCTTAAGTTCTTTCAGAAAGGAGAAAAATGCATTTAAATATTTTGGGGTCATTATTTGCATGGTTTCAAAAAATGTCGATTGGATTTGCACATGCTGCTTTGTCCTTTTCAATATTGGCCTTACATTCCAGTGCCACCAATATTCTTTAAAAGGACCAGTGCTTTGCTCTTGTGCATGACCTTTCTGGGTCCCTCAGTATGAATCCATCAAAATGGTTGGGTTTGAGGACAGGGACATATCCTTCTTCATTTTTGGTAAGTATAAAATTCAATGACAATTATTGAATTTACAGAGTTGTGCAACTTTCACTGAATGACTGGAACTTTTTCATTACTCCCCAAATTTCTCTTGAGCTCATTTGCAGTCAATTTCAACTCCAATGCCTGCTCTCTGTCCTACCCGCACCCCCAGCAAGAGGCAATCATCAATTTATCTCCTTCTTGTCTCTATCAACTTGTCTTTTCTGAAGAGTTCATATAAATTCAATCAAACAAAATGTAATATTTGGTTTCTGGCCTCTTTCACTTAGGGTAATGTTTTTGAGGTCCAAACATGTTGTAGCACACATTAGTATTTTATTCCTTTGTATTTCTGAGTGAAGTCTATTGTATGGATATACCATATTTTGTTATATGATTTACTGTTTGATGGATGCTTGGATTGTTTAGATTTTAGCTATTATGAAAGTTGCTTCTATGAACATTTGTGTATGAATCACTGTGTGAGCAGTTTTTATTTCTCTTGGGTAGATTTTATTAAGAGTGGAACATCCTTTGCTTTCCTAATCTTTGGGGAAGAAACATTCAGCTTTTGTATGATTTTAGATGTGGATTTTTTGTATTGGTGTTAGTCTTAGGAAGTTCTGGCTTATTCCTACTTTGTAGGGAGGTTTTATTATGGAAGGTGTTGAATTTTGTCACAAGATTTTTCTGCATCTATTGGGATGATCATGTGGGTTTTGTCCTTTATTTCATCAACATGGGTTCTTACAGTAATTGATTTTCTGATGCTTAACCAACCTTGCATTTCTACTATAAATCCCATTTGGTCATGGTCTTTATAATATGCTGCCGAATTCAATTCGCTAATATTGTGTTAAAATTTTTTTGAATCTGCATTCATGGGTCACATGTTAAATTTATGCTTTACTTTTTAAGAAATTTCCAAACTGTTTTCCAAAGTGACTGTACCATCAGAAACACATGACTGTTATAGTTTCTCCACAACCTTGCCAAACTTAGTATTGTCAGATTTTTTTTATTAAATCCATACTTGTGGGTATGTAAAGGTATCTCATTGTAGGTTTGATTTGCATTTCTCTAATGATGAATAATATTGAGCTGTTTCTGACGTGCTGCTAGCCATTTGGATGTCTTCTTTGGTATATATAAGTCTTTGTAAATTAAAAAATATATAATTTAACTTATTTTTTAAAGTTTTCATGCATTATTTCATATTATGCTATTATGTTTTGTTATTATGTTGCATATGATATATTGTGTTAAGAGTATATATCATGGGTAAGAGTCTTTTATCAGGCATATGTTTTCCAAATATTTCCTCTCAGTTTGTGCCTTATCTTTTCACTCTCTTAATAGTGTATTTGAAATGCAAATGTTTTTCATGAAGTCTAATTTATCATACATATCTGTATTTTCTATGACTTGAGCTTTCAGTTTTGTATCTAAGAACTCTGCCTAACCCATGGTCTTGAATATTTACTCCTTTGAAGACTTTCATAGTTTGAGCTTTTACATTCAGGTCTATGATTGATCTTGAGTTAAATTTTGTATATAATGTTAGTTCAGGGTCTAAACTCATCTTCTTGCATGTGGACATCTAATTATCCTAACACCATTTGTTGAAAAGATGATCTTTTCCTCATTGAATTGCCTTTGTCAAAAATAACTGGCCATAAATGTTAGGGTTCCTCATGCAAATACCATGGTATCTTGTTTATTATCACTTTATAGTAAATTTGAAATTGGGTAGTGTAAGTCCTCCAAATTTGTTCCTCTTCCTCAAAATTGTTTGGCTAATCTAAATCCTTTGCATTTTCATATAAGGACTTTAGCACACTATTTTCTACAAAAATAGTCCTGCTGGGATTTTGACATGGATTGTACTAAATCTGTGTTAAATTTAGTCCTAAATATCTTATTCTTTTTGGTGCTATTCTGAGTATAATAATTTCCTTGATTTTATTTTTAATTGCTTGTTGCTATGATAAAGAATTGTAATTGATTTTCATATATTGATCTTATATCCTGTGATCTTGTTAAACTTATTTGCTCTTTTGTTTGTGTGTTTGTTTGTATGTTTGTGGCCTCTTCTGGATTCTCTACATTTAGGATTATAGCATCTGTGAAAAAAAGATACAGTTTTATTTCTTCCTATCATATCTGAATTTTTAAAATTTCTTACTCTTTTCTCTTTCCTCTTCTCCTTCCTCTTCCCCTTCCCTTTTTTTTCTTATTCGTATTCCTTTGTCTTTAATGTATTGGCCAGAGCCATCTGTACAATGGTGAACAGAAATGAAGAGAGCAGAACATTCTTGCCTTGTTCCTAATCTCCAGGGGGAAAACATTCAGGTTTTCAGTATGGTGTTAAATGAGAGTATTTCATATTATTGTTATGTTGAGGAAGTTCTGTTTTATTCCTAGTTTGTAGGGAGCTTTTATTATGAAAGTGTATTATATTTTATCATAAGCTTTTCCCACATTTAATGTGATGATCATGTGGGCTTTGTCATTTCATTAAAATGGTGTTTTACTTAATTGATTTTCCAATGCTTAACCAACCTTGTATTTCTGTTGTAAATCCCACTTGGTCATGGTGCATGATCCTTATTATATGTTCTGGAATTTAGTTTGTTAATACTTTGTTAAAGATTTTTTGCATCTGTATTCTTGATTGTTATTGGTCTGTAATATCCTTTGCTCTTTACCTTGTAAGATTTAAATGTAAGGATAATACTAGCTTTATAGAATGAATTGGCAAGTGTTCCTACTGCTTCTATTTTCTGAAATAGTTGTAAAGGAATTGTATTGTTTCCTTTTTAAATGTTTGGTTGAATCTACCACTCAAGCTCTACAATTTTCTCTGTGGGAATATTTAAAATTATTAATTCAGACTCCTTACTTATTATAAGTCTATTCAGATTCTGTTTCCTCTAGAGCAAATTTTGGTAATGTGTGCCTTTCTAGGCATTTTCCCCTATATTCTAACTTATCTAATTTGTTGGCATACAGTTAAGCTAATATTTCCTTATGATCCTTTTAATTTCTATAGGATAGGTAGTGATGCCCCTCTTTCATTTCTGATTTTGATTGTTACTTCTGCTTTATTTTCTTAGTCAATCCAGCTAAGGGTTTGTCAATTTTGTTGATCTTTTAAAAGAATCAAATTCTGTTTTCATCATTTCTGTTGTATTTCTGTTTTCTTTCATTGATTTTACTCTATTTTTTTTTTTTTTTTATTTCCCTCTTTCTTCTTCTCCATGCTTTGGCTTTGTCCTTACTGATTTTCTATCAAATATAGATAATTTGATAGAAATATTTTCTATCAAATATATTGCTGCAAAATATATTTTCTCTGGTATGAACATAGCCACTCTAGCTCTTTAATGGATATTCTTTGTATATTTTGTTTTATTTTTCCATCATTTTATTTACAATCTATTTATGTCTTTGAATCTAAGGTGTCTCTTGTAGGCAGCATTTAGTGGTGTTTCCTTTTTTTACCCAGACTGACAATCTTTTAATAATTAAGAGCTGTTAGGAATGGGTTTTGTAAGGCTTTGTTTATCTGAGAATGTCTTTTCTTCAGCTCCATGTTTTAAAGATAGTTTTATTGGTTATAGAATGCTTGGTTAAAAGAGTTTTTTTTTTTGTTTTTTTTTTTGTTTTTTTGTCTTTCGGCACATTGAATATGTCATCTAATGCCTTCTGACCTCAGTTAATCAGCTGTTCATCATACTGTTTTTCTCATGTACTTGATGAGTTGTAGTTTTCTATTTCTGCTTTCAAGATTTGCCTTTGTATGTGTCTTTCAAAAGTTTGACTATGGTCTGTCTAGGTGTCGTTCTCTCTGTGTTTATACTAATTGGATTTAGTGGAACTTTTTGGATTTGTAGATTAATACATTTCATCAAATTTAAGATGTTTTTGGCCATTCTTTTTCTTTTTTAACTTCTTTCTTTGTCTAAATTCTTTCTGGGACTTCTATTACACATCTATTAGTATGCTTGACGTTGTTCTATAGGTCTCTGAGGCGCTGTGTTTATTTTTTTCATCTTTTTTCTCTCCATTATTCAGATTGGATAATTTTTATTGAACTATATTCAAGTTCACTTAATCTTTCTTATACCATATAAAACATAGTGTTAAGTTTCTCTAGTAAATTTTAAATTTCAGTTATTGATTTTTTTAAACTCTGGAATGTCCATTTTTTGAAAAAATTTATGTCTTTTTGTTGAAATCCTATATTTGTTTATTTGTTGTCATACTCTCTTAATTCTTTAAGCATAATTTCCTATAGTTCTTTGAAAAAATTATCAGAGCTGCTTTAAAATCTTTTTGTGTTATATCCAACATCTGGGACACAGAGAGAAAATTTCTATTGGCAGTATACCTTTCTCTTAGGTGTGGGCCGCTTTTTCTTATTCTCTTCATGTATCATAATATTTTATTGAATACTGGACATTTTAGATAATATCTTGTAGCAACTCTGGGGATCTGATCACCCTTTCCCCTTGAAAGTTGTTTTTGTTTGTTTATATGTTAATAAACACATGACTTACCTGAACTAAATCTGTGAAATATCTCTTCCACACAACATACAACTGGTGATATCACTGTCAAAATTTTTTTCTGTTTTTATTATTAAGCCTGGATTCCTAGATTGGCCTGTGTCTTCATAGCCTAATGCTCAGGCAGATTGGTCAAAATTTGTCCTAGAATACCTCAAAACAATAAGTATTCCATTCTTTGCTGATAGATCTGTTTGTGGGACTGGGAAGCACATTTATGGACCTTGCTTAGATTGTCTTCAAGTCTGACCCAGCTTTAAATTTCTGCTAGGCCTGCTCATTTTCCTTCTGCACATGCACTCTGGACCCATTAGCTGGGGATTTGTAAGTGGCTTGGTCCCACTCTAGACTTCCCTGTGCATGCACAGAACCTTGAGTCACTCCAGAATTTGTGGAGAGATAATCAAGCCTCACATTACCACCTCATCTTCTGGAAATCCTTGTTAAAACTCCAACTGGTATGTGAATCCATTGCTTGTACCAAACAGGACCTCAGCCTAAAACTTGTGAATTCATTGGCCTTCATTTTTTGCTTGCCTTTAAGATCATGACTTTAGCTGACAAACATATGAGTCCTCTCTCTCCACTGCCAAGCAGTGACAGTGAGACTTCTGGTTTTCATGACCCATCATGTCATGTTGAATTCCCATGCTGGGGAAGCATGTTTGGGAGCATCCCTGGGCAAGAACTTCATCGACTCCCATCATTTGCACCATAGTTCAATAAATAATTCTGCTTTTTCTATGGCTTTGGCCAACTCCAAGGATACTAAAGTTGTTGATTTGTTCAGCACAGCTTTAAAGTTGCTTATTGGGATAGAGATTTGTTGACCTCCTCATTCTGTCATGTTGGGTTTTCATTCAATTTTGTTTTCCTAGTGCATTTTGAATCTCATAGTGGACTCCTAAATTTTATTGAATTAAAAAATGAACAAGGAATAAGAAGGGGCAGGCTGTCTCATGCATTGTAGTGATTCCCAAATGTAAGTTGATGGCTTTCCTCTGTCTTTCATAAGCATGTACAAGAGACACAATCTGTAGATAATTGGTCTTCACTTCAAAATGATTAACAAGATTATGGTCCCTAGAGATAAAGTGGAACAAGTTGTATATACTTGCCAATTTCTGACAGTTTCAAGACACATCTATAGACCTCATGTTGCTTAAGACAGACTCCAGCTGTTATCAAAAGTAATGGAATGTGGTTAATGATTCAGACAGTATTTCCCTCAGATTTCAGCTCCCAGTGCTAGTTATTGGCTGATGAAGGATTATTAGTCTGGGGTGTTTATAGCACACTATGAATCTCTTATTTCATTTGAGGAATTCAAACTGAGTCGAACATTTAATATGCTTATGTTATATCTCTGAACAGGAAATAACACTGAAATAAATTATAGGTCCCATGAAAGTTCAAATAGATGAGATAAAATGGCTTTATGTAGGTATAGCTAACCCCACACTACCAGTTTAAATTTTCTAGAATTTTGTTCAAAATGAAAAATGCATAAGATTCACAAGAGGCATGGGACAGGAGCTGAGTTACTAGTTTCAGAAGTTGTCTCTAAAATTGTCTGCATAGTCATTTAACCATAGCAATCCTTACCACATTTGCATCTTGAGAGAAAACATGAAATCTAATCACTGTCAGTGCATATGGCATGGTTCTGATCTGTTTCCTAACTCTTTGCACCCCTGGTTTTAGTCTGACTCCAAATATTTCCTCTTCTCTTAAATCCATCCACCCAGGGACACACATATGCTCATGTGTGTGCGTGTACACACACACACACACCCCTATTGATGATTGCATTTGTTTTTTCCCTAGAATTAGTGCACTTCAGTGAAATCTTCCATATTCAACTCTTGGCCTTGCATAACCACAGGTGTGGCTAGCACCAGTGGAGGAAATGAGCCAGAAATCAGCTTTATATCTTTGGATCCTACTGGTATACTGATAATCTTGCTATCAAGATTAGCCATTCATCTTGTGACTGATCATCAAACTTTTGGATAAAGTACTCCATGGCAAATCCAAACTGACAATCAAATCCAATGGAGTAAGGGTATCTGGTGCCATGATCAATCCAATGTGACAGTCAATGCAAATGGTATTAGAATATCTCATGGATCAGCTAAAATAACATGGGTTAAGACATATCATGGGCTGACTCAAGGCAGAGAAAGTGCCTTATTAGCCAACAGACTAGGGAACTCTTGCTTATTCCATAATTTGGCCAGGTCCATTAGGATTTTATTCAGAATAAGAGATATTTTTGTGTCTATTCAAAATTAGATTTAAGAGCCAAAGAAATTAGACTTTTTTCTATCACATAGAAGTCATTATAGTGTTCTAAGGGGTATTATAAAAGAAGGACTTCTCTGAAGTTTCCTTGCTCTTTGTCTTTTGGTTTCTGTGTTTATTTCCATCATAACTCTTATCACACATATCTTATTGCTGAGTTTTTGTATCAAGGATCTCCCTTTCTAGACAAGGAGCTCCTTTAGGACAGGGACTCTATTTTATCAGTCTTTGAATCTCTAGTGCCGAGTGTGGTATATGATATACACTAGGCTCTCAAATGTTTGCTGACTTAAAGAAAAAACAAAGAGAAGATGGAAGGGGAGTTAAACTTCATGCTTATTCAGATTCAGTTCACCAATAATGCTCAGATGTTGGGTGGGAAGAAGGGACTGACAAATTTCACATCTTTTAGTAAGTGATGGAAAGACTTTCAGTGCAATCCTTTATTATTGGGACAAATTCTAAGATTCTAGAGTTCATCTTCTGCCCTCTTCAGTTGACTGTGTTATTTGGAACCAATTAAGGATCTTGAAAATCCTTGAGGGTAAATATTATTATTTTTTTAAAAAAGGAAATGTGGTGTCACATGGGTTTGGAAAGACTGTCTCGTCATTGAGGTGTAAATATTTTCTCATTTTTGTGGTCATTTCTTCTTCAGCCCTTGGCTGACTGAGATACCAGGAGCTCCTTTTGCAAACATGGGTTTTTTTCTAGTAATCTCATTAAGATTGACTACTAGCTTAATTCACCTCTCTTCTGAGTCCGCCTCTGACTGGTTGTAGTTATTTGAAATTCCTTGAGAGTGATTTTGGCCAAGAATAAGGGCTGCCCTAGCCATATTCAGGGTAGACTTAAAAACAGCAGGAATCTATTCTTCTGAGCAGGCAGAGAAGGGTCTAACGACCTTGTACAGGATCTGGAGGACGTTTTTCTCCATTTTTCCTTCTCTCTCTGTCATTCCCTCCACTCCCACCCTCACTCTTGGGTTGCTTGCTCTGATGCCTATTGAAAGAATGGCGTGATGACCAGGATTCTGTCAGTTTCTCCGTAGAAAATATAGACCTGTTTTTAATTGACTCAGGGCTGCAGAAGAAATATATTTCTGGTACATCATTTTACTTTTGTGCATACTTATGCATACTCGTTAATTAAAATAGTCCATCTGGGTCCATAATATTTTCTCAGGAGGACTGTTGAAAAAGATTTTGAGTTTTCTTAAAAGAATAAGTTGGCTTATTATTAGCTGCAGTAATTCATTCCAATGAGATGTGACGAATTCCCAAATAGGAATTTGATAATCCAGAACTAAATATGGCATAAATGAAAATAAAAATAACTAAACCAGTAAAGAAAAAAAAGGAGATAGGATCACAAATGCAGATAGAAAAGGCACAAAAGAATAGTTATAATGTGAACAGATTTTAATCTTCAAGTTTCTTTGAAAACTGGCTTCTGATATATGCACAGTATCTTATTTCTGTAAGGAATCTTTGTTGTAGGTAGGCATTATCAAGTAATACCCCTACATATTTTAGGAGAAGGATTCCCTGAAAATGCATTCACTGAGCACTTATTATTCGCCAGGCACAGTGCTATGTGCTAGGACTAAATCAATGGACCCAGCTTGGTCCCTGTTTTCAAAGCTTTAAAAGCCTAATTGGAGGAGAGACATGGCTATACATAAATAGTGGCAAAAAGTATCATAGGTGCTGCGTTTGAAGTGTGTCCAGGGCTGTGGTGGAAGTTTGGGGATAGCAGTCCAAGGGAGGATGTAGTCAACGGCATGGTGAGACTAGAGGTCAAGAAAGGCAAGGTAGAAGGAGGTGACCTTTGAGGTGTGCCTTGATAAATAAAGTTGCCCAGGACGGTGATGGTAAGAGCACAAGAAGCAGCGTGAGTAAAGACTTGAGAATGTGGCAGCCCAGAAGGTGTGTGCAAGAGGGAAGGCAGCTGTGGGTCTCACTGAAATGAGGAATGAACCATCACACACTGCCAGGTGGAAATGGCAGGGTGAGTAGCATATTTGATAGCAAGCAAGATAAGGCTCCCTTGAAAATTGAACTTGAAACAAGCTAGATATAAATACACATCTATTAAGGCAAACCCCTTCATGTGTCAGTATCTATGAACTGCTTGATGCTGAGATGTATTTGTGCTGAGTGGCAGGAGCGGGTGGGCCTGCCAGTCCTGGAGGCTTATAAGACCAAGAGATGTTTCTCCCAAAGAGGAGTATTTGCTTACAAGTACATACAGCCCCTTTTGTATTACAATATACTTCAGGCTCTTCTGAGAGATAAAATTGTCTATGACAGAAATCAGAGGGAGAGCACAATGCGAGGCTGGGGGCTGGTTGGCAGCGTGGAAGATCAAACTCTTTTTTAACTTGTGTCAGACAAGGGATTAACATTGGATTTTGTGATATTTTTGACTGATACTCATAGAGTTCCATTAAAATGAGCAATCTTGGGAAATTATCTGAGTGCATCTACTTAAATTATAAAAACGGATGATTTATCTCCAACTGCCTTTAAAAAGAGGGGAGAGGCTGTAGTTAGGCACGAGGGATTAGGCATTGCTCTGCATCTTTTCCAATTATATTATTTCCCCATCTTAAATTTGCAAAGTGGGGCTGATGGTTTTCCCTAGTTCCGTGTAGAGGCAGCATATCACAGTACCGGGAGCCCAGAATTCTTCTGTTTTGCCTGTATCGCCTGTAAGGTATGGTATCACAAACGTCCCTCACTGTGATGAAAAATGAACATTTCTAAGCAGAATGCTATCTGATTCACCACTGTGTTTGTGTTTCTCCAGTGCTCCCTTCTGAAAAGACAAACACATGCATTCCATTTACCATCTGATATTCATTTTATTCTAAACCTCTCCTTACCATCCACACAGGACCCTGTAGCTTCCAGCCCAGATTCTTGAGATAAAAGACTGGTGCTTTGCGGCAAGGATAAGATGCAACAATGAAAGTCTGCATTCCAATAGAATTTTTAATTCTTTTGTTGTTTTTAAATGACCTTTTATAGCTACTGAGTTTCATGAAATCCTTGTGGCTCTTTTAGCAATAACCAGTTACAACTCTTTGTCCTGTTGCCCATGGGTAAATTTGATTGAAATAGTACCAGGTCTGAATGTTCAATGACCATTTTAGATTTCAGCAAAATTAACAATGTTGCTTTTCCCACAAAAGTGCTTGGGAAGTTTACCTTCCTGATTGAGTAGAAGTTGGTAATATTTCTGTAATTCACATGCTCCAAGCTAGAAATAGCATCTTGATAACAATTACAAGAACAATCCTAGACTCACCAGTATTTTCTCTCCTGTCTCCCAAATAGTTCTGGGAGACCCCAGAGTCTCTTCTGTGACTCTGGGACCAGGGGGTATTCTTAGCAACCTTAAAGGATTAGCCATTTTTCTCCTCTTTTGCTTTGGCTTGCTCTAATGATGTCTGCTATTTCAACATTCTGTCTCGCTGTCCCCATTAAGCCATTTATGTGTTTTAGAAATTTTAATATCTTTCACATCACCCCAGCTTCTTCTTGCTCCTGAAAGCAAGACAAATATAATTATTCAGACCACGAGTTTCCCTTTTTTGAATTGAAAACATTGTCACAATTTATATCATCAAGTTTTCTAGTAAGAGGATCACTAGCTGTTACTTGTAAATCTTCCTTTCTTAAATTTTGTATAAAATAGGATACGATCTGTAGCCAAACGGGGAAAATCTATTCCAGTCATTGGTTTTCACTGTCCACTGGAGAATGGGATAGAATAGGAGAAATATTCCTGCTTTGACAACACTGCATAATTTCTCCATCCAGTCAATTATCCTTTCTGGGTCAAACTAAAACGAGCCACCTTGTCAATTAGCACCAGCACCCTCCGAGGTAAATAATTCTGTCTCTTATTCATGATTCATTGTGTAGAGGAGAAGGTTTCTGAAAGTGAGAGTTGTTAGTTCGTTGTGGTATGTATTTCTTTAGCTCTGAATTGGCTGAATGGTTTAAGCTTCTGAAACAAAACACCATCCCTTTATAAACGATTCCCCCTTGAGTAACTGCGATTATTCAGAAAGTATAGGGTGGCTGAGATGGCCCTGGACAAACACTGATATCAGAGGCCTCCCTGTCAGCCTGGGGCTGAGCTTCTGTTCGCTAGAGCTGGTGACGCCTCCTTCCCAGCATCCAGTGCAGCGCCTGATTGATACGGGGTTGAGGCACCTCCTGGGAAACCAACTCGAACAATCACGGGGTTCAGGCGCGTCTGGCTAGCAGGGGGCTGCGTGGAATCTCTGGGAAGCAAAGTGCAGAGACAAGGTGGCTTGGTTCCGTAGAGCGACTGATCATAATAGAAGATGCAGTCCGGCTCAGTGATCAAGATTCTGCAGCAGGTCAGATGAGGGAGAGGAGAGAGGCAGTTCTGCCTGGTGAAATTACCTTTATCTTAAATATAACAAGTGACCCTTGCTGGGCCTTTCATTTCCGTTCCTATCAATAGTTACACATATGAACTACTTTTTCTAATGGAACTAAAAATACAAATGCGTATTTGCACACGGATTTGTATAACAGATTAAAATCTCAATTCGTGTTTTGGAGCAGCATAATTGCATCCACCCATAACCATTTGCATATGAAAGTCCTTGATTTGCATGGACAATTATAAGTACTCCTTTTTGCTGATGCAAATGAAGAAACACCTTTGGAAAATTGGACTCATAATTTCTAATCATATATCATTGAGTGGTACACACAGTTTTAGGAAAGGAATTGGCATCATTTCAAGAGAAAGAAGTCATTTAGGCAGATTTGCTCTGGTAGAAGAGCTTGGCAGAATAATTTTCTTTTTAATAATGCCTACAAATTGAGCATTCAATAATCCAAAGCAGAGAGGCATCAGCAACTGACTTGGTGGGTCTTAGATAAGCAGAGAAGTGAGTGGTGGCCTTTTATATACTGGACTTGACTATCATACTGAGAATCTTTTTTTTTATTTTAAAGACTTATTTTTAGTTATTTATTTCTCCCCACCCCCTCATTGTTTGCACTTGCTGTGTCTGTTCATCTTCCTTTTTAGGAGGCACAGGGAACCAAACCCGAGACATCCCATGTGGGAAGGAGGAGCTCAATCACTTTAGCCACCTCCATTCCCTGCTTTGTTGTATTACTCACTGTGTTTTCCTCATTGTGTCTCTTATTGAGTCATCTTGTTGCATCATCTTGTTGCGTCAGCTTGCCATTTCAGCCCATCACGTCCGCTCGCCATCTTGTGCATCTTCTTTAGGAGGCACCGGGAACCAAACCCAGGACCTCCCATGTGGTAGGCAGGAGCTCAATCGCTTGAGCCATATCCGCTTCTGGAGAATCTTATCAATGTTTTCATTAGAATTATTCAGAAGGCTATTTGCTTATTATCTTCGCCCCACAGAGGATTGAAATCCCTGAAAAGAAAGACTGTTTGTCTGTGTGTGTTTGTGTGTGTGTGTTGGGGAGTCATTGATAAAGTTGAAAAGAGTCAAAGCTCTTGGCTTAAAAGCCAAAGGGCCACCCTGGAAATTTTCAGTCATGTTCCCCAGATTTCTGCCTCTTCAAATACATTTCAAAGTAAGTTAAATATTTCCAAAGAGAGAGTGAAACTCACATTAGGATATTAGCAGCTGTCAAGAAGCCCCCAAATCTCCCAAAAGATGAGCTATTTAACATGCTCTTTAATGTCTACTTTCTGTCCAAAGGGTTTGGTTGGTCTCAGGACTTTTCTACTCAGTTCCCCGTTATTTGGATATGTGAAATTGCTTTTTATCAGCAGCACGGTCAGGAAGAGAAAATTTTCAGTTCTATCATTTATGTACTTTCAGTAATTATATTTCATTTATTGGGTCATGAGAAATGACATTTTGTTTCTAGATGAATGGAGTTATAATGGATTTACCTCAGCCAGTTAAATCTTAAGTCTGCAACTGAGGTGACTCGGCCCGTATAAAATCCCTCTGTAGGGAGCTTTGTGCCTGTTTATCTAAGAATATAATAGATGTCCCTTTAATGGCCGCAGACTTTTCTATCCAAAGGGAAGTTGAAAGAAAAGGTCTTTTCCAAGGGCACTGGGAAGCTATGTTGGGAACACAAAACCACAGTCCAGTGACTCGGATTCCAGGTAAGCTGTATCCCCAGTTAGGTGCGGCGAGTCCTCTCCTCTCACTTCTGTCAAGGCCACCGCGGACTGCCACCTGAACTGGGAAGGATTCCTGGCATCTCCCCACGCAGGTCATGCTTGTACTTTCAGATCTGTTAGCACTCCCAGAAACTGCTGTTGCCTTTACATAGAACTTAAACTTAGGATTAATTCCCAATTGTTTCATTCATATATATATACTGAAGAGTTCAATTGAAGAGTTTATCTTTAAGATAGTAAAGTTCTTTCCTTCTCATGGAAGTAGGGTTTTTGAGATCACTTTAATATTTACAACAGCTTGTTAGACCTGTGATAACTTTGTCATGAAGCTGAGGCCCATGCTTTTGCCCCATTTTATGGATGAGAAAACCGAGGTGATTCGACCAGTAGCTGGAAGGCCTGCACTGCCAGGACCCCTAGATGGGTGCTCTTTTGAGCACTACAAGCCCTGGGTCTTTCTTTCTTGTGTGACCAATAGCATCTAGTACAGCCTCGGATAAAGCACAGAGTTTAAATAAATGCTTGCTAAATGATAGGATGCTTCTTCCTCAGAGTTCACAACATGTACCTAAATCAAGTATGCTTATTGGTTTCACCTGTTCAGCTCAGCTATACCATCTGGAAAATGCTGAGTAAAAGTGCTGCAATTTGGAAGATAAAATCATCATTGTCAACACTCTGAGTGCTGTGACTTTATTTATATCATGTTATCTATTACCTATTGTGAGAAATCACGGGGAGACTATAATGTGTATCTCGCCAAACAAAACAGGAAAGAGCATCAGGACCTAACGTTACCTGACCTGGTAAAGCTGTCAACCTCGCTTCTCCTTAGCAAACTCAAGGCGAAAGTCCGGTGCAGCCTGGCCTGCCTCCCCAGCACACACTTGTGGACCTCCTGTGGGACTTACCTTTATTACTACACTGTGTTGCACACGTTTGTCCCACATTTCATGCGTTTTTTTTTTGTCCCCACAACCAGATTATGAAGTGAAGGGATAGTATCTGAGCTGCGTTTTATGTTGCTCAAAGCCTACTAGGTATTTACTACATGCTTTGGAGGTGAATAATAGAATTTACATAAACAGATTGTACACTACATTTGTCAGTCACCTGTAGGCGTACTATATCACATTTGAGGCACCCCAGCTTAGAATACGTGAGAAGATACAAAAGGGAGCAGTCATTACGGGAAAGTGAAGCCAGATTAAACGCCCGGACTAGCAGCAGGCTTGGGTGAGCTAATCTGGCATCTTCACCTGCGTATTTTTACAACAGCTTGCAAGCTCCTTGAAGATGCCCATTTAATGGGTTCCGGGTGCCCTTCAGGCACATAAGTTGATCACCTTTTCACATAAGCCGAGGTCCTAAACTCATATTGGCTCCTCCTTCAGCTGCTCGGTCTATTGCTGTAGTGTCATGAGCAGAGGAAATCTGGATTTTTTCCCCCCACATTTTGATGGAAACTTTTCATCACCTGCCCCGGGATCTGATTAGGATTTGCATGGGATGTTCCGTAGAGAGCCTTGGTACCCTGGTGATCCCACATCCTACCTGCTGCTTCAGGGACGAGCTAATAATGATTGAACACACAGAATCCTCGGTCTTAGCACATATGAATTCAGACTTAATATTGCTCAGGATGTTCAGAATCACCTCAGAGGGAAGACTTTGACATGAGGATAAATAAATAATACATTTGCTAGTTAGCCTGGAAATAAGTGATGGCTCCTGAAAACCGTACCTAATTGCATACTATCTTTTTGAGCAAAATTGGACCCACCATACAGACAGAGCTGCTCCTCCATTTCTAGCTGGAATATTCCTGCTTTGGCACAGGTATTCCTTTTTCATTAGAGTTTTTCAACCAGAAAAGCTAATATCTGAATACATTATTCTACATATTTACTTCAAACTTAACAGAACTGAAACCTGGCAGAGCAGTTTGCATGCATGGAATACTAAGAGGAGCGTGCAGGGCATTGGGAGGAGAGAAACAGAAATAAGATGCACGACAGTACCCCGTGTGTAAGAGTCATGTAAAAGGCAGAGCTAGGTTCTCAGATGAGAAAGCCGGTCAGGTGCAGAATGCTTTAGGAAAGATTTAAAAAATAGCAGAAATACCTTATAGTAGACATTTCCCACTGCTTTTCCACTTTTTCCCCCATTACGTGATTACTCATGATCCCCTTTAAAAAATTTATATATGTATATGTGTATATATATATAAAGAGAAATATAAGTGAACTGTTAAGGATTATTAGTGGAAATTGAAATTGGCTAATGGATTTTGATACATCTGATGATCCATAATTAGAGTCTGGATTTATAAAGAGGGAGATATCTTGATATTTCCAAAAATAGAATTCATAGAAAAAAATTATTTTTGCCCCTTATAAGGAAAATAAAGAAAATCTCCAATAAGGTGTCTGAGCAGTAACATGGCTGATTCCTCAGCATATTTTCGATTTACCTTAGAATAGATGATTTTACTGTTAGGAAATGGCCAGAGGACAAGAATCAGTAATTTTTATTTTATAATTCTCTTGTTGTGATTTAGGATTCTGGTTTCCATTGTAGTATTGTTATAACTTCCCAGGTACACATTTATATTTTGGGACACTAAGTCGGCAGTCAGCTCCATAGGAGAAACCACGTACCATGCTTTTCACTCTACTGTAGGGCAGGTAGTAAAGTGCTGCCACATTAAAACACACACCTGTACAAGGCAAACCCCCTCCCCCAAAACCCACATGTAGAGGGGACTTGAACAGAACCAGATGGTGGCCCTTCAGTGACTCATGGTGATTGCTTAGGGCAAAGAAGACACGCCTGTGAGCACTTTGAGGACAGGGGCCTTTCGGTTTTGCCAACAACCCTATAACTGGCAAAAATAACTCAGCATACATCATTGGCAATTCTGTTTATGGTACAACCTTGCTTCGTAACCTGCATCCCTACAGCCCTTTCACCTCATTGTTCTCTCAAGGGATGGTGAGACACAAGATGGAACTAAAATCCGAGAGAAGAAACTGAGTCAAATAAGTCTCAGATGTGGAATGTGACAGGAGAGAACATGTAGGACGTCCCCCCGCCGAAGAAGAGAGAGCTATCTTGAGAGGAAGTGGGCATAGCAGGGAGTGAGTTGGCAACGATGCTGGGAAGCTGGGACAGACATGGAGGCAGTGACTTGACAAATGCACAGTTCCAAGATGGGGGGCCATGGTGGGAACAGGTGATGAATTGTGTAGCTGGTGTAGCCTCCAGCAGAAATAAGAAAGGCAGTTTCACTGAAGAGTTGTAAGCGATAGAATGTGACCAGATACGTCAGAGGAAAGATAAACAGCAGCAGGCACATATAATGTGCACCCAGGCAGCCCTCACCTGAGAGATACTGGCCAGGGTGCACTGGCTGCAGAGAGCCACTGGACGCCCGTCTTTTCCTTCCTTTGGGGCTCTGCTAGCTCATCAGCAACCACCCTGTCCAAAATGTCGCAGTGCATTTCCTCGTTCCTCTGCACAGCCTGTTCTGCTTGCTCGGCCTTTCTACATGGCATTTATCACTTCCTGAAATACTATTTAATTACATACTTGTTTATGTTCTGTCTCTTCTGTGTAAAATGTTAAGTTCCAAGAATGTTAAGTTGTAAGAATGTTGTCTGTGTTTGTTTTCTGATGTCTCCCCAATGCCTAAAACACTGTCCAGAATGTATTAGGTGAATGAATGAATGAATGAATGAATGAAGGCACATTCCTTGAAGGGAAAAAACTGAGAATTGGAGAGTGCAAAATTCCTGATCCATCGCAAATTCTTATTAGCTGCCAACTAGGTACAGTTTTCGGGCTTCAGTGATCACCTGTCATGTGTAAGGTAGAAGAGGTTGGGGATAGGAAGAGAATTGTATTTCCTCAGGGAAGGAACTGGACTATTCCATCTCTTTGAATTTCTTCTGATACATAGTCCTATGACTTTGTAATTCCAAGATTTCATGATCTAAATGTTCCATTTTTTCCCATAGTGAACCCTTTGCATTTAAATCAAGGGAATATCTCAATTTGACATTAAATCCAGAGATGATGAACTTTACTAGCATCAAGAATTAGATAAAAAAACAAACAAAGACAAAAAAGAAACGTAAATAATTTTTGACCTCCTGACTCTACCAATTATTCTTTATTGGCAAATTGGCTACGATAGCCAAGAGGAAAGATATTCAAAGGATTTTTACTGATATATTTTCTTTTTTTTCCATTGTTACTTAAAGGAATTGACAAAATACAGTAGAGAATTCCTTGGCAGCTCTTTAGAGAAAGCTTTAAGCTTGAGTCAATATGCTATTTTGCTCTGTAGTTATTGAAAACCATTCTACTGTTGTCACTAATTGCTTTGGTGTTCTGCAAAAGTACAAAGTATCAGCTATTTATTAATAAGTCTGTTTTTGTAGGAGGGGGTGCATCTTTACCATTTATCCTGTACCAGCAGTAAGAAGAATACCTGAGCCTCGAATAGAACATGTAATTAAAGACTTTGCCAGTGTGTGGCATGTCTGTTGATTAAAAGGCAGGCGAGGGATGCACGAGGAGTAGGACAGCATGCATGCCATTCTTCTAAAGTCCTCATCGCCAGTGATCCCTCTGACATAGATTAAACGCTGTTGGGTGTAATCATCTATCAAGTAATTGTGAAATGGGAAATATAAAATTAATAAGAGATTTCTGATGGCTTGTCACAGTCATCCACTGTGCTAAGCTTGCCTAGCATTCATGAGATTAAATAGATAAAACACATTCATTTGATTTCCACATTGCAACTAAATTGAGGGAGGCGGTTGTACAAGACAGATTGATTTCTCATCTCTGTTTGGGAGCAGAGAGTGATAGAGAAAGCAGTCCTCCATCTTCCTATTTTTCACAGAGAGCCTCTAGACACACAAACCATAGCTCCAAACCACTCTGCAAAACAAGACTGAGCCTTCTTAGCCAAGAGGGGTAATGGAAGAAGGCGTTCCTCCTTCATATCCAAGCCATCTTATACCCAAATTTAGTGCTGCATGTAGATGCCTCTGAAGTGTAATTTTGGGGGCATTGAGAAAAACGTCTTTGTCTTCAGAGATCATTTCTGCCAGTTTACCCCAGTTTCTAAAATTGTTGGCACTCTACTTACCAGTCATAGGAACTGGAGTCCCATGGGCTACTTTTTCCCCTGGTCCAGTTTAAGGATGTGTTATGAGGACCAGTTTAAGGATAGCACCAACGAATGGCGAACATCAGGGTGAGAAAGATGAGGGAGCTCCTTGGGACTCTGCCCTGGAATCTCAGAGGACATACAGGTACTTGAGGAGCCTCTGGTTAGAGCAAACAGACAACAGCACTCTCCTGTCTGACGGAAAGCCGAATGTGCCTCGGAACACATGGATCCACACATGTGGCTTTCAGGCAACAGAACACATAATTAATATACTATGTGTCAAGCAAAGAGGGAGGAACACAAGTGACTTCTGTTCTTAGGGATCCCTTAGTGGGAGGCAAGTATATAAATAAATAACTGTGCAGCCTGAAATTTGACAATTTAGGATGCATTCTATTGCTAGGGGATTATAGAGAAATTAGTGAAACCGAGGGCTTGAGGGAAGAACTCACAATGAAGTAAAGCTTTGTGGAGAAAGTGATGTTGTAGATAAAGTTCTAGAAGGATTAAGAGGTCCTCAGGTAAACCAGACAGGTTAAAATGAATGCAGAGGCAAAAAACACCTTGAACAACGCTGGGCCTGTCTCCTACCACTGCTATTTCCCCTTCTCTTCACCAGCCTTCTCCATCTATTATTCCATTTTGTAGCAGCTTTGAGTCATATCATCCTATGTAGCTTAATCATATGTCTACATATCTCCTCATTTGATTTTCTAGCCACCTTCTGTGGGAGGCAGGTATAGCAAAGATTGGCCAAGTGCTACAGGAAATTATTTGAGTGACTATTGTTTCAAGATTCCCAAGTCCGGTACAAAAAGCCCACCATTCTACATGCATAACGGAGAAGTTAATTCATTCCATGCCACAAGTGTCTTAGAGCACAGAGACTTAATTCTCTAGTGGAGAAAGGCTAGACTAGACACTCACCAAAATGATTTCCTCTTCTTTTGGCCATAAAGATAGACCTTGACCCAAAGGGAGAAATAGTACACACAAATGAGTTTTTATGGCTAAGAGATTTCAAAGTGAGTCGGGAGGTCATTCCAGAGGTTTATGCACCTCTCAGCAGCATCTCATTGACTTCCACAGTAAATATTGCCACAAACAGCAGGGCTCCTGAGGGCTCTAGAGACATCGAGGCAGTATGAGCAGGGCAGACAGGCTCAGGAATTCGGCACCCTGTCTGTGGGCCTTACTTTGGAATTTATGCTTCCCAGTGTAAGAGAGTTAGACTCATTTATAGTTTCCTTACACATGGCTCTTCTGCCCCTTTTATTTGAACCTATAATTAGCACTATACTTGTTAATTATATGTCCCAGAGACTTAAATCTTCAGTCTGTTCATGTGCCAGTTGAGCCCTGAATCTCAGCAGAGTTGTAACACCTACTCTCCAGTTCATTGGACTCACCCAGGACAACTAACAAGGAGATGAAGATGGACAACGCCCATCTCAAGGAACAGAGAGTGTCTGCAACTGCAAGCAAGACAGTTCCATCCATCTGCCCCATGGGATCTAAGCCGCCTCTCAATAAGAAACAAAGTGGGCATTACCATCCCAAATTCCCCAAGACTTGGGAATGAACAATGGACTAATGTAGACTTACTATTCTACCATAGATTTATTATTATTCTATCATAGACTCATTATTATTCTAGCAGTGGAAGAACTTGTATCATTGATATAAAGGCAGTGGCCACAAAGCTTCGGAGGGGAGGGAGAGGGAAGAATAAGTATAGCATGGGGGCATTTTAGGGACATTGGAATTGTCCTGCATGACATTGCAATGGCAGATATAGGCCATTATACATTTTGTCAAAACCTATCAAACCTTGTGGGGCAGAGTGTAAGCTACAATGTAAACTATATCCATGGTTAGTAGCAAGGCTTCACTATGTGTTCATCAATTGTAACAAATGTACACACTAATGAAAGATGTTGTTAATGTGGGAAAGTGTGAGAGGGTGAGGAGTTGGAGCATATGGGAATCCCCTATATTTTTTATGTAACATTTATTAATCTAAAGCTTCTTTAAAAATAAAAAACCAAACATTTCAAAAAAATTTTTTTTAAATAGTACAACTGACCCCCCCCCCCCGCCCAAAAAAGACCTCATTTCCCAGCCTATCTGGAAGTTAGGTGGGGCCAAGTGACTATGTTCTAGTCAATGAAACACAAGTGGAAGTGATGTGTGCCACTTCTCGGATTGGCTCATAAAGATCCTCCTGCATGCTTCTCCATGCTCTTTCCCTAAAGCAGGGAAGGTATTGTTTTCCTAGGTTTACAACCAAGGAAAGAAGGGTTCATAGAAAAGAAACACAGTGACCAAGGCAACACGACAACTAGACCATGGAAATTCCACTTGGACACAGATCACCTCCCACTAGAGCCCACTCTTAGCATTCTCCTTAACACATCCTGTACGTGGAAGGCAGAAGAGGACTCGTTACCCACAAGCTCTGACACCCTCTAACACGCAGTGTTGGGGTGAGTACAGCCACTTGGACATACTCTGCTTTGAGGACAAGTGCTATGATGGTACTCCTTCAAAATCTGGCTGAGCATTTGCCCTTTCGGTTACTGCTGGGCAGATGGCATGCCTCTCAGTTTCTCTGTTCTGGTGCCGTGAAGAACGCACCTTTCTGTTCCACAGCTTTGCTACTCAAATCATGACCTACAGCCCAGCCACATGGGCATCCCTGAGAAATTATTAGAAATGCAGAATCCCAGGCCCCACTCCCAACTTATTGAGCCAAAAATCTGCATTTTTAACAAGATACCTGGTAGAGTCTTATGCACATTAAAGCTTAAGAAGTGCTGTTCTCCAGCACTGACGCACTTGAACTTTGCATTCCTGGCCTAGAGTGTCCACAGCACCTGGTGTCTCTTCCAGCCAGAATCCTTCTTCATCTCATAACTCCCTATCCATTCTCCTACCTTGCCTGAACGCTTGTCTGGCTACCATTCCCTTGACTGATGGAGACCTACTTTGACCCCTATCTAGCCTGGCTAAGACTTCCTATCCCTGATGAGAAATAATCTGGTGCCACCTGTAGGTGCTGGCTCTTGGAAAAGGGGTGTATACTGAAGGGAGAAAGATTTTAGGTGCTCTATAATAGTTAACACCTTAGTTATTAAAAAGAGATTAGCTGCAGGTGCTGAAAGGAATCTATGGGAAATGAGCCCTAAGCTAGTCTATTACTATGTAAATCTGTACTAGGGTGCAAAGACTAGGACATAAAGAGTTATCTTAGGAAGGCTTGTCTTGCTGGGCACGTGTCTTCATTCATTCCTGGGCTAATTAGTATTTGGTAATCTCCCTGTACTACATGCCATGTTGGTTTGCTTGTTCTCTAATACCAACTCTGCCTTTTACAAAAGGGTATATCACTGCTCTTAATGAAAATACGTCATGTGTCAGCAAGGATGTGTGCTCAGCATCCTTTACAGTCCTCTGCTTTTTATTGCTACCCAGACATCCAGTAACGAGGCTTAGCCAAGAAAGGAAGTTCATAGGCTTATACTCCGAGGTAACATGCATAGCTAAGGGTGGTGCAATTACTCTAATGGGTCAATTTTACTTATATTTTCTGAACCTTAAATCCCATCACTCAGAGTAATTCTGGCCACTGACTTTTTAGGAACCTGAGCATGTGGCACTTGTTCTCCAACTTTAACAAGTTAGTGATTGTCGGCGGCAACGTCTGTGGCCACTTCTGGAGTGTGCTGGGGAAGAGTGTGGGTTCTTGGGCTGGAAGGTTATGTCTAAATTCTGGATCCACACTCACTTGCTCTATGTGCTTGAAGAAGTTGCTCTATGTCTCTATGCCATGGTTTTCTCAGGTGCACATGGCTTCACGTGGCTCTTGTGATGGTTCATTGAATAAGACCTGGAAAGCATTTAGAATACAACAGGCAAGAGTACATGGTCAGCAGGGGAAATGAGCCCTTGCCTATTGTGTCTATCTTCTTCATTGTGGCCATCAGCATCAAGTGTGGACAGAAAAGAGTTAAACAAACCAGCCCTTCTGTTTCGGCGTGGATCTTTTTTTTTTTTTTTTTTTCCTGTTTCTGAACCGAAGCATAGATTCTTCAGGGGTTGGAAACAACCATTTTGGTTCAGAACAACCCCCCGTATGGCGACCCTCGGTGGCCAAGAGACCACCTGAGGGCAGCAGAGATAAAGGCTAAACTAGTAATTGCCTACCATGTTTGCTGAATTCTGTCCCCGCCTTCTTCCTTACTGATAAATTAGCCTTCCTAAGACTTCCAGTCCGATTTCCACATGGTCACAGCATTCTTGAGTTGACCCATGACCTAGAAAGAAAATGTTGCCTCTAAGTATTTTTTATCAGGCCTTAGTAATACACCCAAAGGGTGTATTACCCCCAATACCCAAAGGGGTGTTGGGTCTCGAGAGCCAGCTTCCACCCAGTGATCACTCTCGGGGTGATGAGGGGCAGGGGCTGAGTCATCAGCTGACGTGGTTGCGATGCCTCTCCAGACCTAAGTGTGCTGTGTGGTCCTGATATTCCATCTCACACTTCCCTCTTCTGTGTTGTCCAATCATTCGTAAATGACACCAAAGTGTTACGTACTTACAGGGTGTTGTGTCCTCTTCAAATCTTTTCAGAATTGATTTAAAACTATTTTACCGGTCTGTGCAATTCATCCAAACTCCTTAAATCATTTTTTGTTCACCAGCTTAAAGCCTTTCAATTCTATACCTTCACTGATAAGGCTGAACATTTTTAACAGCTTAAGACGCTCTTGCACTTAGACATGTTAGGGGAAGTGGGGACGTAACTGTTGTAACTGCTATGTCCTTGCCAATGCTTAGCATAAGTTGTCTTTTTTAAAAAAAAATTTACAGAAACAACTAACATTTACCAAATTCTATTTTCATTTCTAGAAAATGTCTTTTAACAGAAATGACAATTGTGGCTAAGTTAACTATGATTTGCTTCCAGTATATTTTCAGCAGCATTATTTTCAGAATAACCAAAGCCTCATATTGAACATACTACTTTTCTTCAAAAACAAATATTGAAAGAACAAACGAAAATTTTAATTATTCATTGCTTATAAAACAAAGTCAAAATGTTTTACTGTTTTATTGAAAATCACAGCCTTCCCCAGCACTTACTGCATTTCCTCAAGCTCAATATTTTTCTTGACTCGTTGCAACTACCTTTCTCATTTTTGCCTTGCTAAGCAAGCCCATCAGAACTCATTTTCCCTCCTCTCCTAACATTCTGATCTTTGTAGAATAATTATTTTGGTGCATACTATATCCCCTGTTCCTCCAAGGGCCATTTATTTGTCATAGTAATTATTAAAGCCCTATTCTACCTGCTATAGTGCCTTGCATCTAATAGACACACATTAGACATTTCCTGAAAGGTGGCTGGAATGCATATATGGAAAGAACATCAGATATGAGGTAGAAGGGCTGAGTTTTAATTGTGGTTCTGCCCCAAAATATGTCTTTGGGCAAATGTGGCAGATTCTTAAGGTGACCCCCTGATCCTCCCCCCCAATGTTCATACCCTGTGTGATCCCCCCCACCTCCCTGAGTGTGGGCACGACTGTGACCTATTTGTAACCATTAGAATTTAGGAAAGATGACGAGATGTACCTGAATACACGATTACACCACAGAACACTGTAGAGCGCCTGTTGTTGGAGTCTCTCTCTCTCTCTCTCTCTCTCTCTCTCTCTCTCTCTCTCTCTCCGACTTTGAGGAAGCAACCTCACATGGCCAGGAACCTGGGGAGCCATAGCCAACAGCCAGCAGGAAATGGCGGTCCTCAGTCCCACCACAGGGCGTGAGTTCTGCCAGCACCTGAATGCGCGTGAAGGTGGGTCCTTCTCCAGATGAGCCTCAGATGAGCCCACCACCCTGGCTGGTATCTTGAATGTAGCTTTGTGCCACCCTAAGCAGAAGGATCCGGATAAACTGCGCTGAGACTTCTGACCCACAGAAACGATGTGAAGACAAATGAGTGGTGCTTTAAGCTGCTAAGTTTACGGCAACATTGTTAGGCCCAATAAAAAACTGATAACAGTAAGTAACTCACTGAGCTGAGTCTCCACACTTACAAAAACGAAAATGAAAGTAGCTGCCCTGCTTTAGTCATGAGATATTTTTTAATGGTTGAAATGAGCAGGCAGTATATACGAGAGCACTTTAAAAATGCACGGCTTAATCGTTGCATTTTAAGGGAAAGGCCCTAATATTTACGAAATCCTACTATAGAGAAACCCCTTCACTAATGAACTCTTGTTCTTCCTCCAAACGTGACTTGGAAGAACGCAATGCTATCATCTCCTGTGTTAGAGCTAAGGGGAAGAGCATGCCTATTTTACAGAGGAGGACCCAGAATCTCAGCGAGGTCAAGAAACCAGCTTAAGGCGGCACAATTTGCAAATGGGGCGCTGGGATTTAAAGTCCAAAGCCTGGACTCTTTCCACTGATTGCTAGTAAAATGAAGTGTCTTGAAAACCATTCATGGTCCCTATCTCTAGCTGTACTTTTTTAGCAATCAACTGGGCAGATGCAGCAATTTAAGAACAGTAGTAATATTGCAATTCCTGGGTTTGATGGAGCAAACGCACACCCCTGAAACACAGTCACAAATGCTGCGTCCCTCAACAAGCCACATTCAGCCACAGCGATAGTAAGGCCAACAATAACTATTTTCTCAGGGGTTTACTATGTGCCAGGCTGTTTCCTAAGCACGTGACATTTATTGACTCAATTACCAAGAAATTAATTAAGGATCTTTCTCAATAAAATTGTCACCCTCATGTAGCTTGCCTTAGTCTTAGACTGTAACTGAAAGAAACCTGGAAAACTTGATTCTGGCCCCCCTTATCCTGACAACTGGTGACGTAATTTTCTGGAACCTTTGAATAAACATCAAAGAAGCACAGAGAGGCTTGTGCAGACAGTGCTGGTCGCAAATACTGTTTATCTCTCAGTCCTGCCTTGGCCTATGATGAGGAACTGGGACATTGCTGGTCTTTGTTGTCACTTACTCACTCTCTTAGGGAAGAGACTAAAATCTGTCAGGCCATCCTATCAGTGAGTGGACTCACCATGACAGAAAAAGAGGAAACAGGCTCACTCTTTGCTTCTCTCTCTGGATGCTTAAACTCATTGATCAACTAGAGGAGCCAGTGCTTTAACCCACCCCCCTTGGGCAGTAAAAGGATTAGGCAACCTCTTGGAGGCCCAGATAAGCAGGCACATAATCAGCTCAGCCTTGACCTGGGTGCATTAACTGTAATCCTGCAAGGGAAGGCAGTCGGCATCCACATTTTGACAGCAAGTCCACGTGGCATTCTACCACTCATTGCCGTCAAATCAAGTGGTCCTTTAAGCCCTGATGTCTGTGTGCAGCTCCCAATCCATTGGGATACAGAGGGTAAAAGCGGTAAGTGATTGATGCCCAGAATTGCCAACAGTGCCTTCTAGCACTCCTGTGCAGGCCAGCACTCCACACGGGCCAGCTCCCCTTCACCAGGAGGCCCCAGGAACTGAACCCTGGACCTCCTACGTGGTAGACGGGAACCCAATCACTTGAGCCACATCCGCTTGCCAATAGTGCCTTTTTACTACCAGGAATTCTGTCGTTTTCTCTTTGGAGAGTGCCTTTATTGACCTTTTTGAAACCCCATGGAAATATCTTCCATATCTTTATCACTCCCTGTTCATCTAATTGTTGTACAACTGCTTCCAACTTCCAGCTGCTTAGAAGGCATTTCCACTTGAACACCCTATTGCACCTTGAAATCAACCACTTTCATTCTCAAACTTCTGGGATGATGAGCATCACTTGGAGAGCTTGTTAAAACAAACTTCACAGCTCCTTCCCTAAAGGATCTTGAGGGAATCCTAGAATTTGTATTTTTAATCAGTATCTGAGCTGATTTTTATGCTACAAGAATGTTTCATAAAGTGTGATTGAATCGAGAGGCTGAGAGACCTCTCAATTCCTCCTTAATCTCTCCCCTTCTTCCTTGTTGACTTGTAGTGCACTGTGAGATTCCTGATAGAATCTGCATCTACGTGAACAAACTTGTCTGCAGCCATCTTTGGCTCCCATCTTGGAACTAATTCCTACCCTAATAATCATAAGAAGCCTCTGGATGGATTAAATCATTGTTTCAATTAACCATCTGAGATATTTTTAAAATTTCTTGCTAAGAAAAATACATAAAAAAGAAGAGAGTAGTTTAATAAAACTCCATATACTTATTGCCAGTTTCAACAATTAACCATTGCTGACTAATTTTGTTTCATCTGTACCTCACCTCTAATTATTTTTGAAGCAAATCTTAGACGTCATATTGTTTCATTCATCAATATTTCAATATGACTGTTTCAAACATAAGAAGTCTTAGAAAAATCATTACCATGCAGGAAAAATAAACAATATTTTCTTACTATTATCAAATCTGTTAAAGAAACTAGAACTGTTTTTCCTGTAAAATTCACCACACGTTTTCATTGTATTTCTGTGATGTCACTTAACATTTTCCTCTGTTCCTTCCTTCTCCTGTAAGTTAGAAGTTAGACTCAGAGGTGTGGTCAGATGCAGATTTGATCCTTGAGCAAGACTGCTTCAGAGGTAAAATTGTTTACTTTCATTAGAGGGTGCCTTTTGTGACATTAGCCACTGTTAGCATCTGGGTCTATTATGTGTGACACTGTGGTAGATATTCTAACAGCTTGATCTTTCTGTCTTCATTAGCTAGGCAGAATAATTCCTATAAAAAGAAATTTTATTCACCCACCATTTTTTCCTCTGAGCTATATCACTTTTGGAAAAGGCTGAAGATTCTTTCCCTTTATTTACCATTTTTCCCTATATAATTAGGTTCCTGAGCACCCTTCAATGACGACCAATGAGTTTTTTAAAAAATAAAAATCATCATGAGAGAGCAGGGTGTGGCTCAAGAGTTTGAGTCTGCTTCCCACATGGGAGGTCCCAGGTTCGGTCCCCGGTGCCTCCTAAAACCAAAACAAAAAAAACAACCAACAAGCAAACAAACAAACAAAAAAACAATTTGAGAGCTGATGTGCCTCAGTGGTTGAGCACCAGCTTCCCATATATGAGGTCCTGGGTTCAATCCCCGGCCCCCGAGCCTCAAGGAAAAAAAAAAAAATCATCATGAATTCATGGATTTAAATGTATTCGAAGTGTTTCCAACCATGGCAGTTTTTATCCTTACTGATGTTCAGACTTCTCAGTTGTTCTCCTAGGCGTGTTTGAGTTCATAACTCCACTATATGTGCCAAGTGTGGCATGGGAACCTGGCTCTGCTCAGCTCTTGCTCCTAACAGCTTACCTGATTCCATGGCACCAGGAAGAAAGGTGGGACTCACCAGGGATGAGCTCTGCTCTCTGCTCTCTGTCAGCTATAATTTGGCTGATGTTCTGTAGGCAATCAGATAAAATAGTTTGGAGTTAAAGAGGCTGAACTTAGAGACAGAGATTTGAGTATCGTTCTCTCATAAATAAGAGCTAAAGTCAGCAAAGACAATGAGCTTCTTCAGTGAGACTGAAGACACGAGAAGAGCTTACAGCCCCAGGTTCTACAAACGTGTAAAGAGTGGGCAGAGAAAATGGAGCAAGGGAAAGAAACAGAGAAACCGTGGCAACAAGGGCAGGGTGATGTCAGAGAAGCCCGAGAAGGGGAAAGAAAGGATTTAAAGGATAGCACCTGGAGGAGGGCTTACAAAGTCTGTTGTGTTTCTCGCTGAAGAGGCAATCAGTAACCTTTACCAGATGAGGAAAGAAAAGCACAAACTGATTCAGGCAACGTGCCCCCAAATCATAGCTGATAAGAGGCTGGACGAGGAGCCAATCCATGCTAATCAGACTCCAAACCTCCGCTCCAGCCACTGGGCAACGTTGATCAATCAACCACATTGTTGTTTCCCTGGCAAATTGCTATCCACATTATCCCTGGAGGACGAAATTTTTATAGTGACATCTAGCTAGATGGGCTTTTGAGTCCACACAGATGTCCTGAGAGCTGCAACACAGATCTGAAATCGCCACACGCTTGGCTTCAGATAAAATGTTAGGAAGGAAGCCACTGACAGTGGTATCTCTGCTCTGAAGTGGAATCCCTCCATTCCATAGCTGTCCGAGGACAAGCTAATGTGTGTGCATGGGGATGGGTGCCCACATGTGTTTATGTGCCCGTGTATATTTCTAGACTGCTGACATTTCTCTGGCCAAAGACTGCCAAGCACTCTCACCGGTTCTCAGTCCCAGTCCTAAATACCCTGTAGGTTAATGGATCTGTTCTTCCTGCAATGAGAGCTCTTGAGAGGCAGAAGGCTTGCTCAGTTGCAGGCTCCCTAACCCTCATCTTACAGTAGCTGCGTATGTCAAGAATAAGAAGGACCCAGCAACAGGATTTTAGAAACAGCCTTCTAATCAGAGAGCCAGAATCTTACCAATTTGCCCCAATAAATGTGTCTGCATTTTCCCCCAAAGCTCTTCTTCCTAAAATTTCTGATCTGGTTGAACTTGTCTCCAATACCTGTTCTCACAGCATGCTCCCCTTATGGATTATCGTTTCCCTTCCAAGTTCTGTTCCAAGTTCAGTCATTCATGCATGCATTCATTCTTTCATCGGTGTCCTTATTTATGTACCAAGCATGGTGGCTGTGCACACGCTGCTCATTGTACCCGAGATGCCCGGTCCTCCCTACCACATGCGTAGCTCTTATCCATCCAGCTCTACCCTGCTCACTACCCAGACCTAAGTGTCCCTCCTCTGCTCCCCCTCACTCCCGTCATCCCTTTACATAGCACACATATTGACATTACCTGCTTTCTCTTGGAGTAAGTGCTCTGAGTAAGGGGAAATGCTTTATGCATTGCAATGCCTCAGAATTCAATAATAAATACTTGTTCTATGAAAAATTGGGTTAGAGCTCTGTACGCAACCATTGCCTAATCATGCAGTTATGAGATGTCCAGATGTTCAGGGGATGATAAGGTCTGAAATACCAAGAAAACTGTATAATTCTAGGGCTTCCGTAATGTGTGTCAATATTTATATATGTATAATATTCAATATAAACCTTTAATATAAGCCTGGGTGCGAATATGTCTGTGGGGGGGGGGGGGGAGGCTGTATATGGCTCTGTGTCTGAAGACTATATGCAGATATATTCAGGAAATCCCATAAAGGATCCAGAGGAGAGTGATAGCACTTTTGACTTTAAAGGTACAACTCAAATCTGCTCTACTTCCTGCCTCCCCGATCCTCATACAACTTTTTAAGCCCAAGTCTCCTTATTTTGAAATTTTATAATATTAGTGTCCACTAGGCAGTAGAATGAATGGTCTCATATCAATAGTTTACTTATCTTGTGTATTTTGAGAAGTAGAATGAACTGTCTGATATCAATAGTTTACTTATCTTGTGCATTTTGAGCTACTTCTAAGCAACAGGAAGGCCAAGTTCATGCCTTATACTTATGTGTTGCCTAAAGAATGTCTCAACTGGAGGGCACATCATAGATTTTTAGTGAACTCACGAAGATGAGTCACTGTCTATGGAGAAATGTATTAGTTTAAACAGCATGAAATCTCGGGGATGTAAAGGCAAGTGATGGATAATGGCGTGGATTTTTCAGAGTAAGCTTATTGTGCTCTGTGAGAGAGTTCAGATGTGCAGTTAATGTTTAAAAGCCAGCCCAGATATGAAGAGAGACAGTCAACAAAAGCCACTGTATCTTGAATAATTATACCACCACCAACAAAGGAAGAAATGGCCGTCTATTTGTATTTCTGAGAATAATTTTTTTTCATTGTGTCTAGACATTCTTGAACATCTAGAAGAAATGTCATCCCTAAATATTTAATACTATTGGGTTTCCAACTTGAAAAGAAAAAACTGGAAAAAGAGGGAATGCTTTTAGTGGAAATTCTTTGAAGTTTTGCTACCTGCTTTCTTTCCTAAATAATTCCTTAATGAATTCATTAAGGCATTTTCATCAGGTGGGTTGCTTTTATGAAATTTGTGGAGTTTTGATTGGTATATCTTTGGTATTGGTATATCTTTGTTTCTCTCTCTAGCTCTGTCCTGTGACTATCTCTCACTCCCATCAAGGGCAGGGACCATATTTTCACTAGCCCTGAATAATGTCTCTTTACAGACTATTGCCTATGCCATATTTGGAATGTCATACCAGGTACTCAAGATTTTAAGATCACAAATCTCTGGCTCTTAAAAAGATAACTTTTTAGTATTTATTTCATGATGAAAGAGAAACACTGAAAGATGATATAAATGCGATTTCTCTATATGTTACATGCAGTCTACAATTTTCATTGCTTTGTTTTAAAATTTAATGCTTCTGAGGAGTGTCATTTTACTTACTAAGCCTCAAAACTAAATGCCTCTAAAGGGCGAAGTTCTTGTGCCTGGTGAGGGAACAGGATTCCTTCTTTACTGGAGGACAAACTCTGGGATCACTAATAGGCATTTCAAGCCTAACAATTGCTCATCAGTTGTTCAGAGACCATTGATGAAAACAGTTGTTCAAAGCACTCTCGTTGGTAGCTGATTTACAGCCTGTTTGTCCCTTTTCACTGCTGTTGCTACTGGTGGGTGGACATGGCTGATGAGACCAATCTCAAGTGGGGTTTAAGTGTCTTCTCTGCGCAGAAACCAAATCACTCCATGAACACTGACACCTGATTTTCACAAGAAGGGGAGTAATGGGCCCAGTCGGCATTTTTGCGTTTTTATCACACTTCATCCTTGATGCTGGTTTTAATACTAATTATATTGTGATACTGACCAAGTTGCTTAACTGCTTGATGTACTGTAAGAAAATGATTATTAAGAATTCATAAGCTCTCTAATCAATAGTTTCTGCTGTTTTAGCCTAGAATTGTGAACGATTAACTCGTCCTTTGGAATGTTATAACACTGGTGTGCAGGCAACCCTGTCATCCATTACCCAAAAACAAATGTTTAGAAGGAGGAAGTCACCAGATGCAATATTTATTCCCTGTAAAACTAAAGGAACTAAAGTTCCTGTTCAGTGCACCAAAAACAGAATAGAACAAAGGCCCCTCCAGATACCATGTCTCCCCTGCGAAGGGCTGGCCACACTCATGAGTTGCAAGACTCATTGGAGTTCTGAGGTTCAGAACCCCTTAAAAGGGATGGTCCCCCAGCTGCCAGTCAGAGCCTCACCCAGGAGGGGACGTCCTGCCTGGGACCGTTTTTCCAATTGGGACTCTGATCAGCTACAAAGGGCATCTGGCCACGTGCGAGTTCAGATGTTGAGTTTTCCCCTGATTTGGTGAGTAGTTGTATATCCTTTCATTCTTTCCTATGTCTTTAATTAATTACTCTTCTTTTTTGTGAGTGCTCGATTGTTATAAACATTTAATATAACCTGAAACCCATTTGATTAAATAAATCTGCCTTTGCATCGCATTTAGATTTCTTGCCTCTTCCTTAGCAAAACATTTAATAAAACTGTCTCTGCATAGCATTTAGAGTTTCTGCCTCTTCCTTGCAGAACGCTGCTCTTGGCCTCAGTTTTCTTATTTGTAAAGTAAAGGGGTTTGGTGGAGTATTTTCTGAAATATCTTCCAGGTCTGATATTCTAAGATTTATATGACCAAAGAAAAGAATATGTATTAAGCACTATACCAATACAAGTGATTATGATGTGGATGAAGTTGACTAAAGAGAGGAGGTATGTTGAAATTTTGTGGTTGTTTGTCCTCCAAGTTATTTGTCATTGGTACCCAGATTCCAATCACCACACTTTCTACTGAGAGGAGGTACTGACTGCTGTCCCATAACCTAATTAGAGGTGCTATTTATCTTCTATCATTTTTTTATATTATATTAATGATTTGTGTGGTTATTTCTGGCCACCTCCCCCAAGCCAAACAAACCTAAAAATGACATGTAATTCCAGTGATTCTAGAATCAAATGGTGTGTTGTCATTGGCTTAATTTTCTCTATGGTTCTACGGTTATTACATTTCACAAGGCTATTGTGGCCAATATTGGCTTTTATGGCTTGCCTTTTGGGCTGTGTGCCAGGGTCTGCATGTAACGTGAGAATTCCAGTTGTGCCCTTAATGTTGTCTAATTTCTTTCAAGGTTTGTTTTCCTGTCCTATTTACGTGTGATCTGGAAAACATTCCAGAATATTCTGTCCCTTCCTTCTTTCTTTTCTTCCTTCATCTCTCCTGTCTTTTCCAATGTAGTGAGTTAATCCTACTTTTGAATCAATTTTATTATGTAGGCATTTATTGTGGAGATAGATGGAGCATATAAAGCCTAAGGACAGGGCCTGGCTCAGATGAATGGAAACAGTAAATTACTAGAGGAAGGAGAG